>PYSS01000061.1:12223-229087 GCA_003049465.1 Magnaporthiopsis rhizophila | reverse complement strand
GCTTTTTTATATTCCAAATATTTTATTAATAATATTTATTTAATTATTAAAATTTTATCGGAATAATTATAATTATTATTTTGGTAAATAAACAAATAAATTTGCTTTAGGGTAATTTTCTGATCCAAAAACCTTTAAAAATTTAAAAACTAATAATTTAATCTATTCCGGGAATTATATAATATTTTTTTCTAAGCTTATAAAATTTTTTCAACTGGTTTTAACCTAACTGCTAAGCAGCGCGGGCCAAAAAAAAAAAAAAACTTATTTGTTTAATAAATATATTATCGAACGAAGGAAAAGCATTCTGTTACAACCACAGCTGGCAGGGGGCAGAAGGGCTGGGGTGTTACGACCACACTACGACATACGGGGGCAGGAGGGCTGGCACCAAACCCCAGCGCAACGCCTCAACCCCACGATCGGAAATAAGGGGTCAGAATCACGTAATTAAGTCACGTGAAAATAAAAGCGATACATCGGGCACTGGACGTATCAAAAGTGTTGTTAGGGATACTTTCGATATTTAGGAAAACCAACGTATCACCCGTGTTCTCAATCGCCAAATAAAAAATAATACGGGTATATAAGGCAAAGGATTCCTATTATATTAGATAATTTTTGATTAAGGTTTCGGCATTAATTAATTTAAATTAGCTTTAAGGCATTCCCTTGGGCAAATAATCGAAATTTTTGTTATTACCCCAGTTTTTAGCACAAGCAATTTTGTGGAGATCTTATTGCTTAGCGCCTTTTTTAGTATATTTTACCTTAAAAGCAAAGAACCGTTTGTAACATTTTAATTGATCCTGTTCAGTATTTACCGAAGGTAACAAGCAGTAGCAATTATATCGATTGCAGGCAAAAAACCCAAGGGCGTTATTATTGCTGGCAAAATGTATAACAATTTTTTGGCGGCCATGCAAATATTTATTGCGGAAATCGAGAAATTTAAGGAAATTTAGGCCAAATTTTACATTACTGTTAAATTTTACAAATTTCCCTTACCCGATAAATATAATGGGAAGGAAAGCAAAATTAAAATGTTCCTGATTAAATATAAGGGGTATTTTTTGTTTTATTAAGATTATTTTTAACGGGAAAAACAGAAAATTGCTTATACGGTTATATGCCTGAATAGCAAAGTTAAGGATTGGTTTGAACCTATCTGGTTCAATTATTTAAAAGGGCACGATAAGTTTAAGAAAAAAATTAAGCTAATATTTGCCGATTTTGAAAAGTTTAGTGAGAAGGTTGCTAAGATTTTCGGATAAATTAATAAAAAATGGGTGGCCGAAAGGAAATTGTTTTAGCTCCGGCAAAAAGGCCCCGCATTAATTTATATTTCCGAATTTCAGCAATTAATTAATAAATTTAACTGGACGGAGAATATTAAAATAATTCAGTTTTATTAGGGGTTAAAAAATAATATAAAAAATAAGTTATTTAAACAGGAATAACCTAAAAATTTTGTCGATTATATTATTACGGTTATTTGTATTAATAATAAGCTGTACAAATATTATTTTGAAAAAAAAATTTAGCAAATTAAGCCAGTAGCATAAAATAATAAAACTAACCAAAAAAAGGCAAAATAATAATAATTTATGGTTTATGGTACATATTTTAAATTTATAAATTTTAATACAAAAGTTATATACCAGTATAAGGAATAAAAGCATATTAGGTTTAAGGATTTAAAGGATGGAAAATGCTTTAAATATAAAAAAAAAGGATATATTAAAAGGAACTGTCCGTAAAAAAATTGATAAACGGCCGTTTTTTGCCAAAAAGGTGCGCCAGAGGGCTATTAGCCTATAATCCCAAATTTTTCCAAAATGATCAAATAAGTAGCAGAAAAAAGCCTGTATTTCGGAGCATTATTTAGTTGGATTTATTATTTTAATAAGAATTGTATAATCCATTGTTCCGATAAAAATGTTACAGGGTATTATTTTAAATAATAGTTTGCTATATTGCAATAAACTGGCCAACCCCGGAATAATGGCAAAAAACTCGAAAAATTAGCCCGGTGCAAAAACGTATCAGATACCTCGGTTAATAAATTTGAAAAAAATTTAAATACAAATATAAAGGTAAAACCACCTTTGGGCCAAATATATTAGTTATAAGCCCAAAAAAAAAAACTGGGCCTGATAAAATACTAAAAAACCACAAAAACGGGCCCCAATAATAAAAAACCTAACAAAAAATAATATATGGTTAATTTTAAAAAATTTCAGCAAAAATTTGATTAGCAAATAATCAATATGGGAAAATAATTTTTTATAACCAAAAAAAAAGTACGGAAAGCGTATATTTTATTTAAGTTTTTGGAAATAAATCGATAATTTTGGGATTAGCCCAAACCTATTAGCGGTTTAATACGCAAAAAACCGGCGCAAAATAATAAAAAAAAGCCCCTGGATTAGTTAAAAAATAATCAGTTGGTTATTTATTATAAGGCACTATTTGAAAATATTCCGAACCTGGATTAACGGTTAGCGCGGTTATATACGCTAAACCACAAAAATATGGACCCCGATACGGGCCATTATAATAAGCTTTTTTGGGCCAAATGCCTGTATAACAATTGCAGGTGGTATATGGTTAAAAAACTAAAGCACGATTTTTTTTCACAGAAAAAAGAAGAAAAATCAGTGCGGCATTTATAATAGGAATATTAGTTTCCGAAATGGTGGATAATAAAAATGGGCTATAAAAGTTTAGCAGCAATTTTTATACTGTTACCAGCCTATTTTATAATATGCTTAATAGGAATTTTTATATACCAAATGTGCAAAAAACCGAAATGCAAAATACATATGGAAAAAAAAGCGAGGGCCTGGATAAATAGGTTTGCCCGATCGATAGGAATAATTGGGTTCCGGCAGCAGGTGTTTTAAGCAAAAAATTAGAAAATTTATCCGAAAATAAGGCACGGGTGGGGCAATAACCAGCAAGGTTTTTAGCAATAACAATTATTGATCAGTATAAGCATATTAGAATAATAATATATTAGAAAAGGCGAAAAATAAGAATTATGATCGATTGCGGAGCTTAAGGAAATTATTTTTCACTAAAAGCAGTAAAAAGGTACGGTATTTCGATGCGTTAAAAAAAGGAACCATATAATTTTATAATAATAAAATAAAAGCCAGTTATATTTAATAAAGGAAAGATCGATACTAAAATTGATTATTTTAAATTTCGATTTTTGGGAAAAACCTGCAAAATAATCCTGAATATTATAAATATAGGAGGGGAAAATCTAATTTTAGGTATTTTATAATTTAAAAAATATAACCCCCTAATAGATTGGGTTACCGAACAGATTTAATGGAGGGAGTTATTATTAATTAGTAAAAAAGCCCAATAGTTACGGGCCCCAGATAATGAAGATCGGATGCCAGAAAAAATAACCGCAATAGCGGTAAAATATAGCAATTAGCCCCGGCAAACCGCACTAACCAAAATGCTAATAAATACAGATGCAAATAAATTTAACAAATAGAAAATTATTAAGGATGGATTTAAAAATATTCCTAAAAAATATTATAAGTATTAAAGATTATTTCAAAAAGATTTGGAAATGGTATTACCGGAATACGGACCGTTTAATTACAAAATTAAACTTAAACCAAAAATATAATTTAAGTACCAAAAATTATATCAATTAAATCTTTGGCAAAAAAAGCTGTTACAAAAATAGTTAAAAGAAAAAATTAGGAAGGGATTTACCAGATTTTTCGATTTTTTTGTGGGATATAAAATTTTGTTTATTTTTAAAAAAAACGGGAAGGAACAGATATATATCGATTATTATCCGTTAAATTAGAAAATAATAAAGGATCGGTATTTTTTATTCCTAATCGACAAATTTAAAAATAGGTTTGGAAAAAATCGGTAATTTATAGCCCTAAATTTATACAAAGCTTATAGCCTGCTAAAAATTAAGGAAAGGGATAAATGGAAAACTGCTTTTCGGACCAAATTTGGAATTTTCGAATTATTGGTAATAATTTTCGGGCTTATTAATATACCAGCCATATTTTAGCAAATAATTAACCATATATTACAAAAATATCTCGATATTTTTACTTTTGCATACCTGGATAATATTTTAATTTTTTCAAATATATTGGAAAAATATAAATAATATGTATATAAAATATTATAAAAATTGCAAAATGCAAAACTTTTGGTTAATCCGGACAAATGTATATGGTATTTTTTAAAGGTAATTTTTTTTGGGTTTGTTATCAAATAAAGAAAAATTTAGATGGAACCCAAAAAAATACAAGCGGTAAAAAACTGGCCTGTACCTATCACAATTAAAAAAATGCGAGGTTTTTTGGGGTTTTTGAACTTTTACCGAAGGTTTATCCGAAATTTTAACAAAAAAGTTATACCATTTATAAATTTTACCAAAAATAATACCCAATTTTATTAGGGGATATAAAAATAAATAATTTTCGATTTGCTGAAAAAAGCTATTATTTAAACACCGGTACTAGCAATACCAAACCCAGAAAAATCTTTCGAGGTTAAAATTAATGCATCAAATTTTACTATCGAAGAATAGCTAAAACAACGAAACAATTAAAAAAGGTTGCACTTTTATGCATTTTTCTTGCAAAAATTGAACGGATTTAAGCTAAATTATCAAATTTATAATAAAAAGCTTTTTGCTATTATCAAAATTTTAAAAAAATGGAGGGTATATTTGTGCAAAGCCAATTATCAAATTATAATATATATCGATTATAAAAACCTATTATAATTTATTATTAGCCAAGCACTGAATAAAAAATAAATCCAATAAAGCTAATTTTTTTAAAATTATAATTTTCGAATTAAGGTTAGGAAAAGGTTAAAAAACGGCCAAGCAAATGTTTTAAACCGGTAATTAAATTATCAGGTAAATATATTACCAAAAATATGCGCAATTTTGGCCAAAGGATTAAACGGATCCCTGATTTCGGCATAATGGGCATTAACCAAAACAATCCGATAAAAAAGCTGGATCCCAGAAAGAATTTAGCAAATTTATAACCAGGTAACTAATGGATACCAAGGGGTTGCTAAAATTTGGAAAAAATTTTGCCAGTATTACGGGTTTATAAAAATTTGCACCGAAATATAAAAGGTAATTAAAAATTATAAAAATTATGCAAAAAATAAAGCAAACAAATATAAGCTTTATGGATTATTTTAGCTTTTATTAGCATTTAATAAAATTTGGCAAAAAGTTATAATAAATTTTATTACAGGGCTATCCAAATTAAAAAATTTTTTTACAAATATCCAGTACAATAATATTATGGTAATAATTAACCGATTTACCAAATATATTATATATTTGCCATTTAAAAAAAAAGCAAAAATTATAAAACTAATTTACATTTTTATCCAAAATATAATTGCAAAATACAAAATACCAAAATGTATAATTACGGACCAAAATAAGCTATTTAATAATAAATTTTAAAAATAATTTATAGCCAGTTTAAATATAAAATATGCTTTTTTTACAACCTATTATTTTCAGATAAATAAACAAATAAAACAAACAAACCAAACCATAAAACAATATTTATATTATTTTATTAATTACAAACAAAATAACTGGGTATAATTATTTTTTATAATATAATTCGTATATAACAGTTCAGTATACAAAAATACAAAAATTATACCGTTTTATACAAATTATAAATTTATACTTACGGTATACAAAAAGCCCAAAACAAAACCATATACCCCAGCAGCAAAAATACAAATAAAAAAATTTACCAAACTGCACAAAAATCTCCAGACAAAACTAAAAAAATTATAATAGCACATATTTATACAGGCTAATAAAAAAAGAATCAAAAAACCGATCTTTAAAAAAAAGGATAACATTTATTTTTTTTAATGCAATATCAAAACAAAACAATTAAACAATAAATTAAATTACAAAAAATTGGAACTGTTTAAAATCCTAAAAAAAATTTCCAATATTAATTACAAATTTTAACTATTATTAACCATGCATAACTATCCGGTTTTTTATATCGATTTGTTTAAACCAGCATTATCAAGATTTAAAAATAACAAATTAATAAAAATCGACCCAAAACAAAAGTACAAAATCGAAAAAATTTTGAACAAAAATATTATTAACGAAACCAAACATTATTTGGTTAAATAAGCAGGGTATAAAATCGAAAAAAACATTTGAAAAAAAAAAACAAACCTAAAAGATGCGCCAAAAACTTTTAAAAAATATCGGCAAAAAACTTTTGGGAAAAAATTAATACTAATGCCAAAATTTGGGTTTCGGCTCGGAACGCTAGTACCAAAATAATTTACCTAATTAAAATAAAACCAGCAGATTAAAATTAAGATCAATCCTATAATTGGCCCAGCTCGGAAATAATAAAAGGAAATTAGGGGCCAGTAAATTTAGAAATATAACAGGGGCCTACACGGCCACCTTTTCGGCTTTTTTCCGTTTAACCCGTTTTAATTCCTTAATATTATCCAAATTATAACAAACTATTCGAATATATTTTTTACGCTAAAATTTTTCCTATTTGCGCAAATATTTCCGTTTATTTTCGAAATAACGGATTTTGTTGGAAACCAAGTTTATTTTGCCCCGGAATTTGGAAAATTAAAAAGCGGCATAAAGAAATTAGGTTCGAAAAAAACCCAAAATATTGCAATTTACTCGATTGAAACAAATGCATTCCAAATAACAAAAAAAATCGGAAAAAGATGCATAACAAACAAAAATACCACAAAATTTGCAATTAAAATAGAAGGGTATTTTAATGTTGGACAAAAAAAATAATTCAAAAATATCGGTACAATAAACCGTGGAAGGTTGCGCAAAAAAAGGTTTTTTTTGCATCCAACCAAATATTTTATCAAAATAGGAAAAAAATAAGTAAGGAAAAAAAGGAAAATATTTACCGATCGATAAAAAGCGGAAATAGCGGATTTTGGCCAAAGGAATTTGGCCTAAAAAAGAAAATCTGATATTACGATTATATTACGATATACGGGGGCAGAAGGGCTGGTACTAAACCCCAGCGCAATATTTTAACCCTATAATCGGAAATAAAGGGTTAAAATTATATAACTAAATTATATGAAAATAAAAGCGATATATCGGGCATTAAACGTATCAAAAGTGTTATTAAAAATACCTTCAATATTTAGAAAAACTAACGTATCACCCGTATTTTTAATCGCCAAGTGGAAAATAATACAGGTATATAAAACAAAAGATTCCTATTATATTAAATAGTTTTTGATTAAGGTTTTGGCATTAGTTAACCTAAGTTAGCTTTAAGGCATCCCTTTGGGCAAGCAATCAAAACCTTTATTATTACCCCAGTTCCCAGCACAAGCAACTTTGTGGAAACCTTACTGCTCAGCGCCTTTCTTAGCGTACCCTACCCTAGGAGCAAAGAACCGTTTGTAACATGGGGCTAACCCCCAGCAAAACGCTTTTACCCCGCAGTCGAGTAGGCCAGGGGCCGAATAACCAAAGCCAGGGAGGAGTCACATAATTAGGCATTTATCTAAGCACGGGTAATATATGTGCTATATAATATAGCACACATAGCAGGTTGATATATATGCTATATAATATAGCACATATAACAGGGTAATATATTTGCTATGCCACATAACAAATATAGCACAACCAAAGGAAAAATCAGCGCAGGTATAAAAAAAAAGGGTTTTTTATTATCAAAATAGCTTAAATTGAGGCTTCGGCATCAATTAACCTAAATTAGCTCCAAAACACCCCCTTGGGCAAATAATCGAAACCTTTGTTATTATCCTAATCCCAGCACAAGCAATTTTATAAAAATGTTACTGCTTAGCACCTCTCCTAACGTACCCTACCCTAAAAGCAAAAAACCATTTGTAACATTTTAACTAATCCTATTCAGTACCTACCAAAAATAATAAATAATGGCAATCATATCAACCGCAGGCAAAAAACCCAAAAGCATTACCATCGCTGGAAAATTGTATAATAACCCTTCGGCAGCCATACAAACACTTATTACAAAAATCGAAAAATTTAAAAAAGCTCAAACCGAGCCCCATATTACTATCAAATTTTACAAATTTCCCTTGCCTAACAAATACGATAAAAAAAAACAAAATTAAAACGTTCATAACCAAATGCAAAAAATATTTCCTGTTTTATCAAAACCATTTCCAATAGGAAAAGCAGAAAATTACTTATATAATCACGCACCTGGATAGCAAGGTTAAGGATTAATTCGAACCCATTTGATCTAATTACCTAAAAAAGCATAACAAATCCAAAAAAAAACCAAACTAATATTCGCCAATTTTAAAAAGTTTGGCGAAAAAATTGCTAAAATTTTCGGGCAAATCGATAAAAAACGGGTGGCTGAAAAAAAGTTGCTTTAATTCCGGCAAAAAAGCCCCATATCAACTTATATCTCCAAATTTTAACAATTAATTAATAAGCTCGATTGGACGAAAAATACCAAAATAACCCAACTTTATCAAAGGCTAAAAAATAACGTAAAAAACGAGCTATTTAAACAGGAATAACCTAAAAATTTCGTTAATTATATTATTATAACCATTTGTATCAGTAATAAATTGTACAAATATTACCTCGAAAAAAAAATTTAACAAACCAAACCAGTAATGCAAAATAACAAAACCAACCAAAAAAAGGCAAAATAGCAACAATCTATAATTTATAGCATATATTCTAAACCCATAAATTTTAGCGCTAAAACCATACACTAACAAAAAAAATAAAAATATATCAAATTTAAAAACCCAAAAAACGGGAAATATTTTAAATGTGAAAAAAAGGATATATTAAAAAGGATTATTTGCAAAAAAACTAACAAATAGCTATTTTTTGCCGAAAAAATGCATTAAAAAAACATAAATCTATAACTCCGGTTTTGCTTAGGGCAATACAATAAACAAAAAAAAAGCCTATATTCCGGAGCATTATTTAATTAAACTTATTATTTTAACAAAAATTGCATGGTCCATTATTTTAACAAAAATATTACAGGATATTACCCTAAATAATAAATTGTTATAATATAACGGATCGACCGATCCCGGATCGGTAACAAAAAAAAGGTTAAAACAATTACCAATTTTATAATATCCAAAAAAAAGGATAATATAGCAGCGCATATTTCGAAAAAATTTGAGAAACAAAACAGGAAATTTAAAAAATTAGCCCGGTATAAAAGCATATTAAATACCTCGGTTAGCAACCCCGAAAAAAATTTAAATACAAATGCAAAAATAAAACAGCTTTTAAGCCAAACATATTTAATACAAATCCAAAAAAAAAAACTAAACCTAATAATATTCAGGGAAATTATAAAAATAGGCCCTAATAACAAAAAATTTGGCAAATAATAATAATAATATATTATTAACTTCAAAAAATTTCAGCAAAAACTCGATTAATAACTAATTAAAATAGGAAAATAACCCCCTATAACCAAAAAAAAATACAAAAAATATACACCTTATTTAGGTTTTTGGAAATAAATTAATAATTTTAAAATCAGCCCAAACCTATTAATAATTTGATATGCAAAAAACCGGCGCAAAACAATAAAAAAAACCCCTGGATTAGTTAAAAAATAACCAATTAATTACCTATTATAGGGCATTATTCGAAAATATTCCGAATTTAAACTAATAATTAATGCAACTTTATATATTAAATCACAAAAATATAAACCCTAATGCAAAATATTATAATAAATTATTTTGGGCCAAATATTTATATAATAATTATAAATAATATATAATCAAAAAGCTAAAGCACAATTTTTTTTCACAAAAAAAAAAAAAAAACTAGTGCAACACTTATACCAAAAATATTAATTTCCGAAATAATAAATAACAAAAATGGGTTACAAAAGCCTCGCAACAATTTTTATACTATTACTAGCGTATCCCATAATATGTTTAACAAAAATCTTTATATACCAAATATATAAAAAACCAAAATGCAAAATATATATATAAAAAAAAAGCAAAGGCCTGGACGAATAAATTTGCCTAATTAATAAAAACAGTTAAGGGCTAAAAATAGGCGCCCCAAACAAAAAACTAAAAAGCTCACCCAAAAACAGGGCACAAATAGGGCAATAACCAGCAAAATCCTTAACAGTAACGATCACCGACCAATATAAATATATTAAAATAATAATATATTAAAAAAGGCAAAAAATAAAAATTATGATCGATTATAAAACCCAAAAAAATTATTTTTCGCCAAAAATAATAAAAAGGTACAGCATTTTAACATATTAAAAAAAAAACCATATAACTTTATAATAATAAAATAAAAGCCAGTTACGTTTAACAAAAGAAAAATCGATACTAAAACTGATCAATTCAAATTTCGACTCCTGGGAAAAATTTGCAAAATAACCCTGAACATTATAAATATAAAAGGGGAAAATTTAATTTTAGGCCTTTTATAATTTAAAAAGTACAATCTTTTAATAAATTAAATTACCGAACGGATTTAATAAAAGAAATTGCTATTAATTAATAAAAAAACCCAATAATTACGGATCCCGGATAATAAAAAACGAACGCCAAAAAGGGCAGTTATAATAGTAGCAAAATTTGGCAATTAACCCTGGCAAACCGCACCAACCGAAATACTAATAAATACGGATATAAATAAACCCAACAAGCAAAAAATTACCAAAGAAAAATTTAAAAACGTTCCTGAAAAATACCACAAATATTGAAAATTATTTTAAAAAAATTTAAAAATGGTATTACCAAAATATAAACCATTTAACCATAAAATTAAGCTTAAACCGGAAGCATAATTTAAATATCAAAAGTTATATTAATTAAACCCTTAATAAAAAAAGCTGTTACAGGAATAGCTCGAAAAAAAAATCAGAAAGGAATTTACCAAACCTTTTAACTCCCTTATAGAATATAGGATTTTGGTTGTCCCCAAAAAAAATGGGAAAAAATAAATATATATTAATTATTATCCGTTAAATCAGAAAACGATAAAAAATCGGTATTTTTTACCTTTAATTAATAAGTTTAAAAATAAGCTCGGAAAAAGCCGGTGGTTTATAGCCCTAAATTTACGCAAAGCTTATAACCTGCTAAAAATTAAAAAAAGGAATAAATAAAAAACTGCTTTTTAAACCAAATTTGGAATTTTTAAATTATTAGTAATAATTTTTAAATTTACCAATGCACCAGTTATATTCCAATAAATAATTAATCATATATTACAAAAATACCTCGATATTTTCGCCCTTATATACCTGAATAATATTCTGATTTTTTCAAAAATGCTGAAAAAATACAAATAATACGTGCATAAAATATTGCAAAAATTGCAAAATACAAAACTTTTGGTTAATCCGGATAAATGCATATAGCACTCCTTAAAGGTAATTTTTTTTGGGTTTATTATTAAGCAAAAATTTTTTTGAATAAAACCCAAAAAAATACAGATAATAAAAAACTGGCCTGTATTTATCACGGTTAAAAAAATACAAAATTTTTTAGGTTTTTTGAATTTTTACCGAAAATTTATCCGAAATTTTAGCAAAAAGGTTATATTATTTACGGATTTTACCAAAAATAATACCCAGTTTTATTAAAGGATATAAAAATAAATAACCTTTAATTTGCTAAAAAAAGCTATTATCCAAATACCGGTATTAATAATACCAAACCCAAACAAATTTTTTAAAATCGAAATTAACGTATCGAATTTTGTTATCGAAGGATAGCTAAAATAGCGAAACAACCAAAAAAAATTACACCTTTATGCATTTTTCTCGCAAAAGCTAAATAAACTTAAGCTAAATTATCAAATCCACGATAAAGAGTTTTTTATTATTATTAGGGTTTTGGAAAAATAAAGGGTATATTTATACAAAACCAACCATCAAATTATAATATACACCAATTATAAAAACCTGTTATAATTTACCACCAGCCAAATGCTAAACAAAAAATAAATTTGATAAAGCTAGTTCTTTTAAAATTATAACCTCCGAATTAAGGTTAGAAAAAAATCAAAAAACGGCCGAACAAATACCTTAAGCTGTTAACCAAACCATTAAATAAATATACCACCAAAAATATGCGCAATTTTGGCCAAAAAACCAAACGGATCCCTAATCCCGGTACAGCGGGCATTAGCCAAAATAACCCAACAAAAAAGTTGGACCCCAGAAAAAATCCAGCAGGTTTATAACCAAATAATTAATAAATACCAGGGGATTATTAAAACCTGAAAAAGGTTTCGGCAGTATTACAAGTTTACAAAAATTTGTGCCAAAATATAAAATATAATTAAAAATTATAAAAATTGTGCAAAAAACAAAACTAACAGGTATAAACCTTATAAATTGCTGCAATTTTTACCAGCACCTAACAAAATATAGCAAAAAGTTACGGCAGATTTTATTATAAAACTATCCAAATCAAAAAAACCCCTCACAAATATCCAATATAACAATATTATAATAATAATTAACCGATTTACCAAATATGCTATATACCTGCCGTTTAAAAAAATGCAGAGGTTACAAATTTAGCTTATATTTTTATCCGGAATATAATTGCGAAACATGGAACACCAAAACGCATAATCTCAGATCAAAACAAACTATTTAATAGCAAATTTTAAAAATAGCTTATAACAATCCTAAGCGCAAAATACGCCTTTTTCACAACTTATTATCCCCAAACAGATAAATAAATAAAACGAACAAATTAAATTATAAAATAATATTTATATTATTTTATTAATTATAAACAAAATAATTGGGTACAATTATTCTTTATAATTTAATTTGCATATAATAATTTAATGCACAAAAGTATAAAAATTATACCGTTTTATACAAATTATAAATATATACCCACGGTATATAAAAAACCTAAAACAAAACTATATACCCTAATAATAAAAATACAGGTGAAAAAATTTACCAAACTATATAAAAACCTCCAAATAAAACTAAAAAAATTGCAATAACGCATATTTATACAGGTTAATAAAAAAAAGATTAAAAAACCGACTTTTAAAAAAAGGAATAATATTTATCTTTTTTAATATAATATTAAAATAAAACAATTAAATAATAAATTAAACCACAAAAAATTGGAACCGTTCAAAATTTTAAAAAGGATTTCTAATATTAATTACAAATTTTAACTGCCACTAACCATATATAATTATCCGGTTTTTTATATTAATTTATTTAAGCCAGCACCGCCAAAATTTAAAAGCAACAAATTAATAAAAATCAACCCAAAATAAAAATACAAAATCGAAAAAATTTTGGACAAAAAAATTATTAATAAAACCAAACATTATTTAGTTAAATAAATAAAGTACAAAATCGAAAAAAATATTTAAAAAAAAAAACAAACCTAAAAAATGTGCCAAATATTTTTAAAAAGTACCGGCAAAAAATTTTGGGCAGGGAGTTAATACCAGTGCCAGAATTTAAATTTTGGCTCGGAATGCTAGTACCAAAATAACTCACCTGGTTAAAGCAGGGCCAGCAAATCAAAATCAAAATTAACCCCGTGATTGGCCCAGCTCGGAAATAACGGAGGAAAATCGGGGGCTAGCAGATTTGGGGGCGCAACAGGGGCCTTTACGGCCGCCTTTTCGGCCTCCTCCTGCTTTACCCGCTCCAGTTTCTTAATATTATCAATCCCACGCCGGATAGCACGGGTCAGTTTTTTATGCCAGTGCTTTTTTTGCTTCCGCAAACGTTCGATTTTCGCAATCCTTTGGGCAAGGGAAATTTGCAACTTTTTTTTGGCAGCCTCTAGCTCCTCCTCAAAACAAGCATACTAAGTACTATAAATAAGGAGATGCTTGGACGATAAACCCAAAATATCACAATGGAAGCAGCCAAAACAAACGCACCGCTTGCAACACAAACGGTTACAAAAAGACATTTTGCACTAAAAAAGGCCATCGGCCTCACAATTGGAACAAAAAGGCATAAAAATGAAAAATGCAGTAATAAAAATAAAAAAATAATTTTAATGAACGGTCGAAAACGCCGGCTTATATTTTTGCACCCGACCAAACATTTTATCAAAAAGAAAAAAACAAAAAATGGTGAAAAAAAAGATACTTACCACTAACAAAAAGGCAGGGTTGCAAATATAGCCAAAAAAATTTGGCCTAAAAGGGGAAACCTGATATTATAACCATAACTGGCAAAAAGCAGAAAAGCTAAAGCTAACCCCCAGCAAAACACCTTTACCCCGCAATCGAATAAGCCAGGGGCCGAATAACCGAAACCAGGAAAAAGTCACATAATTAAACATTTACCTAAGCACGGATAATATATATGCTATATAACATAATACATATAGCAGATTGATATATGTGCTATATAATATAGCACATATAACAGGATAATATATTTGCTATGCCATATAATAAATATAGCATAACCAAAAAAAAGCCAGTGCGGGTATAAAAAAAAGGGTTTTTTATTATCAAAATAGCTCAAACTAAGGCTTCGGCATCAGTCAACCTAAATTAGCTCCAAAGCACCCCCTTGGGCAAACAATCGAGACCTTTGTTATTATCCTAATCCCAGCACAAGCGATCTTGTGGAAACGTTACTGCTCAGCACCTCTCCTAGCGTACCCTACCCTAGAAGCAGAGAACCGTTTGTAACACATTCCTTTGCTTTTAAATCTTTTACCAACCTTTCCCTAAATTTTAAAAATCCGACGGGTAAATGTTTAGCACTAAATTTTTTGCCTAACCGTTTATATTATTTTTCGATAATATTGATCAGTATTGGCAGGAGAGGGTTTTTTCTATTTAATCGGCTCGGAGATTTTCAAAAAGGGTGAACAATAATTTTTATAATTTGGGAAAATCCTATTATTATTCATAAAGAGGAAGAAATTTATTTGCTTAAAAAAGGGCAAAAAACTGCCCTTTTATTTGCGCAAAAGCAATCGTTTAAAGGGCGATCCGCCGCTTTAACCGCACAGGCCGGTTGGCCTGTGCAGGATCCAAAAAGGCCCAAAAGGTCCCTCCATTCCGTCCTCCTTTTCCGGATCGCACGCGCATAAAATGCCTATTCCAATATTAATATTATTTTTTATTAAAACGATCTGCTAAATAGCCTTTTATTACGCAAAAACCTGCACCTGTACTATTTTTTTTATTATTTTTTGGCGTAATAATTTAATATTTCCAAAGTATAAAAATGCCTTTTTAAAGCGCTTATTTTCCTTTTGCCTTAATTGCCGGCCTATCAAGGCCGCTCCTTTTTTCAAATAAACGTTCCGGATTACCAGATCCGGCTATTTCCTTTATTAAAAAACCGGATCACCGGATCTGGCATTTTTTTTGTGAAAATCCCTTTGTTAGGGTTTCCGAAAATCTTTATAATTTTCGGGATAAACCTATTATATTATAAAAATAAAATACCGGGATGCCCGCGCATAAAAAAAAAATTGCCGGTATCGGAATAAACATTTTGTATACATGCGATCCGGAAAAGGAGAATAAAATGGAGGGATCCTTTGGGCCCTTTTGGATCCCGCACAGGCCAACCGGCCTGTGCGGTTAGAGCGGCGGATCGCCCTTTGGGCAATCGCCTCCGCGCAGATAAAAGGGCAGTCCTTTGCCTTTCTTTAGGCAGATAGATTCCTTCCTTTTTGTGCATAATAATAGGATTTTCCCAAATTATAAAGATTGTTGTTCACCCTTTTTGGAGATTTTCGAGCCGACTGAACAGGAGAAACCCTTTCCTGCCAATATTAGGGCTAATTCAAAGCTTTATTAATTAAAAAAATATTTTGGGTAATTATTTGGTACGGATTAAAATTTAATTTTATGCTTTTAAATAAAAATCCGGAAATATAACAAAAAAATATCACCGTATAATAATACGTAAAAATATTCGAAAAATACCTATTTATTTTGCTTAATTCTAATATTTTTTTTATACAAAACAATGCATTTATTTATACGGCACACATTATTTCCGAGCATTTCGAATCAAAAAAGGTGGAAATAATTATTTGGTCGGTTTATTTTTTTAATATGAATTTTATTAAAAATTTATGGCATTGGCTGAAAAATAAGCTTTATAAATGTTACCCTAAGCTATTAAAGTTTCCGGAAACCGATAAAAGTATTAATATCCTTATTAAATTGGCCGAGGAGGTATAGGAATCTATTTCGGAGAAGCTGATTAATAATTTGATAAATTAAGGCCCTGCAAAATTAAGGCCCTTTACCAGGCCCGGGGTTGGTATACCAAGTATTAGCTTATTATAAATAATAAACTCCGGCCAATTTTTTATCTACTGCAATTAATGGCATGCGAATAGCTTTATTTTTGATCAAATGTGGCCCCTTTGAAATAGGGGGCTTGGTGGTGGTGAGGGTGGCCCATGCATAAATTTGCGTTTTTTTTGTGCACCCACTGTATATGTCGGAGAAACCGGCGGCAGTCCACATTGTAACCATGATCTATCCCTCCACTCCCTTGATGCAATTTTCTTCCGGCGATGTGGGTGGGCAGATATCGCGATGACCCAGAGAGCCGCTGTCAGAGAGAGTTGAGTTCTGCAGGGGAGGTAGACCCCCTGCTTCGGTTTCTGTGGCCTTCCTCCCATAATGCATAGCACAACTTTTTCTCCGCCTGGTCCCCGGCTGCGGCTATCGACAAAGGCGTGATCCTGTATGTACTTGGGTATGTAGCTGGGTAGGTAGGTAGGTTAGGGGTCGTCCCCTTGACCTCAGCCCTTTGGTGGAGGCTTTGTTTCTGCCCCAGAGAGTGATAGCAATCCACGAAAACGGCACGGCAGGCGTGACCTATGCCCCTACCTACCTACCTACTGTAAAAGCATGAGGGGATAGGTAGGGTGAAGGGTTTCGGAAGCGGAGAGCCGGTCACAAGTGCTGCCTCTGTAGGTAGGTGCCGCTTGCCATACCCGTACCCGTGCGCATCCGCCGGTGCCTCGCTGCGCTGAACATGATCTCCCGAGTCACCCACCGCCTTCGCGCCATGGGTCATGGGTTAGGGTTTGGGTTTGGCGTTTTTTCGGTTGGTGCCCAAATCGGGGAAGATTTGAGGCGCCACCATTTCCACCGGTACCACATCTTCCATCTGCTTTCGGGCTGCGGATGCGGCTGTGTAACCTTCCATTGCGGTGGACGCCAAGCGGCAAGACTGCGATTCCATCTTTTGCAGCGGCTAGATCGTCCAAGCATGCCATCACCATATTCGGCAATGCCTTAAAGCTCTGCTCTGGGTCTGGCAGCCAGCAATCGCTTTTTTTTTTTTTTTCTTTTTTTTTTTGGGCAGCCGCAGCCCCTGTTCCGTCCAAACGGGTGTGGTGCGCTATGATGATATCTTCTGCCAAGACAGCTGGAGCAGAGAAAGCATGTCGTCCCCCACCCTTCGTGTTCTTATGGAAACGACCAACCGCAGAAACCGCCCGTATGGAGAGGGTTGATATCAAAGTATTCCAAACAAAGGAGCGCCAGCAGCGAGCGTCTACTTGTGAGGGCAGACCCCTTGGCCGCCTCGAGTACCAAGACTCATAGTGTCCGTTAAGAATAGCCAGTACTACGTCCAGTTTGATTCTGGAAAAGTGGTACCGTGAATGTCGCTCTCTGCATGAGGCCTGCGTTAACACTGCTACAATGTCTCAGTTTGCTGTGATCGCAGCACAAATGGTTCTTTGGTGAGGTGACCACTGGAGAATCCTTGGTGTTGTATGTTTTATATTTTTTTTCCCTTGTAACCACATCGTGCGCCTCTCCTGTTGCGCGTGGTTTTTCCCGCAACTCTCTTCTCCTGCCGCCCTCCAGACTTTAAGTACGTAGTAGGTTGGCCGTCCAAAGAATGCGATCTACTGATTCGCGTCCCGAAACGGTGGTGTCGTCCCGTCATTGTCAGCCATCGTTGAAGATTTCATCTAACAGACGCAGCGAGGCCAACCTGGCCTCGAAACGTTTTCCTGACTCAGATGGAAAAGTGAACGGCTAAAAGTAGAAGCAAGGATGGATGAGAAGGGAAGAAAAAGTTATTTGCGGCACCACCCCACAGAAAGATTTTCGCTACCGCATTTTGCATTTAGCGGAGGAAGCCTGGACCCGTCTGCGTCTCAACGTCGCCGTCCTGGCCGTCCGTTCTTTTCACGGGCGCTGCGTGAATGGCGTCCCGGTGACGTCCGATGCCTGTTTTTAGCGACAAAATAGGATGGAAGGTTGTCAGAACCACTGATGAGACGAGGCCGTGGTTTGTAGTCATGTCGCCCATCGACCTGCGAGCTGCTGCAAACATCCACGGCAGGGGTTGGTGCCTCCGACAAAAAGTGTCGCCCCAAGACGAAGCGGCCGTCATCGCGGCTGCATGTAAGAAACACCTGGCTCTGGGGATTGATACTCCGGGCACTACTGCGTGAACTTGTCGCTGCCAAATGCCGGCCATGTGTTGTAACCGGCCATGGTTTGGGTGTGAGTCGCTACTATCTCTTGGCCTCCTCTACCTTCGTCATGCCAAGACCGAGCAAGACCAGAAACTTCTAGTTCCTAGATATTTAGGGTATCAACCGAAGCATCTCATATTAAGTCACGAGAATCCACGCAAACTGGGACATGGAAATGCCAGCGGGCCGAGGTTCCAGGAGCCGGGAGCGTCCTACCAGCTCCTCCTCTCGCGTTGCTTCCTGCGGGGAAACGAGACAAGTATCACCTCCTCGTCCCGATCTAGGAAGCGACCGCGAGGCTTGGCTGCGAAATGACAAAGTCCTCGTTGTTGGGATCGCTCTGCCGGCATCCGAATGGCGCAAAGGAGGCGGGTGTGGCGACCTCGGCTATAAAGCTATGAATGATCCCATATTTCACGGCATCTGTTTTCTTTTGTCCAGCCGTCCCTCCAGGAATCAGCGAGATCCGCGTCATACAAAACGCTTCCCCCCGCAGGCCGGTGGTTAAAGAACAGAAACCAGAGACGACAACCCGCAGCATCCGACCTCACGGACAACAGCACTAAACAAGTCGACATGCTCTTCCCCACCCCCCTCGTAGCCGCCACGGTCCTGGCGACCCTGAGCTTGGCGCACCCGCTGGGCGTGGAAGACGCCCAGGCAGCACAGCTGGACCCGCGCCAAAGGGGAGGGTCAACAGAGGTGAGGTGGTTCCCCCGTTCCCGGCACACCACGAACCTGGAAGAAAAGAAATTCCTCAGGCTGACGCAGGATAAATTCTTTTTCTTCTTCTTCTCCTCCGCCAAAGAACGCCGAGGGGTGCGCCGACATGATCATCGTATTCGCCAGGGGCACGACGGAGGCGGGCAACGTCGGCAGCATCGTCGGCCCGCCGCTCCTGGCCGCGACCAAGAGCGCGGCGGGCGGTAAGACGGTGGCCATGCAGGGCGTCGAATATGCCGCCAACATCCCGGGCTTCCTCGCCGGCGGCGATAGGCGAGGCAGCTCCGAGATGTAAGCAAACCACCACCACCTCATGCCGCTTCTCATTGACCGGACTTCCACTCAACCAACACCACAAAAAAACAGGGCCAAACAGGTGCAGAACTTCGCCAACAGTTGCCCCGACAGCAAGATCACCATGTCGGGCTACTCACAGGGCGGGCAGGTGGTGCACAACGCGGCCCAGCAGCTCGACGCGGCCACCCAGCAAAGGATCAGCAGCGCCGTCATCTTTGGCGACCCGAAAAACGGCGAACCCGTGGCGGGCGTCCCGGCGGACAAGACGCTCGTCATCTGCCGCGACGGCGACAACATCTGCGACGGCGGCTTCCGGGTCCTGGCGCCGCATCTGCAGTACGGCCGCGACGCCGACCAGGCGGCCCAGTTTATCGTCAACCAGGCCAGCAAGTGATTCAGGGTCCTACCTACTTCCAGGGGTTGGGCCAGGAAAGAAAGAAACCACAGGATTGGATCCCTCCAATCGGGATGCGTTACTGTACCTGGTGCTTACTTTTGCGCCTGCCTGTTTTCGTTATAGCGCTTGTACTCTTACATACATCCTTGATCACCGCTTTTTTATCGGACGAATAGCAAATTATAGAAAGAAAAACAGAAGAAAAAAAAAGATTTGGTTTTGTACGACTCCTATATCAGATCGCTACCGGATGTATTAAGTTCATGACGTCGTGAATGAATGACAAGAAAAGAAGACTCCTCCCACACAATGCCGAACCCCGAACCCCGAACGGTAAAAAAAAAAAAAAAAAAAAAAAAAAAAAAAAAAAAAAAAAAAAANNAAAAAAAAAAAAAAAAAAAAAAAAAAAAAAAAAAAAAAAAAAAGGAAATGCAAGGGGTCGGGGAAGAAAATAACAACTCCTAGACTCCGCCCAATGACTTCAGACCGTAGCCGTATCTCGATCCGGCGCAGTTTCGTAATTGTGTGTACTGGTGCAGGTACCGGCCGGCATCACTGATCAGCGCGCCCAAGTCGACCGACTGGCAGCTAGCATGGAACCCATTATCCGGCTCACTTGTACACCGGGCCAGGCTGCTGGACCTGCGGGTACTGGGCGTTGTTGAAGGCCGGCTCCTGGCCGGCGGCCGGGGCGGGCTGCTCCTTCTCCTTCTTGTTTCCCTTCATCAACCTGCGGAGCTTGTCCAGCTTCTTGGCTGGGTTCTTCGGCTTGTGCGGCTGGCTCTCGAGCTCGCGCGAGCGCTCGCGGCGGCGGAAGCAGCAGCAGTAGCAGCACAGCAGCATGCCCAGGAACACGACGAGGCAGGCTATGGCGATGCCGACGATGGCGCCCGTCGCCAGGCGGCTGGCGACCGACTTGTTGCCCTTGTGCTTGTCGTTGCGCTGTCGGGAGAGGGAAAAATGGTGTGTGCGTTAGTGGTCTGTTTGCGTTGGGTGAGCACGAAACATAGGGGAGGGAAGAGTGGCCGTCTTCTTACCTCCATCAACATGCTGAAGTGGTCCATTGTGACTGGTTTGTTGTGGTGGTGTCGAGATAGATTGGCGTGGTTTGTATCGAGGTCGGGATGACTTTTGGCCGCTTCGAAGGTTCGTTAGAGAGCTGTTCTGATGGTGATGACTTATGCTCGAGGAGATGGGAGTGGTGAGGAATGGAATTTCCAAGTCGACAAACAGAGGGCGCCTCTGGTCTCTTTTATCATCATGGTCGACCGACTTTTCTTTCCATGGACCACCTAGGCGGGTCGGCCATGTTCCCGTTTGACAAACGTCATCATGTGTGGCTGTAATATGTACGACCGTTCTTGGGCGCGGTTCCCAGTCGTCCAAACATAGGTAGTGGCACCAGGGGTCCTCCTCCCGTGCCCCCAGCGCATCACCAGTGGAGGCACTGTTTGATTGTTCCAATTGCAGTAAGCCCCTGCCACTCAGGAGCCAATGCCACGACCCGCAAAGCTCGGGGCGGTTTTTTTTTCACCCTAGCTATGCCCGCTGATTGGATTCTCCCTGACTGGAGATATTAAGCTTCCTGATAACACGCTGGCACGGCTTGCTTGCTTTTTCGATGCCCTTGCGGCGAGGCCAGCGGAGCAGCCTGGGATCACTCATGTAGTCGCCATTCCCCACCGCTAAAAATGCCGAGAGAACGCGCGGCCCCGTTGCGTGCTCCTCCAGGGAGTGGGTCGATCTTTGCTTGGCCTGTAGGGTTGCCTGCCGGCAGCCGCCAGTCCCGGTTTTGGGCCTCCGTGCTCCGTGCCGTTATCCGGCCCTCCATCACGGCGACGGAATCACGCGATCGAGCTGGCGCTCACGTTGACCGCGCAGAATGCAGACAGAGTCGCAATTTTGCAGTAGCATATGCCTAAGTACAGTTCACAAGGGAGCAGCCCAGCCCAGCAGAGGAGATGGATCGCCCTGCACATGGCATTTTATTTTCAGGGCCAAGGATCGAAATTAGAAAAGCGCCAAGAAACAGACAGCTCACCGTTCCTGACTCGGGTGATGTCACGTGGCCACTGCGCTGTCCCTGAAAATCAGGGCATCTGGGCGCACGCAAAGGTTCAATCGGCTTCCTTGGAGACCTCGCCAAGCCTGAGATTGCAAACAAAAGCAACCGCAGTCTTGCGCGTACATACCTACGCCCCATCCCCCGAGGTCGCATCGAGAAGTTTGAAGATCCCCTGAGATACTTTTTGCCAAGTGTTTATGTTTGCCGCATATCTATCTTCAGAGCCAATGGAGACATGCCACCCCGTGCCACGACCAGCGAGGCGGCGACGTGATCCACGCCTGCCACCACCTTTTCCCCGGATTCACCAGGGCGGAAGAGGTTCCGCCTCGAAAGGGTCCGGCCATCGGCAGGGAAACATTGTTTCTATTTCCCATCCCTTTTGTTTCATGCAAGCCCAGTCGAGAAACAATCCACGCGAGTGGACCAGAAGGCATTTCCGGGCACTTCCCGACATGCAACATTCGCACTTTCCTCGGGACTTGGGGCGGAGAACCCCTATGTATTCCCGGCCTATCGCATCTCCCACGATGGGCCGCTCGATCGGCTTGGCCCTCCATCTTGGCGTCAATGGAGACGTACTCTTCCCGAAATTTGCTATCCTCGATCGGGATTGCCTCTCCCTCGCGATCTTTCCCACCCTCGATGGCAGGCCCGTGACGCTAGATGGCGTTTATGCGAGGCGCCTTAGGTAGTTGGGCTCTCCGTCCACGGTCTTTTGACGACCTCACCCCAAGTACTCCCCAGCTTGCTCGTGGCCTTGCGCCGCGGCAGATCGACGACGAAGACGCCCTTGTTCGTGCCGGAATCTCAACGCGCGCGTTGCCGGCGGCCCCGCCGGCGTCCTTCCAAAGACGAGGTAGGTTGGGTCCAGCTTGATCCTAAAGCCGGTGTGCGACTGGCTCGCCAGATGCGGTGGGCCTAGAGGTACGAGCGCGGCGCCCCGATGCGGGCCACGTGGTCGATATAAAGGCTTCATATATGGGCAGACCGAGAGACGGCCTGGGTCTTCCTCGATCCAGTGCTGGCACAGCAGGCCTGACAGGTAATGGGTGCTCCGGACTTTTCTCGCACCGTAGTGATTCCGTTAATAACAGGAAGAATCCGAACCGACGACAGCCGAGCCGCCGATGCGGAGTTACCTGGCAGTCGTCAAAAGCAAAACGCGTTCTTGATTGGGTTGGACGGGGCAATCGTTATGGGCTCTCCGCCGTCTGTATCTTGCCCTTATCCGGAATCTGCTAATTTTTCGGCGGACTTCCGGCGCCGCTGGAATCGGGATGAGCGGCGCGTTTCTCCTCCGTCCGAGATCACCTGCCCCGGCGCGTAGGGCGGTTCGCGGTGTCGATGCGTTCTGAAAAGACGGCGCGCCGACGGTAGATGGGCTCGACGAAGCGATTCTGCCGGTAGGAGACGTTCGCGGACGACCGATAACGTATTAAGCCGGTTGACGATGCCTCCGGCTTGTTTCTTTTTTATTCCGTCGAGTATCACTCCGCCGGGCGTTATACCACACTCAACTTTTTCCAGTCTACCGTCCGCCACTAACGAAACGATAATAATGAAGGAAAGGAAAACGACTATTTATAAAAAAAAAAAAAAAATTTAAAAAACGCGAGCCGATGTAAAGTATTACGATATCTCTCTTTCGTCTGTTATAATTAACGCGCATTTTCCGTCCCCGAACCCCAAATCTCCCGAACACTGGTACTGTCGGCCCTGTCGTCCCGGCACCGAGGGAAGAACAAAGAGAAAAGTACCCCATCCAATCCTACACGCTTATACAGCCCAGCGCGCTTTTTAACGCAGCCAAGCCCGCCTCAAACAAAACCCAACCAAAACCCCACGCCCTCGCACCCAGGGAAGCCCGCTCAGTTTACAGCTGGCAGTGCCCCGTTGCCTGCTGGACGTCCTTGAGCTTTGGCACCCAGTCGATCCGCGTGCCGACAAAGCTCTCGCCGACGGGCGGGTGTGCGGCCAGGGCTGCCTCGCCGTCGAGCACGCCGGCCTTGACGAACCAGAAGCCGGGGACGCCGTCCGAGGCACGGTAGAGGGTGGTGCCGCAGGCGCCGCAGAAGTAGCCCGTGATGCGGTTGCCGCTCCCCGCCGTCACGGCGACGGAGCTGAGGCTGTGTCCGACCACGCTGACGCTCGTCGACGGCACCACCCAGTTGACGCTATAAACGCTGCCCGAGATCTTGCGGCAGTCGCGGCAGTGGCAGGTGACCTGGCGTTTTTTTTTTTTTTTTTATTTAGTCTTGGTTCGGGGTTGGGTCGGCTGTCCGACTTGGCACGGGCAGGCGCAGAGCCGACTTACCACGCCGGATGGCTCGCCCATGACAAAAATCTTGGAGGCTCCGCACAAGCACGAACCACTAGGCATTTTGGACGACGAGGTGCTAGGCTACTGCAAGAAGCAAGGTGCACGGTCTCGATCTCGAGGCGATTGCACACAGACAAACGACGGTGGGTTGCGGGTCGGGTCGGCGGGAAGGGATCGGGCTCCAGGCTTCAATCGTCGAGGGTTGACGCTGGGAATCGAAGGGTTTGACATGATGATTCTCGCGACCAAGAATCCACGAAGGGCTCCCTACGGGCCTTTATGTGCTGACATCCTCTGTGCTGACATCCTCTGTGCTGACATCCTCCGGCAGCTAGCTCCATTCCACCCATTGTGATGCACAAGGTGGCGGCGCTTGGGCCCGTCTTGTTTTGACGGACGCCCGAGGCAATCGTTGAGCGTCAGGTTCGATCCGCAGTTGTATTCCCGGGGGCCCTCCCCTGACGGATGCGAGCTCGGATCCAGGCTCGATCCCCGTAGCCACGCGCGGTTTGGGGTCTCGCTGTGGTGAATGGTGTTTTGGGTGG
This sequence comes from Magnaporthiopsis rhizophila, assembly GCA_003049465.1. Classification (NCBI taxonomy): domain Eukaryota; kingdom Fungi; phylum Ascomycota; class Sordariomycetes; order Magnaporthales; family Magnaporthaceae; genus Magnaporthiopsis; species Magnaporthiopsis rhizophila. The sequence goes on along the minus strand of PYSS01000061.1, from coordinate 204,209 downwards.
CCTCGACGCAGGGGTGGTTTCGCGCCAAAAAAGAACAGCCCCGTGGCCCCGTGAACGTATCAGGCAACGCCCAGGTGGGAATCACCCGCACGGCCTTTGCGTTCCCGGACGCCAATCCCGTCCGTTCCGGGTAAATTTCGTCGAGACGTTTTGGAAACCGCGCCGGAGGAATATGTTTATCCTTGTCGATGCCAATGCATGTAAAAAGCCAGGAGCCTGTAGCTAATGCCATGCGCTGCTATCATAATTTTTCTCCCTTTTTTCCTTTTTTTTTTTTTTTTTTTTTCCTTCCCTTTCAATCTCTTGCCCGCGTTTTTACCCGACATTTCCACCACATGCGCCCAACCCCACCTCAGGGACCGCCCCACCAATGTGGACGCACCTCACAACTCTTTAACCACTACATCGACCCAATGACATTGGGTCGATGCTTGCAGCGGACCACAACGACGAGGTTGGGAAACGGACATCTTTACAATCATTGTATGGCTATGATGGGTTAAAGAGTGATGTGCCCGCAAATATTCCTAAAGGTGTCACGGTTACGAGCCAGCAGACCGCAAGTGCTTCATTAACGTAGATTTCCAGTATCAACTGCCCTCGGGAGTTTTGTTTAGGAACCTGTTCGAATTCACGCCGGACTCGTATTTTTTCCTCCTCAATTGGGTAAATATCTTCTCTCTTCCTTTCAACGTTAAGTATTGTATGATGAATCTTTCCATCTACCTTCACTTTGAAACCATTTCGGTTATTTTTCCCAGATGCTTAAGCAATGCCTATGCATGTATTGCTCCAAGAAACTCTAGGTAATGCAGTTCCAAAAGTGAAACCATAAATAGGCTAAGCTGAAGTAATAGGTGACAAAAAGCAAATCCCGTCAATTTTGCCCAGTGACAATCCAATATCAATTTACCAGGACAACGTGAGCACACACCCTAGGGCTGGCCCCAAGAGACATGAACGAATATATCTATCTCCCATATTGACAACACAAATGTTTGCAAAGTATCAACACCCATCTCGCATACCGGGTATAGGGTTAGATTTTGGTGTGTCCTGAGTTCAGTCATCAGTAAGGTCCACCAGGAATTTTCCGTCGGGACGACGGGTCTGCTTGAAGCGTCGGGATGGAGGGGCCTGGCTAGCCTCTCCCGCCTCTCGCTTGATGCCAGCCGCGTGCTTCTTCTCTAGTCTGATTACTGTGGCCTTTTCCTTAGCCTTGCCTGCCGCGTTGTCGTTGTCGTCATCTACCAGGATAATCGTCTGCTTGCCCGGAGTGTCTTCCGCAGAATCTGGCGGAGGCCGTAGTATGGCTTCCTTGATGAGATCCTCTAGGCAGGTAGCATTTGTTGTAAGCACCATGCCTAGCATGGAGAATTTTGCTGTTCGTCAGTGGCTTACCTCTCGTGCGGTACCGGAACTCGAACACGGCGAAGAGGCGCCCCCGGGGATCCAGGAAGTTCTTCTTATAGGAATACGTATCAGGTCTCGCTGAATTGGGAACGACATCAGCGCTAGATAAGACGAAGAAGGGGGGAGCCAGAAGTCAGCTTGTAAGCTACATTAGTTGGATAATAAATAATCTGGACCGAATACCTACGTCGTCCTGAGACTCAAGGCTCTGCCTTTGAGAGCCTTCTCGTTGATTGGGCCAGTCTCTGCGTTTTCATAGAAGGCTTGCCGGGCGGTGATCTGATTTGGGATCAAAAGGTGGTGCACGGAAACCTTGATGACGCCAAGGGACTTTGCTCGCGAACTCTGCATCGCCATTGCTTCGGCTGTGCTGCGCGTGTCGGCCGATTCTAAATATGAGATTGACGGCGAGAGAGAGAGAGAGTATGTGAGCTGCGGTCCCGCGTGTTCGGTTGCAAATAACGAGTGAACATATTCAGCCTGGACTCAAACACACTGACCGATGATCAAATCTCCGAACTTCCACCACTTGGATATGAACCCGGAGACAGAATCACCCGTGCAGTAACCATGCACCTCGGAGCACCATTGCGTGCATCTTACGGGGTTTCGCGCAGTGATCTCTTGAAGCCACCATCTGGGGCCGCCGTCCACTGAGATGGCCATGTCGTGCGGTTGGCTGATACGGCTGCTTTGCCAGGTGAGGGCCCTCGTGATACTGGAAGACGACGAATTGGTGGCTGGAATGATGTTGTGTGAAGAAACAGAAAGCGACAGTGGCGGGAATCCAAAAGTTTAAGGCCACCCGACTACGTTTTGGCGCGCTGTTTCGCCATCACGTGGAGGCGGGGTGGTTTAGCACCCTGTCGGTCTGCCCGAAGAGTTGGGTCGGCTGTCGAACGATTCGGAATTTTCTATCTTCTTCTTCTTTTTTTTCTTCTTTGTTTTTCTTGATTCTTTCTAATGGGGCATCGGCCACTTGCCAAGGCTGCGCTGCTGATGGCTCGGCATCCCACACTCCAAGTTCCGAGTGTGTGTGCGGGATGGATTTGTAAGACCAGACGTTGCTAACTACCATAAAAGCGCGGCGGGCGGGCGACGCTACACTCATCATTAGCTGCTCGACAGAAATAATCATCACCTCTCCTCTCACCAGTGAAGCAGCAACGAGCAAGTCATGGCGACATCGGGAATCTTGGTAGTCGGCGCCGGAGAGCTGGGGTTCGCGATGCTGGAAGCGCTGGCGAGCCACCCACAGCGCCACAGTACGCGAATCAGCGTCATGCTGCGACAGGAGAGCATCAAGCACAAGCCCGAGACGGTTTCGGCGGCCCGCGCCCTTGGGGCCGATGCCATCGAGCCCGGCGACTTCCTGCGCCAGCCGGTTGAGGAGCTGGCCAAGATCTTTGCGAGGTACCACACCGTGGTGCAGTGCGCCGGGTTTGCCATGCCTCCGGGCACCCAGCTACGGGTGGCCCAGGCAGCGCTCGCTGCCGGCGTTGCAAAGTTTGTGCCGTGCGTTGTGCCGTCTGGAGTACCCCGTCAACCCTCGGCCTTTCCGGGGTGACATGCTAATCTCCCAGCCCTTGACAGGTGGCAATTCGGCTGCGACTACGACGCCATCGGGAGAGGCAGCGTCATGGAGCTGTTCGACGAGATGGTCGACGTGCGGGATATGCTGCGGGAACAGAAAAGGACGGACTGGCTCGTCGTGTCGACGGGGCTGTTCACAAGCTTCCTCTTCCTGGCCAGTTTCGGTGTCGTGGACGCCAAAGCCGGCGTCCTCCGCGCCCTGGGAGGCTGGGACAATCGCATCAGCCTGACGATGCCGCGGGACGTGGGGCGGATGACGGCCGAGGCGCTGTTCGTGCCGCCGACGGGCAACATCGTCCACGTCGCGGGCGACACGCTCTCATACAAGCAGATCGCGGACCTGGTGGAGGCGCTGTGCCCGTCAAAAGCCTGGAGACGGGAACTTTGGGATCTGGACACGCTGCACGAGAGGCTGCGGAGTGATGGTGGAGACCTAAGCACCAAGTACCAGATAATGTTTGGCGGTGGCAAGGGGGTTGGCTGGGATATGGCAACAACGCTGAACACGCAGCGTGGGCTGGCCATGACGGATGTCAAGCAGTACGCCGCCGAACATCCGGACGTCTTGGCTTGAGAGCTAGAAGTCATACATCTGCGTTGATATTAGGATTTGCGAGGAGCAGAAAGAAAGAAAAAAGGCGGCGAGGTCTGCTGGGGAATGCGAGAAAGTATCTCTTTGGCCGCTCGGCGTCGACCGTTGTCCCGAAACGCGCTGGGTCGGCCGGAAACGTCGGCTTACCTTCAAAAAGGTTTAAATTCAGGGCATGAGCATGGGCTCCGTGACTGCCTGACTAGCACACCGTATCCCTAAAAGACCAGGGCTTCAGCGGGTATATATCACCAACGTGCGCTGTGGATGGGCAGTGTCTGGGCTGCTAACAACAAACCTCCGGTCATCAATCTTCCTAGCCTGCGACTGTCACTCGGATCGGGCAGACTATAGCGCGCAACCAAGGCTAGGCGACACCATATCTGACGACACAATGGCTACACTAACGAGAATACCGGCCGTGTACTGGTTCCAGTTCGCCTGGGTCGACCCGCTGGTGTCGTTGGGAACGGTACGGACTAGGAAAATCCCCACGCCGCAGCAAATTTCAGCCGACAAAACCCCACTGACGAATGAGCCAAACCCACCCGCCACGTGCTCCAGACAATCTCGACGCTCACCAAGCCAAGCATCATCCTGACGGCCTTCTTCCCCAAGGCCATGCAGGCCGCGACGCCACTGCCGCCGCTGTACGACCAGCTGCTGCACCACATCGCGGCCTGGTACCTGGGCCAGGGCGTGCTGAGCGCGCTGCTGCCGCGGGCGACGCGCGAGCTGCGCGTGTGGCGCATCGCCCATGCCTCGACCCTCGCCGTCGACAGCGTCATGCTGTGGAGCTACTTCGCCAGCGTCGCCGCCCAGGGCCGCGCCGACCCCCGCGGCTGGCGACCTGAGGACTGGGGCAGCCTGGGCATCGTCGCGCTGGACTGGTGCCTGCGCGTCGCCTTCCTCGCCGGCGTCGGGCTGGCGGGCTGCGTCGACGACGGCCGCGGGGCCAGGAAAAGGGCTTAGAAGGAAGGCATCCATGCCAGGTGGCCAGTTTCGCTCGTTCGTGCGTGCGCTTCTGATCCCGGTTCCAGCGTTCGGCGCGTCCCGCCTCACAGGGGATTTTGTGTCGGCTGATAGATATCTACATAGGTGCAGTTATTCGTGACTAGTGCAGAGACCAGCGTCCTCCCGAGACCATATTTGCGTCCCCCAAGAATATTTTTCACCTCCCAAAAGCCCGTTTCCGGCTCGCCTCTCCGCTGTCAAATGCTTCGCCGTCGCGAGATCGGGGTCCACGATCGTGTTGGCAATTCACACGGCCCCGAGTCGGCGCTGAGCTCGTGCGCGAGAGGGTGGCTGATATCGTGCGATCTGACCTGAGGTTCCATCTCGATCATGACCTCCAGGTCGCTGTAGGATGCACCAGCCATCAAGGGCGAACTCTCGGGGTTTGGTTTCCCCATGGCGCCGCCTCCTCCGCGGGCGGTTTTGCGGCGCCAGCGACGAATCGCGAGACTAAGCGTAACGGCGAGCAGGATGGCACATGCGCAGCCGACGGCGATGAAGACGACGGATCCCTTGGAGAGGCCCCGCGGGCCGGTCGCCGCCGATTTATCAAAAGGAGTCCAGTACTTCGCCCACGTCTGCTCGAACGTCGAATTATCGTTCGACTGGAAAGCGCGGCCGTTTTCTGGAAACGGGAGGAGAACGCTCTGATCCAGGCTTGGCCCTGGCGCCTGTGCAATGTACATGACCCTTTGCTCATAGTCGATGCCCCAGAACGCGGCTGTGATTAGTCTTCTTGTCAGCTGGTTTACCGGGTCGGAGGACCTGAAGGTGCACCGCGGTGTGGAAATTCGCTGATCCGGAATCCTGAGACTTTGGGAGTTGGAAGTCCACCGACCTTGAAGAAATGCCCGGCCAAGATAGTAGCCCCTAGGTCCCTTCACATCGCAGGGAAGATATGTGCGGTGTTTCTGGCCTGGCGATGTAGGATCGAATCTGAGTGCCAGCGCCTTGAAGGGTAGCTTGATGGTGACTTTTGTGGCTGTCCTATCTGACAAGACTACGCCAAGATAGGCCGGCGACTGCTTGATTCTCTCGAAAGCGGGATCTTCTGTCTTCCAGACGTACAGGTCGAGACTGGAGTCTCAGGTGACTGGAAGCTGAAGTTGATTGGATTAAGCCTCTTGCTTCCACCCAGACGGAGCGGGCGTAGGTTTTTTTTTATTTTTTTTTTTTACTTACATGCTGAGCTGGGGAGTTGACGTCTGAAACGGGAGGCCCATATGAGGCATTTCAGGGGAGATCTCCGCAAGTATAGAGCCTCGCTTCTCCCCTACCCGTAACGCATCTGAGTAATATTCTTCATGGCGTTGTCCCTGAAAGATGCTTGTAGGTCCGGTGATGAGCGCAAATGGGCTGTCGCCAAGCTGAACTCCGACCAAGATGTCCAAGACGAAAACGCGTGAGTTGGGCCAATTGAAAACCGCCGGCTGACCGAGCACTCTGTTTCGCTCGTAGCCACCCAGAGTGAGGCTCCCAGCCGTCCGGCTCGCGATTCCCAGGTGGAATCCGAAGGATTTAGACCCGATGTTTTGGCTTGCTTTTAGCTCATGGATAAATTCGGAAAAACGTGGAGTTAATAACCCAGTCAGTTCCAGCGCGCAGTTGGGGATGCTGAAACTGGGATTAATCTCCAGTTCTGTGGCGTGGATGTGATTCCAAATGGAGCAAACACTTGCAATAAAAGGCACTATTGTACTGCTTCTCCTGCATTTGGGGCGCGAACGACGACTCCGATCAGGGTGTTCTTACAGCCATGGGTGCTGCCAGTCGGCGTCCCTGTCGAATTCGTCCTGGTCGGACAATGGTCGATGCGTGCGACCATCCATGCGGGGCCCGTTACAGAGTGGACGTTGCACGTAGCAGACCAAATGACTTGACGTCTATCTCTGAAGGACTGGCAGGAAAGGGCGTTGAGGGCTGGGAGAACCTCGGACTCTATGTGCACAGGTGCGCCATGAGGCCATGGGGGACTGTCAACGAACCATTGCGGTCCTGAAACTTTGCACTTGCCCGGACATCCCCGCGGTGAACCGTGGCCCGCTCCCTCGCGGCGTGGCAGGACGGCAAAACTCGGTAGGGCGCCATCCCGTCGACGGCCAGAGGGCTGGTGAGAACGTTTGAAGTCATATTCGTCGAGAAGCCGAGTGCCTCGGGGAGGACGCGGCGTACGTGACATAGAAAGGCGTCCGAGTGGGCGCCGAGGATGCGGCGGGGGCGGCGCGCGACCCGATCCACGCGGTGTTCGACCAGAAGGCGTCTGGCAGGGGTGGGTCCGTGCTGTGGCCTATCGCCAGGTTGCCGGGGTCAGCAGCGTAGATATCCCCTGCCCGTATCCATCTAGGGACCTACCACCTAGGCGGCTTGTAACGGTGCTGCGAGGCTGTGTGTTGACGGTCATGGAGCGGGATATACTGGCAGTGGACGAAACACGCCATCATAGTATGAAAGGCTCTAGCCCATTCAGGAATGCAAACTGTTTGGTACCTGTATGCCTCAAAGGCCGGCTGCTATTATCATGACGGGTGAGAGTAGTGCCTTAGGTACGACGAACGCCAAACTCCAGCCCCAATGCTCATAGGACGAACAACGGCAATTCCCCCGTATCTAGACGGCCATGCATCACTTCGACTCCTTCTTGGCCTTTTCCGCAATCTCCTCGGCCTTCTTGGCCTTCTGCTCCAGGACCTTCTTGAGCTCCTCCACCGTCTCCTTTAGCAGCTGCTCGCCTTCCTCCTTGTGCTTCATCGCAACCTCACCCAGCTGCTGCAGCTTGGGCAAGATGTCGGAACCGTTGGGGATCTTGCCGAGGTATTCCTCGAGGCCGCCGCCCATGGTGCCGCTGCCACCGCCGGAAGCCTTCCTTGCCTTGTCGACCGCCTGGCCCACGTACTTCTCCAGGTCTCCCGTCTCCCCGGACTCCACAGCCGAGCGGGCCTTGTCGAATAGTTCCTTGGTGTTGCCCCTCTTGAGCGCGTCGGCGTTCTCCTCGATGATCTTCTTCACCTTGGGACTCTTCTCGAACAGAGGTTTGGCCTGCTCGAACGCCTTCTTCCAGGCCTCGTCGCCGAGCTTCTGCACCTGCTGCATCTTCTCGTCCACCAGCTTGCGGGCCTTGTTGATGTTCTCGGCGCTCAGGCCGCCCGAGGCGATGTCGCGCACCTGCGCCCACGTCTCGTCCACCAACTTCTTGGCCTCCGGGCCGTACTGCTCGCCCATCTGCTTGAGCTGGTCCACGCTGCCGCCGAGCCTCTCTTTCAGCTTGGGATGGTTGTCGAGCACGTCCCCCGCCGCGTCGCCGGCCAGCTCGGCCACCCGCTGCGAGACCTCGGCCAGGACGTCCCAGGCCTTGGACGCGGCTTCGAGGCTGAAGCCGGCCTTGCTGGCGTCCTGCAGCTTCTTGTACGCATCCTGGACGATCTCATCGGCCTCGTCGCTGTGCTTCTCGCGGATTTTGTCAATGTCGGCGAACGCCGCCTCCACGTAGGCGCGACCGCCGGGGACCCAGGCGGCGTACGTCATGGCGAGCCGCTTCATGGAGTCGATGGCCTGGTCGGCGGAGCTCGGGGCCTTCTCGCGGAGCTTTTTGGCTGCCTCGTTGTACTTGGCCTCGGCCTCACCCGCGGCCTTGTTGACGCGACGGGCCATGCGGCCGGCCGGGGTATACTGGTAGACGCCATAGAGGGCGCCGGCTCCCACGAGACCGCCCACGGCACCGGCGACAAAGTGGGAGGAACTGGAGGATGTCGAAGAAGACGGGCCGGCATGTGAGCCTGCGCCGGACGAAGTGGATTGAAACCGAGCTCGGGGCAGGCTTGTCTTGGTGGTGATGCGGGCGGGGAGGCGAGCAGCCCTCGCGGACCTCGAAGCGAATCCTGCGGACAGCATGGCGGTTTGCTCGTGTGATGCTGTTTTTCTAGAAGGACAGGTAATAGGGTTGGCCAAATCGGCAGAAGGAGATATCAGCAAAGTTGAGTCAATGGATAGTCCGGACTTGGATACAGCAGCGGACGAGGTAGTGGGTGGTGGTGCGGACGAGTAGCCAGGCGGGTGGAAGATCCTGGCTGCAAATTAAAAAAGGCGGATGGCGACCCTGAATTGAATTTGTGTCTATGACGTATGGGACGAGGGATGTGCCTTGATCAAATTATTTGCTCGTCTTCTAGATTGTTTGTAGCACAGGGCCTGGAAGGTGCCTCGGGAAGGCGCCGTCAGGGGCAAAGCTACCCGCTTTTGTCACGATGACGTCACTGATGCACGCTGTGCCCATCGCTATCACTCAGAGCAAGCGAGGCCTCGCTCACCTACTGTGATTTGCATTCCAAGCACTACCAACGGAGTGTGGATTTAGTGGCTCACGGCGTGCAGACACCTCACTCAGATGGCTGGGCGCAGATGGAGGACCAAGATGCACGGATATGGAAGGTTTACACCGAAACTATGGCACCGCCTACTAATGCCACTCGGTATACAGGTCGCAAGGCAAAACAGCTGAAAGATAAACACAAAGGAAAAAGGCCTCCAAGAAATACCAACAAAAACATCCGGACGTGCAGTTATTCACACCGACTCCCAAAAAAGATGGGACCTACCCGAAACCTGCAGCCGCCGCCCTAACGGAGGCGTCGGCCGCCGCCGCCGCTACCCCTGGAGGCCCGAGAATCGGCTTGAGCGCGACGAGCGGACAACACCGCATCCGCGGAACCCGACGAATCGGTCGGCGATGGGTTCGCGCCACCTTCCGCCTCCTCCTGATCGCTAGCCGGGAACATCTCGTCCTGGTGGTACTCGATCTCCTCATCGCCATCCCCATCCGAGCCGGCGTCCTCCTGCTCGGCCGCGTACTCCATTTCGTCGATTCCGTCAAATCCAGCTTCTTCCTCAGTGCTCTCGGTCACCTGTGCCGGACGTTCCGCAATTGGCGCATACGACGGCTTCCGTGCTTCAGCCGCAGCTTGGTCGTCGTCTTTGCGGAAAAAGATGTGCTCCGCGTGGAGGGGCTTGCTCTGCGTCACGTGTCCCATGGGCGTGTGAACAAAGTCTTGGCCGCGTCGACGAAGCGCGAGCCAGTCTTGGAGAAACACCAGCGGCTTGGTCGCAATAGCCGCCGCCGCCGGCTTGTTCCCACCAAGAGTATCCCCTCGATTCCGCTCCTGGTCGAGATCGAAATCGGCGGCCATCGCGCCATCGTCATCCACCTGAGTGGCAATGGCTCCCTTCTCTCCATCTACGTCTCCGTCGTCCTCCCAATGCTCCTGTGGGTTGGAAGACGGATCGAGACCGATCAGCTGGCACAGGACAGGGTATTCGTCCCACTCGAAGTAGAGGCGACCGGCAAAGATGCCCAACTCCACCGTCAACCACGCAGGTGCTTTCCAGTCATTTGGAAGATCGGGAATGGCGTAGTAGTCCAGTCGGTTGAAGTGGAGCATCTTCCTCGTCACGGGCGCGGCGTAAGTGAGGATCCAGGTTGGCGAAGTAGCGGCACGGACGATGGGAAGCAGGAGCTCAGCCTCCTCCGGGATAATGACAATGGCAGTCTCAGTGCTCTGACACCACAATATCCAGTTGACAGGCCTGAGGCAGTCGTCGCTTTGGTAGCCATCATGTCGTTGTTGTTTGACCGCCCTACAAGCCCCGCATCGGTTAGTATTACTACCACGATGATTACATGTTTGGCGGCGTGTGCGGGCCAAGGGTTATGGGCATGGCGTACCTCTGGAATTCTGTCGATATCAGCAGTCGACCTGCCTTTCGAGAAACACCACATATCCGTCCGACGCGCGTCTCCGATACAAACGCCAGGGCGCGGCGACATGAAATAGAGGGCTGGGCCAGGCGCCCAGTCTTTGCAAACAGCTCTAGCTCATGATGCAGGCCGGGGAAGGTGAGCGGCGACAGACGCTGCGGCTTCTTCACCTGGCGCACGGACTCTACCTCGTACGCGACCTCAACTGCCACCTCGCGCTCTTGCTCATGCAGCACTGAAGCATGGACCGCGTGACCCGTATCCCTGAACGCGGCCCTCTGGGAGTTGAGCTGGGCGACGAACGAAGCGATCGCGGGCTCCGATGCGCCTTTCAGCCCGGTGGTGAGCTTGTGCTTCACCTTGGGTTCGTAGAGAGCCTGCAAAGTTTGCGATTCGTCTTGACGAATGCAGGACACGAAGCGCTCACGCTGACGCTGGTCAGTCAAAAATCTTGGGTTGTCCACAGCAGCCTGAACCCGCCTGGAGAAGTCGATCCCCTGAGCATAGTAAAGCGGCTGGAAGATGGATGATTAGGTCAGCAAAAGTGCAACTGGAAGAGAAAGAATGGGTCAAGCCTCAGGTGGGTGGCCGCATATAGGTAGGTAGGTACCTGGAGCTGTTCGAGCCCGTCACATGTGTTGGACAACAGCCAGCGGATGACGTCGCTGCTGTCAAGCGTGCTGCTGCTGCTGCTACCTGCTGGCTTCTTCTGGAGATCGAGGATGCTCGAGTGGACCTCGGGTGGCGCAAACCAGACCACGGCCTGCGTCTCTCCCAGCTGGCGGAGTCGCATGGCCGCCTGCACCGTCTTGTCCTTGGACTGTCCGAGCCCCAGGGTCAGGGCACCCTTTGCCATAGGCGGCAGCTTAAGGTCCGTCCCCCTGGTATGCGCCTCGTCAAGATAGACGAGGCACTGACTTAGGTCGTCAACATAGGCAGATGCGAGGAATGGAGTCTTTGTCCCCAACCGGGAGATCATGAATGGCTTGTTGCTCTCGTCGAAGTAGAGAGCCGCCGTGGCGTCTTCCGTCAGGTCCAGCCACCGCCGAGCGACAGCCTCGTTGTTCATCTCCAGGATCTGCGCTCCAGCATCGATGAGGATGCGGATCCGGAAGTCCACCAGCAGCGACAGAAAGCCGTCTTCGGACAAGCGCCGCCCATCCGCACCCTGGATTATCTCGTAGCGGCGGTTTCGGGGGCGCAAAAGGTACATCAGAACCTCGGCATTCGTGTGCTGGAGGCTGGCCAGGTCCTGTTGCTTGATGTTTAGGGGCAGCATTGTGCGGTTGTCGTTCGTCCCGCTGAACCCGGTCGTCAGAGTCCGGGTTGTACCACGGGGCTGCTGCGCCTTTCCTGCTGCCGCATCAATGCTGGTCGAGAACAGAGGCAGGTCCCAGCCGCTCGACTGTAGCTTGACCTGGAACTGCTTTGCATGCTGTGGAAACACGAGGTTGTTGAGGAAGTAGTCGATGACAACTACGTTGTGACGGACTGCCTTCCAGATAGCTTCGAGCTGCAGCTGGTCGTCGACATTGATAGAGCTCCCTACGGTGGTCCCGGTGTCAGAAGCATTGCATCTGGAATCAAGGGACGGAGCCTAGAGAACGAAGGGAGCGGTCTGCAACTCACATTCTCGGAGGGAGTCCGGGAATCTCTGTGTGGTCTGCGTCCATCGATCATACGCCGCGGCGGGATCATCAGACTTCAGGACGTGCTCGAGCGCTTGCGCCAACTGGGTCTGAGTAACACCGTTGTAATAGAACGCCAGGCACGTGAGTAAGACACAGCAATCTGGATGTCCCCATTCGCTCTGCTCAGATGGGACTCCCTTGGCGGTATATGGGACTGCGACCGGATCTCTCTGTGGGTGCAGGCCATACCTGCAGATGATGGATGGTCAGTTGGCGAGACGAACCAACAGTCGAAGGGGTAAGGGGGGCGTGGTTATTGGTCATTAGTTGGACTCACTCCACGTTCCATTTCTTGCGCAAACAGGACAGTAGGATCCTATTGACAAGAAGACCACGCAGGAGGTATACGGTCTGACGGATGTGCAACTTCTCCGGACACAGACCTCTGACATGAGCCAATGTCGACTCCTTGACCTTGTTGTTGGAGATGAATTCTTTGATGCAGTGGCGATCAGTCCTGGTGAGACCGGCATCCGGCAAGATACCGCCGTTACCGAGGCAAATGTCCTTGGTCAACCGCCGAGTCAACTCATCCTCGACATCTCGTCGTAAGAAGTAGATGATGGGGTAGCCCCCACTTGACCGTCTGACCACTTCGATAGACTCCGGGAAAGCAACAGCGACGGAGTGAAGATGGAGATCCACCAGCTGCAGCACCTTCTCAGCAACCACCCAGCGGTGAGGATGCCCATCCAGCGTGATGCGAGTGCCGGAAGGATAAATCAGTTGTGTTCGGGCGCTGAGCGTGTAGTCAGACTCGTCGAGGATGTCGCGAGACACTGACTTGAGCCAGGCCTGCATCTTCACCATCACGGCAGCCTCGTTTACTCTGTTGGGAAGTACTGTTAGCATGTGTTTAATCATACGAAATGGGCAGTTTCGTCATTTCACCTGTTGTCAAGGACCCTCTGTAGTCCGCTGAGCATAAAAGAGAGGACGTGCTCAGGGAGGCAGATCATGACACCCGAGTTTTTCATCAAGCCACGATGGAGGAAATCATATGCCTCGATGCTATCCTTGCTGGTCGGGCTCCTCCTGGAGAACGGCACATGAGCGAGCTCCCTGTTCAGTAGGCCACCGAGGCGGGATTGAAGCAGCTGGGCTGTTTGCTGGAGGAGCGCCTTGGGCACGATGACCCTCGTCAGGGAATGGTTGGATAGGAGGGCGGCGGCCATGGGAATGATACAGCTGGTCTTGCCGCGGCCCATGTTGAGCTGTAGAACCGAGTTGGAGCCGGTTCGGGGACTGATGGTCGCCAAAGCCACGTCGATCTGGTCGGGCCGGATGAGCAGGTTAGACTCAATCTCTAGAAGCAGCCAGTCGGGGTAATCCGCGGGGTTCCAGTTAGAGTGCCCCGTGTTTTGTCGCTCCTCCCTGTACCGCAGGTCCTGATGGTACGCCGCTTTCCCCCATGGCCGGTTGGAAAGAATGTTCAGACGTTGCTGACGTTGAAGTGAAGTCATGGCTAGGCCGTAGCGAATGATAGCCTCCTTCATACCCGAGCCGAACCTGGTCTTGTTGATGGAGCCGATCTGTTGGAGGACAGTGATGGGCGTGACTACAGGCCAGAGGAGACCATGCTCGAGCCACCTAATCCTCCTCGCACTAGCCCAAGTTTGAGGGGACTTGAATGAAGAGCAAATGGCGGCAAATGCCTGTCGGACATCGTCAGCAAGTGCCTGGGTGTCCCTTTGGGTGTGCCGTTGGTGCGGACTCTCGGGAAAGCCCGGGGACGAATCTTCTTCAGCATCCCTCCTCCTCAGACTCTCGATGCTGTGCAGCAGTTCCTGTGCATACTGCTTGCGGACTAGAGAGCCGGAAGAAGACTGCATTGAACCGTGGACAATATCTTCGAGTTCGTCGATAGTCTGCGAAACGGCCACGGTGCCACGGCGCGGAGCCCCGCGGTGATCCGGACCATGAGGGTTACGCGGACTAGCTGGGGACGCGGGGAATGGGCGATCTCCGACTTGACGGTCCACCGGAGCTGTGAATTCAAACTGTTGGTTGCGCTCCTGATCCCGTCTATCACTGGCAAAGACAGCTCTGGTGGGAGAGGTAAACTGTCCCGGGGTTTTGCCGAACTCGTGGAATGCACGACGCATGAGATCTTCTTTGAGTCTAGGAAGTTCATCACAGGCAGTCCGCATGGCCCAGACCTGGCCAGGCGAAGGCGATGATGGCAAGCCGAAATGCTCGTTTGTCTGCCGCCGCTGAAGAAGGCTCTCTACCAGCGTCAGGTGGTTAGAAAGTTCCAGGTTTTGAAACATCCTCGCCCACTCAGGGCGCAAAGCCTCAAGCACGCGATCTAGATCCACTAGAACACAATCGACGAGGCCCTCGACCGAGGGTGTCGCACAGGGCCACTGAGCAAGGAGAATTTTGGCGACTCGGTCACACTCTTCTTGGGCCAGCTTCTTATGCTTGGCGTCGGCTTCTATAATCTTGCGCCGGTCCTTTGCGCTCAAGAACTCTCGTAGCTGGTCCAATTCCGCATCTTTAGGGGGAGGGTGGGCAGAAGACCGGGTAAGAGGCAGCAGCCAGTCAAGCGTAGGGATCTCGCCGATTCTGAACCACTGGAACTCGGAGTAGGCTGGAGTAGGAAGATTTCGAAGTTCCTCGTACATGGCGAATGCGAGGATAGCGCGAATCAGATCCATTTTCGCATCGAAGCGGAATGAAGCGCCGGCGAAAAGGAACATCAGGGCAGATCTATCGGCTGCCTGCGCTTTCGCAGCCACAACGAGTGATCCCCAATGACGGGCGACATCCATTCCAATCCGGTCCGTGAGGAGTGCGCTGTCGAAAGGGGTGTCGAAGCCTTTGATGGACGAGCACTGCGACAGCAGTCGGGCAAGGTTTCGTGCTGTCTTCATTTGCTGGGGCCATATACGGACAAGCGACACGATCTCTAGGACGTTTGAGTAGGCCATGTTCGTGACCGTGGCGCGATCCCGAGAGATGTACTCCTTGTCTTGGGGGCATACGTCTGGGACACGGAGGGGAAGGTGCCTGTTGTACCGACGGCGCCGGAGAGAAGCTCGGGAGGTCAGGTGCAAAGAATTCCCAGCCTGTAGGCTCTTGATCTCTTCGCGTAGTTCTAGCGAATGATCCGCAGAGCTGGTAGAGGCTGTGCAGGCAAGGAATTTGGGTTAGTGAGTTGGTGTTCCAAGTTTGGTGTATGTGAAAAACAAAAATCACCGTCTCTATTGATCGTAGGGTAGGACGTGGTAAGCAAAGCTGTAACAGAAGATGATCACGTACAAAACGGGCCACCCGCAGGCAATGCCGAAGAGGCGGGGAGTGGAAGATCGAAGAACCGCCCTAAGCGTTCCGACCTGGCCAGGATGCCGTTGACAACCGGCATGAAATCCTCATGTTGGATTGATGGGGTCAGATAGGCTTTCCAGCGCTCCGTCTTCAGTGTCCTGATGGACTCATCCGGGTAGTAGGCGCGCTTGGGAGTCAGGCTAATGAGGGACTTGAGAATGGTCAATTGCGGCTCTCCGAGAGGCTGCCACGGCTGGGCGACTCCTGACGAGAGGATAGTGAGAGCTTCTTCAGTCCCTGTGCGGCCGGTCAGGGTGTCTGGAAGAACGAGGGAAGTCATGGCGTGCTAAATGTCACCAAGCGCGTTAGCGAGAATCGAAAAGAAAAACCAAGACAGATCATTGGACGGACGACATCACAAAACTGACCAGCTGGGCCTTCTTCAAGATCAAAATCGGCTCGGGGGCACATTCCATCCGCCCCAGCATCTCATTGACCACGAACTTGCCCACGGCCGAATGCGAGTCTTTCACGCGTACGGCCACATGCACGTTCGTGCGCTCAACCTCCAGGTCCCCGAGGGGGACGAGGACGGTCCGGACATTGCTTTGAGCATGCTTGAAAACAAGCATGCTACAAAGGCCGTGCCATGTGCCGATGTTCTGGTAGGGGTCGATAAAGGAATCCAGCTGACGACAATAGAGACGCTTTCTGACGACGTGGAGTCGGAGCTGAACACCTCGCAATTCCACTTCGAGGTTGCGGTTCAGAAACTTCTCAGCTGGCTGGCACACGACGATTTGCTGTCGTGCCTCGACCCCCTCGACAATTCGAGCCACTCGGTGGAACAGAGGCACATGTGGGCTGATGAGCCTCTGCTCTAGAACGGGTGGGCAGGTACCGAGCTTTGCCGTCGTCTGCTGCTTTAGCGAATATGGCATGGGAAGAATCCGATAGCAGCGTCCAGTCTTCTGTTCAAGCTGCCAATTGCTCGGTCGGAAGCGCCAAGGCAGAGACGCCGGACGCACTTCCAAGATCCCGCTCGCTAAATCCAACCAGTGGACGCAGCCGGCAATGAGGGGACCTGGGAGGTCGAAAGACATTTTCGTTCCGAAGACGTTCTTGTCGATCAGTTCCAGGACGCTGCCGTTCTTCCGAGCCCGCACAACCAAGGCGCCGCCCAGACGTCCGACGTGAATCTCATGACCTAACGAGCAGGGTTAGTAGAAGACACAGAAAGTTTCGCTTGTCGATAAGGCTGACGGCCGGGAAGGAGCGTAGATGGATAGGGTAGTCTTGTCCCAGGAGGATAAAAAGGCGAAATGAAAAGTGGCATAGAAGAAACATAAGCATGGACAGAAAGTACACTCACCTTCTGGCTTCACCGAAAGCAAATATGTCATGTCGGGCAGGAAGCTTGGGAATGCCAGGAATGACTGGTTTCCCAGCAGCGCCGTCAACTGCTTGTCGTTCTGTTGGTCCGAGGGCAGCTTGCCAACCGGAACGCTATCCACGAGAAGCAGACCCTGGGAGATGTGGTAGCTGATAGTTTGCACCCGCATCTCCGCCCCCTCGGACGCCGCGATGGTCACATCGCACGAGACCCAGCTGGGCCCGTTGGCCTGGTACGTCAGCGTGCCTGGCTGCGAGTCTTTCGCCGGTGGCCAAAACGGCGAAAGAGCACCAATAAAGGCAACTGGCTCTGTTTCAATCGACCGCAATACCAGAGGTTGAAGGCGATGCCCGAGCTTGAAGTCGGCTACGACAGCTTCCTTGAGAAGCGAGGGGAGAGCCTTGACGTCGCCGGGAAGGTTGTTCTGTAGTGTGATGCTACACTCCACAAACGTCCCAAGAGACTCGGTGTCTAGCGTGGTATGCTGGTCCTCGTGGATGGCAAACGTCCTCCGGCAGAGCAGCGCCGCCCACACGGCATACCGCTGCGTTCGGCGGGCTGTGTTGGCATCCTTCTCCTTCCGAGTCTCCTCGCGCAGGAGAGTCATCCAACCGAGAGTGGTTTCCCTAACAGAGCCCAGGAGCTGTAGGGCATTGAGGTGCACCGTGTGGGAGCATTGGTCGGTAAGCTCGTAAAGCCGTGAGGCCAGCGTGATAATGGTGTCCATCACGTACACCTCTCGCCAGTTAGTTGAGATTGATGCTAGTCGCTGAGATAGTTGCTGGAGTAGCTTGTGACCGAACGATTCCTCACGCAGTATCCCATGGACGAGCCTTGGGGTGCCCTCCGGCTGTCCTGGCGGGCCGGCTTGGAGGGCAACGAAGCGAACAAGAACAAGCGTAGCCTCATTTGAGAAATTCAGGTTCGAGGAGCCAAGCTCGGCGAGCAAGGAGATCCAGCGCCGGCGACTGCCAGAGAGGAGTGTCTGGAGAGCAAGGTACTCGTGCATGTTGACGCCGTGGGGGCAGCTCGCTTGGGACGCGACGATGTCGTATGACGATGGGCCAGGCTTGTCCACTGGGAAGGCTTGAGAAATTGCCGAAAAGGGCGTGTTGGCCAATGGGAGTAGGCAGTGGTGCGCAAAAGATGGGCGTCGGGCTACGATCGAGCTATGGCCAGGGGAGACCTTAGACAACTTATCATAGTAGGTGTAGCGGAGACCGTTGGGCTTAAGGAGATCCTCTAGAGCCACAGGAAAGGAGGCGGCGCGATAATGCGTGTCGAGGAATGACTTAGTGGTCGAGGCAAGAACAATATTGCAGGGAGATGGTGAGGCGAACGCTGAGAGTCCACCGTAGGACCTAATGGTGCATCGAGGAGAGATGGTCCCGTCTTTGGACTTCGAAGCAAGCTGCGAGACAATGGCCCACGTAGTGTCCCGGTATATGGTGAAGGTTCCTGCTCCAGAAAAGACTCCGAGCTCGAAGACGGCAATCTTCTGCATGGTTTCGTCCTCAGGCAGCGGGTCCTCAACGATTCCGATGCGCATGCGGTTCATCTCCCCCCTGAGGCGGCATCGCTGGCAGGAGGAAAGGTGTCTGGCGGGAATCGGGCGGCCGAAAGCATCCAGCTGGTCCCAGTCGGTGAACAGGCAGGTCATGCTCTGTACTTGCTTTGACTTTTGCTCGTAGGAGCGGCTTTTGTCCTCCCACTCCTGCTCTTTTCGCTTCTGATTCACCTGATCATGAAGCATTATCTCCTCCCGTATCGCCTGCAACTGAGCAGAGTCTGGTCCCGTGTCGAAATACCGGTGTGCGAAGCAGTCGCGCTGAGGGTTCTCGAAGATCGTGAGATGGCTCTCGGCGCAACGGTCGATGCGCCGCTTAAGATAGACTTGCACGCTGCGGAGCCTTTCCATGTCGGCGCACTTGGGCAGGTACAGGACGTCGAGCGATGAAGGAATGAAGAGCGGGTGGAAATCCATCAGCAAGGGAAACCGAACGCACGTAGCATAGTCGAGTTGAGCCCACTAGAGGAGACATTAGCACCTTCCTGGATCGCGGGGTAATGGATAGCGTAAAGAGTGGTGGTATGAGAAGAAAAACCGGCTGTGAGAGAGGCCATATGGAACTTACGAGCTCCATCACAGTCAGGATGGCGGCGCTCTTCTGCTCAATGAAGCCGTCATAGTGGCTCCCCATCTTAGACAGATAGTCGAGTATCATTTTGGACAGAGAGTGGCAGCGGGAATCGGCCACCGCATAATCTGGGATACTCGGCATATCTTGGCACAGTGTCCGCGCCTTGCGTTCTAGGGAGGAGAGTGTAAAGTACGGGAGTGGAAAGTCGCTGAGATGTGCCTTGGCGTCGAAATCCTGTCGGGCGGACGCTCGACGCGGGCCAAGACACGCCCGCTTCCAGCGAGCCACGGCACCACGGAGGTAGACGCCGCTGTGCACAAGATTCATCTAGTTCCGAGGTTCGCGGTCGTGTTAGAGTAGGCACAATACTAGGAATAATACGTATACTCCAAATAAGGCTTACCTCCACATCTTTCTCGGTCGCACGTCGCGGGAGCTCGGGCACAGCTTTAGTCGTGCTCTTAACAACCCCCGCGACGGAGCTCGCCAGGTGGGTGGACGCCACCTGGACAGTTCGCGTAAAGAGTGGCTCTAGGGATTGGAACAATCTCTCGAAACAGGCTCGTTCGCCATCGCCCTCTGAGTTATTATGGTCTGTGTCCAGCTTGACCAGCCGCATCGACAGCTTTGCCTTGAGATGTGAGACTCGATCAGGTGACGATGATTTGGCCACCTCATCGAGCAGATTCGATAGGACAAGCGCGATGAAGAATTTGTACTCGATTCTCCCAATCTTCTCGTCGCCAAAGCCTATGCCCAGGAAACGCCGGACACAGACCCTCAAGATCAGCCAAAGGGGGAGGCGTCGCCAAGGCATTCCGGTCGAGAAGCAAACATCATCGCGAACTCTCTTGCGAAGCACGGGAGGCGAGATGCGCTTGCCGTTTGCCTCGAGAAGCCCTGCGAGCATAGAAGAGATTAATGAAGGGTCAGGCGTGTCACGGACCTCGACATGAGATGACCCGGCCTTGAACGCCGAAGCGGAAAATGGCTTGGTTGGCTCGGCGTGCGACGCCGTGTCGAGGAATTCGGCGAGCTGGGGGAGGAAGCTCTCGTCTGTGAACCGCACATTGGGCACCGAGATGGCAGCTCCTGGGAAGTCCCATGTGAGAACGTCATCGGCTGCTAGGATGCTCTCTGACTTCGGAGATGCCTCAAAAATCTCGAAGATGACGTCCTTGTGGCCGCCGCGGCTGTATGCTGTTAGACGCACGAGGATATCTAGGGCAGGTAGTAGTATCTTCGAGGAAGGGGTGGGTTCCCACTAGATGAAGATGGCGGCGTTCTGTCCGCGAACGTAGATGATCAGAAAGTCCGACGAGGCTGTCATGGTTACTTTCTGTAGCTCGCTAAGCAAGGCCGAACTATCCAGACTCCCGCGGGACGCCACATGGGCGGACGCCCTCAGTGAACGGACTACCGACCCCCACAACAAATGACGGCTGCTGTTACACATCGTCTGTGCGGCTTGCATGACGCGCTCGAGGAGTGCGGCCTCGACGGTGGGAATGCTTGCATCTTGCTACCAGTGAGGAGGAACTGTGAGCAAGGCCTCTATCGAACGTGTGAACACCATAACTAATTGCGTATATACTGTACCTGCTGTGGTAGCCGGACGGGCATGGCCAAGTGGTTGACTAGCGCCTCTTGCAGTGCCAGGTGCTGCGAAGCCCTCTTGGGGCCGCCTGCCGTTCCGGTGTTCATCTTAACCTCTCGAGCAAGAAGGGAGGACACGCGGTATGCGGCCGTGAGTATGAGGATCACGGAAGGGAATAGGGAAGGTAGGAATACGGAAACAACACAGCGAAAACGGAGGACGGGAAAATAAAAGCGGTATAAAAGCGCAGGGAGAAAGTTGAAGGGCGAAAATGGAGGGGTGGAAGAGTTAGAGGATTGATATCGGAGTGGAAGGGCTGGTGGTAAAATAAGAAGATGAAAGATGGAAGACAAAAAGTCCAATAAACCAAGGCGGCGAGAGAAGGAAGGAGCACCCAGGCACCTGCCTTTGGTGGTAGAAGGAAATTTGGTGCACACCAGGAAGATTACTGGCCGTTTGCCTCCCAAGCGGTGGATCTCTGATGCCTGACCAGGTGCGGACACGGTCACGGTATCCTGCAGCAGCAAACAAACAAACGAACGAACGTGAAGGTCTCGTCCAGGGCTCCTCCACAGCAAGTCGCGCGGCAGACCATGGACGCACGGGCTCGATCAAGGCGGGAAATTCGCAAGCTGATGATGGACTGCTGACTGATAGACCGCCACTCCGTAGAAAATTTCAGTGCCAACAAACGGCATACTGATGGATGTATGTAGGTGCCCGTCGCGCCTGCCTCCATTGTAATAACAGTTGGGTGCGCACATATAAGGGCCACGCTAAGTTCTGCAAGGTCGCTGTGGGCATCAAATTAGATGCAGAGACCGGGATAGCCGAGCCAATTACCTACTTCGCTGGCCAAGGCATCTATCCGTTTTTGCACCCATGGCATCGCCGTGATGGGCCTGCTGCGGCGATCAAGGTGCCCAATCCGTTTGCAAGTAGGGCTGTCACCAACTCTCACGGTCTCACCTGACCACGTGCCGTGACGCGTCGCGAAAAACAAGACCCCGCACGAGCCGCAGGTGGCAGTCCTGCGGGAGTTTAAGCCAAGAACCGAGCCCACTTCCAGCAGCGAGATATCCAGGGCAAGAAAGATACTCGCCACAGCCCCGTTGTGCTCTCCCCTCGCCTCGACCGCTTTTCCTTCTCCGCCCGACGGACGCTTTTCCGACCCAGACCTTTAAGACCGCACGGGCATTCCCTCAACTCCAACCTCCTTCCGCTCAACCAGACGACTGCCGTGACTTCGGTTCAGAGAGAGCGCAGGAACGGGAACGGCGAGCGGTGCCGGGCGTACTGCTGGCCGCAGTGCGCGCCTCTGTCACCGCCGAAGACGTCGGCGATGTCATTGACGATAATGTCGGACTCGGTATATACGGGCTACTCCGCTAGTACCGCCGTCGACGCGTATATTGGCGCCCCTGGTCATACCATGGGCATATCCGGTGTACCGCCTCGTGCCAAATTTCGTGTGGGGAGGGGGGAGTCCAATCTTACATCTGCGGCGAGGATGGAACTACCATCGTCAGGGTGCTCCCGCCGTCTTTCCGTTAGGGTAACGAGCATCAGTTCGACAGTCACGGTAAGACGGGAGATCCCGCCAGAGCACGGCGCCCCCACGCCCATTATATAGGTGGTAGGGTAAGGACAGAAGGAACTATAGATAGATGAACAACCAAGGTCCGTCGGCCGACGTGGCTGTGATGTGCTCGACTTAGGCCGACTCCGAGCAGAGGTTCGTCGCCGAACTGGGATTTGTTCCGACTGGCCTCTTTGTGTCGCTGGGCCGCTGCCTTGAAGGCCATCTCAGTCTTGTCTTCTTTAACCGCGCGTCCGGGCGATGCTTAGTTTGAGTTCACCCATCGTGTGAGAGCATCTCGCTTCCTGAGCGAGAGATGAAGATGAGGTTACGGACATCGGCTCCAGTTCCCGAGATAACGAGCGAGCAAAGCAAATGGAAGAAAAGACGTACCTGAGTCCTTCCAAGACTCCCCCTGACTCAAACGGCACTTCTCCCGTTTACGTCTGGCATTCCCGGATGAGAGCTCCTTCCCCTAAAGCTTTTCCTTTTTCTTCTTTTTTAGTAAGCCATTTGGTGAAGCCCAAATACCGAATAAGAGCCCATCGTCACCCGTAGGTAGGTACTCGGAGTTCCATAATATTCTGCTAAATCCAAGATCCTAACACAGGCCTGCGCGGATAACAGACCCATACGAAGTCAGAGTTACTATATACAAGCTTGCCGAGTCCCTGCCTTGGATCGACGGTCCGTATAACGCTAGGACACCTAAAATCCATAATTATTCATATGACATTATTGGGATCGAACCGAATCCGCACCCCCCTCCCACGCGATCGCTTCGGTGGCTGCTCCCCGTCCGCAGCGCGCCGGACGCTGGGCCTGTATCCCGACCCGCCAACGACGCCCCCTCGGTGCGGCGTCTGGGCCACGATCTTGGGCAGCGTGCGCGACATGGTCCCGGGGAGCGTGATGCGGCGCTCTTGCACTCGGAGAAAGGCCCTGTCGGCGTCGGGGCCCGCCGGCGGCCGCGTAGGGTCGTACAAGTCCGCCACACCCCACGACGGGCTGAACCCCCACCGCGGTGGCGGTCCCGCGTCTCCCCAACCCGTCACCACGCCGCGCTCCCCATCGCCGCCACCATACCCCGACCACGTCCCGCTCTCCCCGCCCCGCCAGCCCCACAACTGCCGACCCTTCTTCTCATCGCTCGCGGCCATCTGGAAGTCGCCCCCATGATAGTAGTCGTATGGTGCCGGCGCTCTTGCCGCTCTTGCCGCCGCCGCTGCTGCTGCCGCTGGGTGTGAGAGCGTCGCGCTGCCCGGCGGCGCCGACAAAGTAACGCGCGGGCCGGGGTACGCGGCCACCCTCATGATGCCACCGAGGTCGTAGCCACCAGCCTCCGAAACTGCGGCGTCGCTCTCGGGCTCCTTGACATGCCCCATCTCCACCAGGCGCCGCTTCTCCTCTCGCACGCTACGGGCCAGGCAGCGCTTCCACAGCAGCACGAAAATGCCGACGACCGCGACGAGGCCGAAGATGCCGCAGAAGGTGGCCACCAGCACCGTGTTGGCGGAGCGGCGCTCATCGTAGATTTCGGCCGGGGATGTGCTCCCCTCCCCCCCGACTGGGACTGGTGAAGGCGTGTGCGAGACGATGACCGTCACCGTCGCCGCGGCGGCCGTCACCGCGGCTTCGCTGCCTAGCAGCTTGGATGGTGCCGGGCAGGCCAGCTTTGTGGTTTGGTCGGCCCGACAGCTCCGGGCCACTGAGGCGGTTGTTTTTTTTAATATATTGGGTAGCCCGAAGTTAAGCACCTAATAGCCGTCTGTGTGATGCCGATGCCTTTCGGCAGCCCGGAAGATCGGGGCCACCCGCCGAGGCCGTCGTCGTTACGGTAGGTGACAGACTCCCGTTGGTTCCACGCTGGCGGCTGGTCGCGTCAGGCGGTCTAGATATTGTTATCGTGTCCTGGGTCGTTGCGCAAGATGGTGCTCGGGTCTCAGCGCCAAGGGCGGCTTCGGAGTTCGATAGGGGAATACCGCGTAGTGTCGGCTTCTATCTCCGGCCTTTCCCGTTTACACGTGGCGTCGGGCCGGCTGATTGTCCCGATTGTAGCTTCTGTGTATGGTACGGCTGGTGACACAGCTTATGACACCACGAGGGAGCAATGGGCCGGATAGCAGGAGAGGTGCAGCCGAGCAGCCGAAAGCGGCGTCTGGGCGGCTTTTGAACAGATCTCTTATCCAAGGGACCAGGGAGGGTGGCTGGGATGGGAGGAGTTTGGAGGGACCCGAACACGGGTCCCTGCTGGCTACCTAGTCACAAGACGACCGCCCTGCAAAGCGTGGTTCATGGGACTCCTACGCCTGCTGGTGGCCCTCTCCTTTGTGCAGATCGAGCCCGCCGTGTCTGAAACGAAGCATCCCAAGCAGGGCAGACGAAAAGCTTAGCCGACGCTGCTGGAAACATCTCGGTCAAGATGGCCGTGATAGTGAGTGGGGATTCCGAACCTTTTTAACCTCCTCTGCCGGGATAGCCATGTCCTCCTGTTCACTCGACTTCGTCCCTCTTGGTCTCTCGCCCACTTCCTGTTCGCTTATCTCGTCGATGCCCGCTTGGTTGCATCCGAACAAGAATCTCTCCCCTCGGTCGTGAAAAAAAGCCAAACAACGCCTTTGCATGAATGGGACGACGCCCTTTTGGCTTTTACTGGGGTCATGCCGCAGGTGAGAAGAGAGCAAGAATCGGGTCAAGGCCCGTGGGAACGCTTCCCGCCCTGTGCTTTCCGTGTGCCTTGTGTTGCGCCAAGGCCTCCCTGATCGGCGGGGAGCACCGTCGGAAGGCCGTCGGGGAGAGTCTGAGCGTCTCGACTTTAGCTTCCAAGCTGCCACCGCAAATAGGAAAAGAAAAGCTTTAAAAAAAAAAATGGCAGGCTTTGCAGGCTGGGGAGTCCGACCAAGAATGGAACAAGAAACAAAGTCCACGACGACGGGAATGACGGATGACAACGCCGCCGAAGATCGCAAGGCAAACGCGCATGGATGACGCCAAAAAAAANAGGAAAAAAAAAAAAAAAAAAAAAAAAAAAAAAAAAAATAGCCATGACTGACGAGCCCACAGACTCAGCCTGTGCTACCCGGATGGCCGCGCTTGTACCTGGTGGCAGGGCGGGAAACCCACACTGGGAGACGGTGAGCGAAGCGCAGTGGCTCAAGAGAGGCTGGCACTGGGGATGACTAGGCCCAGCCCACAAACCAACGCAGATCCAGAACCGGGGCGGGACGATTGGATTCAGCCGTTCCATTTTCAGGCACTGCAAGCTTCGCGGCGAAACTCTAAGGTTGTGTGTCTCAGTTGGCCTGACCAACCGCATCTTCCCGCCCCACCAGCACAACGTCATCCCGTCCACGCCAACCTTTTGTCCCCTGACTCTGCCTGTCGCGGCAGCCCGACTTTCTCATGTCGGTTGACATCGGCAGATCAGTAGATTATGTCAGGAAGACCAGGCAATGAGGTGGGTAACCCTGCTTGGCTGACTACGACATTGAGCTTGCAGGCATCCGATTCCGACGTCGACCTTGATATTAATTTAGTCGTGCCGTCAAGTTAAATCGACCACGACTGTTAGTCTGGCGACAGTGGCGAGGGGCCGCGACAGCCTTGGCAGCGCGCTCAGTCGGACCGTCCAGCCCAGCCCATCAAATAGCCTCAGCGGTCGGCGTGGGTCAACACCGACCGCCGACGGATGGCTGGGCTGCTAGCGCTTGCGCAGCCAAGGCCACTAAGGTCTTGTCCTGGAGCTATTACGAGCTCAGTCGAGCTTTTGCCCCGTCCCCTTGAAAAACAATGGAAGCTCGGCCCCAGCGCCAAGATACCTAGGCAGGCACCTAGGTAAGTTACACCTGCACTGGAGCTCCCTGCTCAGGTCGGTCGCCCGATCTTTCAGCTTCCCCACCCCCTCCGAGCCCAGCCCTCAGCAATAGAAGACTCAGGCGAGTCGATCCCAAAACCATGACCAGCCGCCTCTATTCTCCGAAGATAATAATGTCCGCGGCTCCGCGCCCAGCGCTGAAGCTTGGTCACTGGTCCCTGCGCGTTTGACAATCAGAATCTCCTGATGCGTCCTTGCTGGGAGCCCAACTTTTGCCTTTGGGTGTCATTCGCTCAAACCGACCAATTGTATGACCCCTGCAAAAAGTCGTATGTGACAATGAGTCGCATTCATTGGAGGACAATCATCAGACCAAGACTAGCAAAGAGACTGCGCTTGCACTTCTGGAGCTATATCCGACCCACTCCTGCTTTGACGCGCCCCATTCTCCAGTCATAAGCTCCTTTACCAGCCAGCGTGCTCTGCACCAGTTGCGTGTTAGGGGCCCCTAAGTAAAAGGCGTAAGAGGACAGTGAGCCTGGTATAAAGAAGACGCACTTCTTTGTAAATAACCATAATAATACTCTTTCTCTGCCTCCTGCGGCCCCACAGCATAGCCGGAGATGAGGACCGAGGCCTGCAGGACAAAAGTAAGCTCAAACAGGCTCACTTTTTCTAGAATGCTATCACACGCATTTCCGAATCACAATCCACACCGTCAAGATAAAATAACTCCCCAGCAACACACGCTACGAGTCTCTGTGCTCATGTGGCTACCGTTTCGTATACTTTTCCCATAAGACGGCTCCTCTACCCACTACGTGTTGCCTATCTTGACCACAGATCCGGCAGTTCGTTAATGGGTTGTACGATACTAATTAACAGAGCCTCAGAATGTCCAAGCAAGCAATACACCGCAGGCCGTGGGTCAACCAAAGGCTATCCAGGGGGATTCACGCCTGGTAGCAGGCTTCGTCAAAGTGGAATCCTTGAGAGGCTTGGGACGCATATAATCAGGAGCCTTGAGCATAGGGCCCCTTTTTCGTGCCGGTATTCGGTTCCGTTGAGCAAAAGAGAAGATAAAAGTCAACTTGAACTAGTTCTGGTCATCCTATGGACTCTTTCACATTCCTTTGGCTTTTAAAACCGACGAATACCAGCGGCTAAGGAGTGGGGACGTTCTTTGCTGCTTTGTTGCCCCATTTCAGGAACCCTAGCATTAGGTAATATCCATAGTGCAAATTAAATCGCCTGCCTACCTAACCTGGTCAAATTTCTTTCCACCCTAACTGAACCAGGACAACGGCGCGACAAGCCTTCCTCTGTCTTGACCCTCGCGGCAAATACCATCTCCAAGAAGCACAAAGCCACGCAGAATACTCCTTCTTGCAGTAAGCTGGAACACCAAAGGTAGCCTTTCCCAGATTACTGTCACCTGCGTTCGCTTCTACGGGCTTATTTTATAAAGATTGAGAGTCTCCGCAACACCACGCTCTGTACATATAGTCATCATACTCCTATTTTCCCTCCCACCGGCTCTTTATCCCACCTAATCGTCACCCATCCTGACCAAACATCCGACGATACACTCTTAGGGTTATCCAGTACTATTGTAACGAGGGGCTCAGAAATGGCCGAGCCAATGGCAAATAACAACCCGTCCTTCAAGAAAACTGCCAAGGGCCTTGGCCACTTGGTGGCCGGTTTTACGACCACCGGCATCTTCGAGAACCTCGGACACAAGGAGAAGAAGCAAGAAGTCATGGTCTCGGCTCTGGCATCTCGTGCCGTTCGCAGGTTGCACCGCGAGGTCAGGAGAGCGCTCGTCCGCCACGGCGCGGACGCCAACCCGGTCGTCGTCCAGGAGGTGTTTCAGAAAAAATGATGGCGGCCATGATCAACAGCGGCTTGTCCAAGAAGCTTGCCAGGAAGATTGTGTTTTCGAACATGGAGCGCCTTGGCGGCATTGCGTTTTCGCTCGCCCCGCTGATGAGGGAGCGCGAGGTTGGCAGGTTCGTCTCCTCACTGTTCATCACGCTAATCACCCCTGCTAACATGTCCGAGGAAAGCTATCAGTAATATATTGCTGAAGGGGAACACAACACCCCTGCCGTTCAACGCGTCTCACAATCAGGGTGTGTAGACACGCGTACAGCCGACATTCGGATTTGTGGTGGGAGAGGTCAGATATCAGGCGTACGGGTGGACCTGTTTGCTTTTGACTATTTCCGTTCTACCTGTCACTATCAGCGAGGCAGACCCTTCTAGATACATGATCAGGTCTCCTTGTCGTACCAGTACATTTCAGGAGAGACGATTCGTTCAGGAGAAGTCTGCAAACTTCAAGGGGGCCGGGGTTAGCTACGCGTAAGCCCAGGATTAACCCCAAATCTACAGTCAAGTCACTTGGAACCTTTTTTTCTCATCTGATTGGGATGAATCCATGGGCAGGTAATGCAATTGGCCAGTAGCCACAGCTCACCCACCTCTTACTCGGCTTGCCTGTCGGGCAACCGACAAGAAACCAGGCTGAGCGTGCAGTGCAAAAGTGGCAACGGTGTCAGGCACCAGAATATTCGCAATTCTACACTATTCGACGGACTCCGCAAATAAAAAAAAAAAAAGAATTGGATATCTCCAGCAACTACCTAGATATATGGTGGACGCATGGGAACATGGCGTCGATAGAAGCATTGCTGGATAAGCTAGCTGGAGCAAGGGGGAAAAAAAAGTGAAAGTAAATGCAAACTCTCAAGAAACACACAGTAGAAAAAGAAGAGAAAACGAGAAGAACAAAGAAAAACAAGAGGATGAAAAAACACAAAGACTCCACGCTCCTACGAATTCCAACGCTGACAAGGAAGCAAAAGTTGAGGCCGACGTCTTGGTCGCGCCGTCGGCCTGAAGGGGATCGCAATCCCTTAGCAGATACTCGATTGTCCGGTGCGGCACACGGCCAGCTTGGGCCCAGGGACGCCCAGGGGGTCCCGCCCCGGCTTCCGACCCCGGGGCTGGCCCCGAGTGATGGGCTTGGGGGCGGGCTGCTTGGGCTCCTCGCTGACGGCCTCCTCGCTGGCGGCCTCCTCGCTGGCGGCCTCCTCGCGGCGCGCGGCGAGGAGCCCTGGGGCGGACGCGGAGACGCTCCGCTGCGAGATGTGGGCGGGAGCCACGCCGTCTCCGGTGGACAGGGGAACGGCGGCGACCTGGGAGGCTGCCAGGAGGGCCAGGAGGGCGGTGCGGACGGCGGCGGAGAAGTACATTTTTGCTAGGTGGTTGGTCGGTGTGTATGGCTCGGGGATGATGGGTTGGATGAAGGAAGCCAATGATGAAATCGGAAGAGAGATAAGGGAGAGAGGCTGGTTGGTTGGGTGGGTGATGATGGAGATGGGGGAAGTAGAAAGTCTGGTCGAGGGCGGAGAGCGACCGCATTTATGCTCCCATAGTCGTCCTTGGAGATCGCGCTGCGCAGGGATGTAGAAAGGTACTTCTATTTCCAGGCCGTGGCGGACGTGATATGCATGGATTCTCGAATCGATTGCCAAAAATGGGGCACCCGAGTCTAGGTAGGTGGCATCAATGGCAGCCACCCGCGGGCCCTGCGACCTTGTCAAGGCGGCACGAGTCATCGGTACCATGGATGTGGTTGTAAACGGCGAAAGCACCGGGGTCTGCGGCCATGCCGAGAAAAGCGCATAGAGAAACGCGGTCGAAATAGAAACTGGATCTGGAAGCCGTTTAAAAAAAGGGAAAGAAAAGGCGGCCCAAGCCGCTGCCAAGTACCGAATCCGGCCACTGCACTGCCCTCCGGCTCCGCTTCCCGTCGATCTTCGGTATCCTACGCGATGGGGTGCTATGACGTTGGTGGGAATGGCTGCTTGGGTCCATGTTTCCTGAGAAAAGGACAAAGAAAAGGACCTTTTTGCATGCTAAAAAAAGGACATGCAAAAACCGCAATAATGCAGACGAACAACGCAAGTGGGCGGGGTTCGTTCCAAGACGTCGATACCTTGGCGGTGATTGCAATCCAGGCGTGAAATTTATCTGGAGCGGCGATCGACAGCTTGGTTTGTCATGCTTGCAAAGATCCAACAGGGCGCTCACGATGCGATCAAAATCTGGCCACCACCTACGCCCACATGCGTCTTATTCAAACGTTGAGCTTTGTAAGGCATCGTTTATAATGATGCGCAGGGGAAATGTTCGGGGGTGCCTACAAAACGTTTCTTCATCATTACCACTAGTATTGAGCAGATTGCCAAGGTATCATCAGCCGCTCGGGTGCAGGGGCTGCCGGTTCGATCTTGATTAAATGTTGTGACGTCGACGGCCACGAACGAGCACCATTTGCCTCCAAACAGAAAAGATCCTCTCCAAGGGAAGGGATGATGCCATGGCTAACAGAGTGCTTTATTGGTAAGATATACCTATCCGCGTCCGAAAAAGTCATCAACAATGTCACTTTTTTTTTTTTTTTTTCAGACACCCGTACAGTAGTCCCCCTCACGACAAAAGCCTTGCCTGGTTCTCCGCATTGGCAGGCGGAGCGGTGTACTGGTGGTAGTCGGTGGTGGTGAACCACACCCCACCGACGTCGGCGTCGCCAATCCTGTCCAGCTCCGCACCCAGCGCCGCCAGGTCCCCGGTGAAGGTGTGCACGATGATGGCGGCGCTGTCCGCCGCGCGGCCCTGCGGGAGATTGTTGGCAACCGGGTTGACGGCCCGGTACGTGGCCCACGACTCCTCGAACACGATGACCTGGTCGGCGACGTCAAAGTACGTCGGCACGTTGGCGTCGACGACCTTTTGGCCGACGTTGAAGACCAGAAAATCGCCAACGGTGGCGACGGCGCGCGTGCGCTCCGCGAGGCCGCGCATATAGGTCGGCTCGTAACCGTTGGGGTTCCAGGGATTGCCGTTGGGCGTCTCGTCAAAAAAGATGCCGCGCGGCGCGGCCGCAGCGGGCCAGGCGGCCCAGGCCGAGACGTTGCGCACGACGGCGTCGGCGGCCAGGCGGCCGTAGTCGGTGTGGACGTAGCCGAGGGTGCGGACGTTGGGCTCGGCCTTGAGGAGCGTGGCGCCCGACACGTAGTTGACGTCGTCGCGGCCCTGGCCGGGGCCGGAACCGCCGGGCCCGGAGTCCGGGTTAATGATCACGTCGAACGAGACGTCCCGGTGGCTGCGGATCGTGGACAGGAGGGACTGCCAGTTCGAGGCGTTGTCGTTCCACGCCGCGCTGGGGTAGACGTACAGCGGGAGCAGGATGTTGGTCGCCGAGACGGCTAGGGGCAGGAGGGAGAGCGTCAGGAAGGATCTCATCTTGTGGACTTGCTCGCCAAGTGGGAAGTGGGGTGTGTTTCTGAGTCTTTGATGTCTCGGTCGGCTGCAGTGAGGCTCGAGACACGCTTGAAGGTTGGAGGTGGATGTTCTCGGGGGCCGTTTTATACTCGAACCGCCCCGATGGTGGCCCTACCAAGGTCCACTGTTAGGATCGATGGATTGAAGTTGGCCTGGGCTAGCCGATGGAGATGTAACTTAAACTGGAGCTTGCATCATCTGTTTTGGGCGCGTTGCGACATGGATTCATGGAGGAATTTCTCGATCTGGACCTAGCGCTGACGTTTTCTGGGCCCGACGAGGAGCCGCGTAATGAAGGCGACTAGTGGCTGGCCTCAACGCCTTGACAAATACGAAAGCGCGGCGCGGGGCCGGGCCCGGAATTCTCGTGGCAGGAGCTGGGACAAGCCATGAAAGTTGTAAACGCAAAAAAAAAAAAAAAAAAAAAAAAATTAATAGCGTTACTAGTCAACAGGTATTGCGCCGTCTTCATTCGGAGGACCCGAGGGGTCATATCAAAGAGCATGTCTGGGGAGGAACAAAAATTATCTCGTTATTAAACTGCCCAACGATATAGATCGTCAAACCTTGACATTTGCAACTCCCGCAGTCACACCAGCCGGTCCGTCAATCTCGTCGTCGAACAGTAGACCCAGAGCCTCCCGACGAGTGGGTGCCTTGGGGTCGTTGAAGGGCTTCTCGGCGAGGGTGGTGACGCGCGTGCCATGGCGCGGGTGGCGACCGCTGTGATTGCGAGTTAGCTTTTATCGACTTTCAGGGGTTACTAGATACCTAGGTAGGCGGATATGTACTCACGCGTAGTCCCAGCTGGCGTTGTGCATGGTGATGCGGTTGTCCCAGATGGCCGACGTCCTGGGCGTCCACTTGAAGCGTAGTTGGATGTCGACGTTGCTCTCGTAGACGTGGTACAGGTGGTTGAGGATCGCGTCGCTCTCGGGCCTGTCGAAGCCGACGAGGCGGTCCGTCATGGCCCTGTTCACCCACAGCGCCTTCCAGCCCGTCGCTGGGTGCACGCGCACGATGGGGTGCACTTGCTCGACGTGCTTGGGGCCCGACGTGGGGTCGTCGCGGTCCAGGTACGTGTGCGCGGACCGGTAGACGGCCTGGAGCGGGTCGATGAGCTTCCGGAAGGCCGGCGACAGCTTCTCGTAGGCCGCGTACCCGCTCGCCCACAGCGTGTCGCCGCCGACGGGGGGGATGGTGTCGTTGTGCAGGTGCGTGACGCCGGCCGGGTGCAGCTCGTGCACCAGGTCCGTGTGCCAGCGCGACGCGCCGCCCGGCCGTCGGAAGCTGGTGGGACCCGGGTTGGTGGCTGCCTGCAGGTCGGGCCACATGGTGTTGACACCGGGCAGGCCGGGCACGTGCGGCACCTGGGCGTGCACTTCGATCTCGCCAAAGTGGCGGCCCAGCTCGAGCTGGTCCTGCGGGCTGAGGTCCTGGTCGCGGAAGAAGACGACGCTGCGCTCGGCCACCAGCAGCGCCAGCTCGTCGCGCTGCTGCGGCGTCAGGTCCTTGAGCTGCAGGCCCTCTATCTCGGTGCCGATGTATGCCGTCAGGTCCGTCACCTTGGTGGCGGCCCCCAGGAGCGCCTTCTTCTCCTTGTCGGCGCGCAGGCCCGGCTCGACGTGCTCACGCTCCTTGCTGCGGAGGTTTTGGACGTCTTGCACGTATATAGGCGTGGCCGGCCAGTGCGGGTAGCCATTGGACAGGTCGATGCCGGCCTTCTCGAGGCGCTTTCGTGCGCCCTCGGGGAGTGGCAGGTCCTGCTTTGGCTTGAAGGGAGTTTTGGTGTTGCTCTTGGGGATGACCGGGTCCACAGGCACATACTCGACTGCAGCGGGAGACATTGTGATATGTTGGCAGGCGGCTGAGATGGGTGTGTTGGATAGTCAGGTGCCCTGGATCAGTTGTGTTGGTGTAATTCAAGGGACGTCGTGGGTATCCGTCCAGAATCGAGACGCTCCTGTTTGAAACCCGATGCTGCTCCGCGTGTTTGTTCGTTATCCGTGCCGGGGCCAAGACTTAAATGATGCTGTAGTTAAGGCGATATGGGGTCCCCAAGGCACACTGGTTACCCCAATCATCCCAGCATGATGCCGGTGGCTGTCCTGAGAGCGTCGCACCGAGACGGCGCCGTTCCATGATGAGGAGTGGTCCCGAGATGACGCCTTGCTCTCCCCGCTCTAGGCGGGCAGCTCTCCGAGGCCGTTACTGGTGATCGCCTCCTCGATATCTAACCTGCATTAGTAAACAATGGAGCCATGCGACCTTACCGGGAGGTTTTCTCGGAGCACGTCAGGCTGCACCCCGCACCGCGTCCAATAAAGCGAGATCGCGTCGTTCCCCGCATTTATTTCGTGACCATGCCCGGCACCACACTTTGATCCCGACGCCTCGCATGGGCCACCCACGCATCCCTTTAGATGCGTGGGGGTCGGTATGTGACGCTATCAAAAGTCTGCTCCAGCAGTGTCTGTTGCTCCATTATCTGGCTGCCACATTTACAACTACCGATGTCAGGCAGCCCTTCGCGTCCTCAATGCCCCAGGTCAGCAATGGCTGCAGTCCCATGAGCCCACTCCCCGCCTGCTTCTCATGCCCGAGGACGATCCTATCTCCGAGAGGAAGACCCATGCTGGCCAGCCTTGTTATTCTCGTCGATTTCAGCTCTTCGGTGGAGCCCGGATGATAAGGCCGGCGGAGCAGCGTGGGACCCTGACCTAGACGCCATCCTTGGACCAAGCACGCCAGATATTGGTTTCTTTTCTCCTTCTCTCGGAACGGCTCAGGAGACCATGGCTGTTTCACCCAGTCAGGTAGGTGGCAGTTGGTATTTGATGGAAAGAACAGGGGAAATATGTGCTGGGAAAAGGGGCTCAGACTTACATAGACTCCCCTCGTCATCAATTCTAGCCGTCACATCGTCGTGTCTATCAGAGAGATCTTGAGCCTATGCAAACTGTCTCGAGATTCGAGCCCGGATCCGGACCTCTGTCGTATTGTTATTCTCCGTCCCAACGGAGGTGACAGAAAAGCACCAAGCAAGCGCTGCTGAGACGCCAACTCCACCAAGAAAATGTCTTCGGAGCATAAGGCCACCCATCTCCCGGCAATCGAAAGTCTAGCAGCAGCAGCAGCAGGTGCCAGCAAAGACGTAGGTGTCGGCACCAAAGGCCCTGCTGTGTCTTCGTCCAGCTCCGCCGCCTCGTCCGTCCATGGCGTCGTCCAAGCCCGGCCAAAGCGGACGTGGCGCTCCACGGTCTGGGACACACTGGACAAGCCGCCAGAGGAGCGTCGGTTTCTGTTCAAGCTCGACGCTGTGATCCTGACGATGGCGAGTCTTGGATATTTCATCAAAAACCTGGACCAGGTCAACATCCAGAGCGCCTTCGTGTCGGGGATGAAGGAGGATCTGGGCCTGTACGGGAACGAGCTCAACTACATGGTTACTGCGTGGACTGTGGGCTACGTCCTTGGGGAGATTCCCAGGTATGATGGTTTACCCCCAGCCTCTTGCGGAGCAAGCAAGCCACTAACTTGTTCACCCGCCAGCAACATGCTCTTGACACGCATCAGGCCCTCGGTGTGGATCCCCACCTGCGAGGTCGTCTGGTCGGTCTTGGCGATTCTGCTGGCAAAGTGCACCAGCGCAACCCAGATCTACGTGCTGCGCTTCTTCATCGGGTTGGCCGAGAGCGCCTTCTACCCGGGAATGCAGTACGTGATCGGGTCCTGGTACCGCAAGGACGAACTGGCCAAGCGCAGCTGCATCTTCCACGCCAGCGGCAACATCGGCATGATGTTCTCGGGCTACCTCATGGCGGGCGCCTACAACCTCAACGGCCTGACGGACTTCCACGGCTGGCAGTGGCTCTTCATCATCAACACCATCGTGTCGCTCCCCATCGCCATCGCCGGCTACTTCTTCTTCCCGGACGTGCCTGAGGTGACGGCGGCCTGGTGGCTGACGGCCGACGAGATCGCCATTGCAAAAAGACGCATGGCACTCGAGGGCCGCGCCGAGCGGGCCCCTTATACCAGGGCCAAGTTCCGCAAGATATTCTCGTCGTGGCACATTTATCTGCTCCCGCTGCTCTACATCCTGTTCAACAACGGCGTCGGCTTCGGCGGCCAGCCTGTATTTGCTCTGTGGCTCAAGTCCGAGGGCCATAGCATCGCAGCCGTGAACTCGTTCCCGACCATTGCGTCGGCCCTGGCCGTCGCGTTCACGCTCGCGTACGCCTGGACGTCGGACTCGCTGTTCCGGGGCGCCCGGTGGCCGGCCATGGTCTTTGCGGGCTGCTTCGACGTCGTCGTCTATGCGTCGCTGGCGGCCTGGGACGTGCCCAACGGCTGGAAGTGGTTCTGCTACCTGTTCGCCAGCATCTCCAGCGGTGTCTCGGGCCTCGCCATGTCGTGGGCGCACGAGATCTGCAGCGACGACAACGAGGAGCGCGCGCTCGTCATCGCCGCCATGAACGAGATGGCGTACGTGTTCCAAGCCTGGCTGCCCCTGCTCATCTGGCAGCAGACGGACCAGCCGCGGTACCGAAAGGGCTTCACAACCATGGTGTTTGTTGCGGCGGGCCTCGTAGCTACGGCACTGACCATCCGCCACCTACACCATAAGGAGCGGGCTGCCAAGGCGAGAGCAAGGGCGCAGGAGGCGCAGGGGACGGATGCGTAGTTTGCGGTTTGGCTGTTAGGGCCGGTCTGTGGGAGGGGCCGTGTGGTGTAAATTCATGGTATTTAGTATACGTGATAGGCTTGGACACCAGGATGGGACTTGCTGCGAGACAGAATAGGGGTGGCTGCGCAAGCTAGGTCTAGAACAAGATGAGAATGATAATGGCAGTTTCCTTGGAATGACGCCGTTTGGCGACCACATAGGGAGGGCATTCTGAACTCACGATCCATTATGATTTGACAAGATCCAAGCCCCTTGCCCCGCGCTGTCTTGAAGACGGATCCTTCGTCCACGTGCCGCCTAGTGTTATCGCGCTCAGCGGTCTAACGCCGAGTTCACCCCGCTGGAGCTGCCCCCGGCGTTAGCGACCCGTCCCCCAATGACTCGGCACGGCCATGGCGTTGGACGGTGGCGTCATCGCGTCTCCAAATTGGCTGCCATCCAATATCGCCTGGGGTTAACAGGATCCCTTGTTCTTCTCCGCCACCACCTTCTTCTTTCACCGCCGTGATGGCGGTTGGTTCCGGGCGCGAGTGCGACCCGGACCCTGGTGGGATTAGCGATCCTCCAGGTGTTACAGATAGGATAAAAGACACTTTCCCGAGGCAAAGCAAATTCAGTGAGGGTGACACATGGAGACGTTATGGTGTGTTTTAAGTTAGGTGACTGCTCCTGCCATAACCCCCCACGCGTCTGTTCTTTGCTGGCAGTTTTTATCTCATGGAGCATAGATAATCATGGGCAACTGCTTCAGTAAAACGAAAGAGGGTGATGAAACGGTAAGAGACGATAAACACACGTCAGAAGATGAGAACACCATCAAAACAGACGAACAGTCAACACGCCCCCGGCGCCATGACGTGCAAGATGTCGCAGTCATCGGCGCGGGCTATAGCGGCGTGGTGACGGCGGCGCACCTGTCACGTTACGGCTTCGCCGTGCGCGTCTTCGAGCGGTCCTCGGACGTGGGCGGCGTCTGGCGCTTCGACCCGCGCGTGCCGCCCGACCCGCCGTACCCCAACGAGAGGCCGGAGGCGCCCTTCTCGAACCAGCAGCAGCGGCCATCGCGGTTATCAGAAGAGGCGGAGGTCGCGCACGCGCCGCCGGGTCCATGCTACGCCGGGCTGAAGAACAACGTGCCGACGACGCTGATGCGGAGCACCGTCACGCCCTGGCCGGCCGGGACCGGCGAGTTCGTCACGCACGACGACGTTGAGCGTTACATTCGCTCCATCGTCGACACGGCCGGCATCCGGCCGTGCATATCGTTCGACACGGCCGTCGTGCACGTCGGCAAGACGCCCGGCGGTGGCGGCGCGGGGAAGTGGACAGTCCGCACCAGAACGCTGCGTCGGGGTGAGGCGGCAAAGGCAACGGCCGGCTTCGAGTTCGAAGAACGGGAGTGGGCGTTCGACGCTGTCGTCTGCGCCTCGGGCCACTACCAAGTGCCGCGAGTGCCCGACGTTCCGGGCCCGGCGGCGTGGAAGGCGCGCTTCCCCGGCCGCGTCGGCCACTCCAAGAGCTACCGGGGTGCAGGGCGGGCCGGGTTCGCGGGCAGGACTGTGCTGCTGGTCGGCGCGGCCGTGTCGTCGCTCGACATTGTCAAGGAAGCGGCCGCCGTCGCCGCAAAGGTGTACCAATCCTCGCGCGGAGGGCTGTTCGACATCCCCGCCGCTATGCTGCCCACCGACCTCGGCAACGTTGAGCGCGTGCCGGGCATCAGCCGGTTCGAGCTGCCGCCGCTCCCTGAGCCTGAGGGCGGTAGTGGCGATAACGGCGAGCAGCTGGGCGAGCAGGACCCGATCCCCGGCGGCGCCGTGCACCTGACGGACGGGAGGGTCCTGCGCGATGTGGCGCAGGTGGTCGTGGCCACGGGCTACCTGACGTCGTACCCGTACCTAGGCCCGCGGCTGCAGCGGCCGTTGCTGGCGCCGGCCGAGGCGCGACGCAAGCGCGACCGCGACGTCGTGGTAGCCGCCGACGGGGTCGTGCACCACAACCTGCACAAGGACATGTTCTACATCCCCGACCCGACGCTGGCGTTTGTGGGCGTCCCCTACTACAACTCGACCTTCTCCTTCTTCGACACGCAGGCGCAGGTCGTGGCGCGCGTGTTCGCGGGCGAGGTGGCGCTGCCGGCGCGGGCCGAGATGGAGGCCGAGTTTGACGCGAGGTGGAGGGTTAAGAGGAAGAAGGGGGTGCAGGTCGGGGACAAGATCAAAGAGGTCGACGAGTTCGAGAATCCGGAGGCGGCGCCGCTGTGGGGGAAGAAGCTCCACAGCTTGCTGGGGCTGGACGAGGCGTTTACGGACCAACTGCTGGCTTGGGTCAATCCACAGGTGGAGGCGGCTGGTGGCACGCCAGTCACAGGGCCGGATGAGGCGTGGCGCGCCCGGTACAGGCAGATGCTGAAGGAGCGTGCATGGAGGTGGAAGGCGGAAGAAGACGAGGACCGAGAGATGAAACTGAGGGCCTACCTCCCCAGCATGCTAGGAATCACCACATGGCAAGGACAGCGTTGACGAAGGGTATCATTAAACTCGGCCGAAACTACAAGATTCGTCGCCTAGCGCTCGCTGCCTTTCCTCCTCCGTTCTCACTCGTGCCACTTAGAACAAGCAGGTGCCGCCACCGGCCTTGTTGATGATGCTGCAGGGGGATTCTGTGTTAGCGCCTGCCGCGTTTCGATGCATTGTGGTGCTTCGCATGGGACTTGAGCTCACCAGTTGCTGCCCTGGCCGTCGTCGCAAATGACGACGCCGTCACCGCGGCCGCTGTCGTTGCAGGTGAGGCCGAGCTGTCTGTTGGTCTCGACGCGCTCGGCCTGCGTCTTCCTGCCGCTCTGGGGCGCTGGGGCGGCGATGGCGAGGCTGGCGAAGGCGACGACGAGGAGGATCTTGATTTGCATGTTGGCGGAGGGTCGGGTAAATGGAAAGGCCCAAAAAGGAAAATAGCGGTAGAAAAAAAGGAGAAAAAAAGAAAAAGAAATCGACTATTTAAAAAAGGGTAGATTAAAGATGATGGACCAGCCGATCGTGGAGAAGTGAAGTCGAAGCTGAAGGCTCGCTCGAGAGTTGTTTGTTGAGGCTCGCTGGGGAGAAGAAGGGGAAGGCCAAGATAGGACGGGGAGTTTGGATGTTTATAGCTATAAATCAACCTTCTCCGCACGAACGCCGGATCCCGCATTAGTCGTTGACAGCCTTCGCCCCATCTTTGTTGTTTCAGGCCATCTCCTAATGCAGGCCGGCCACAGTTTCGCATCATGGTGGGGGCTGAACCATTTTGACATGGACGTGTCTCGTGTCTCAAGAACTTCGCATCCTCTTTCTTTTTTTTTCTCCCCGACATCATGCATGTCGCTTGCTGAGCCGGCCATGCAAGGCCCCCCGCCACCACGGACACGACTTTGCTCCCCGTCACCCTAGGTAGCGCTCGTTGACCAACAGCTGCCATTCCCAGCGTTTATACTAGTGTTTGTTTGCCACACGGACAGCTATACCTGACAGACCCAGTGGCAGGCAGAGAGGGAAGAGGAGGGGAGAATCCAACAAGCATCATCCAAGACAGCATTTTACAGTCCACGCGGAGCGAACAAACCCGTTCGGACGATGATGGGCCTGGATCCCCATTGATGTGAGCCAGGTGCCTATTCGGGGTAATGAGTTGGATAACCAAGCTGGGCGTTCCAACCATATGGACAGCATCTAATCATAGCCATCGTCAGCATGGCGGATCGGTCAACGGCAATCCGCCAAACCGTCCCAGCCCCCCGGCGCATCCCAGTCAGATCGATGCACCTGTCGCCGAAATTGCCGATACAGGGCAATGTCTTCAAGTCAGGCAATGAAGGGCGCCACTATTTCCCGACGGATTATTATCATGGGTTCCCACTATTGCAGTAATGAATGTCTACATTCATCAGCTGTCCTCATTTCATCACCCTATAGACCTGGTATTCGTCTCCCGTGCTGACAGGGAGGACATTAAAGGTCGCATAAGAGTCGATATTTTCTGGCTCGAGCACGTTGAACGCGTGGGCGGCATTCTTTTGCCGAGTGCTGACCCAGTACCCTCCGGCTGGGATGTTAATGTTCTTTCGAACCGTCTCGGTCTTGACGGTAGTCCTGGCGATACCCTCGTACTTGGACGATGCCACCACGGCCGCGGTGATGTTAAAGGCCTCGACCTGACCCCTGAAGTCGGCGTGGAGCTCGTCGACAACTACGCCCGCAGCCCGGAGACGGTCGGCGACATCGTGCCAGGCGCGTGAAAAGACGTAAGCCTCAGGCCGGGCGCGCGTCAGGTTTGCGACAGCCGGCGTGGTATTCAGAAAGGTAACGGGCACGTCAATCAGCGTGCCGTTGCGGATGTCGATGACGGTCCACGAAATGTTGGTCGGCCGCGCGTAATCCGTCACGACTATTTCGTCATTATTGGAAATAAAGTCGGCCCGCGCATTTTCGACGGTCGAATAGACCAGAGCAGCATTATCAGCAGCCGTCTGCACGAGGGCTTCGACCATTGTTAGGCCCGAGGCGACGCGACGTTGGAAGTGCTGGTCCACGAGGCCGATTCCCCTGGTCTCGGTCAGGAACATGACTGCCTGAGAGAGACCGACCGAGGTGTCGCCCATCTTGGCGTCACCCGTCGCCTCCTCGAGCAGCAGGCCACCGTTGGGACCGTCGGAATCAGTAGCGTAGGCGCTCCAGCGCAGGCCGCGGGCCTCGAGCGCCGCGGCGATGGAGTCGGCGAAGAGGGTCTCGGACAGGCGACGGATGTCGCGGTGGATGTTCAGGTTCTTCATGGCTGAGAACATGCCGTCCGGGGCTGGATGCCAGCGGTCGGCGGTAGAGCCGAAGCCTCGAGTTGCGCCGTACTCGTGGCAGTCGACGCCAACGTGCGGGGCGAAGTCCATGACAAGGCGCTTGATGTCACGGGTCTGCCGGCGAGCAAGCTTGGTGTGGTCGCGGTTGGGGTCGAGCGAGGTGGCCAGGTAGCGCTGGAAATAGGCGACGCCGTCCGGGTTGTAGCGTGGCAGCATCAAAATGTCAACCTTATCAAGGATGGAGGCGGCCCAGGTCGCGTTCGCATCGAGTTTTCCCAGAAGCGCGAGAAGGGCCTGGTCTCCACCGGGCTCGTTGCCGTGGACGCCGCCCTGCATCCAGATGCGAACCTTTCCGGTGGAGTTTGCATGACTACCCGGCCCAGCACTGGCGTTGGTGTTGGTTGCCAGGTTGGACGTCGACAGGAAGACATAGGGCAGTGAGCGGCCCTCCTCGGAGCGGAAGGTTGGGGTGTGATATTTCATCCACTCGTTGCGCGCGGCGAGGGTTTGGAGGAAGTCCTCCAGCGTGGGCTGGTCCGTCGGGCCAGTGGTGCCGTCGGCGAAAGTCTTTGGGACGGTCTCG
The DNA here is from genome assembly GCA_003049465.1 of Magnaporthiopsis rhizophila. NCBI lineage: Eukaryota > Fungi > Ascomycota > Sordariomycetes > Magnaporthales > Magnaporthaceae > Magnaporthiopsis > Magnaporthiopsis rhizophila. Next base: position 162,916 of record PYSS01000061.1, on the reverse strand, counting down.
GGACTTGCAAAGGCGGGGGACCGTAGATCGACGCCCGCAACGGCCGGGAAGAGTCGCGCGACAATCTCGCTATCCTGGACGACAGGACCGCGGTTGTCTGCGTAGTTCAGAGCCGCGGCAAGGCCAGCGCCCTGGAAAAGGGAAAGGGCCAGGGAGTTGTGTTGGCGCATCTTGTTTCATGCAGTGTCCTCGAAAAGGAGGCGGCGGTGGACGCAGACCACGGGGAGAATGCCGCGAGGAGCCGCCTCCCTCGAGGAAGCCAGCATGTTTGATAGTTATTTCATGGCCTCCCGACATGCACCGCAATGGCTTCGAACACCGCGGCAGAGAGATTTTAATCCAAAGCGAATGCAAAAATGACTCCGCCTTCACCGGACAGATAGGCGGGATTAGGTGATGCATGCGGGGATGCCAAGACTGCGATCCCAGCCGGTCCGAGCTTAATCGTCGGTGACGAGGAGCGGGCTCGGCAAACAACGCCGGCGCACGGGTAGGTGATTTTCATCGCGGCGCCGCGGACGGCATCTTGGAAAACGTATCCCGGCGCGGGCTTGGAGTCGAGAATATCGAACCAAATCGCCAATGGCGTGCGACAAAGAGCCTGACGTCAAACATGGCGGGCCTTTGTTGCCCGATGTGGTATCCCGCCACTCCCGTGACCGCCCCAATACGAGCTTTCAGGGACCCCACCCACCATTGCATCAATCCACCCGGCAACCAGCAACCGACGGCACCTGGTCGATCGGGTCTGATGCGGTATGGCGTCCCTGGTCGTCATCAGAATTCCAGCTCCTTTGCTAGAAGCCCACCCAGAGGCCCAATCGCTCGCACTTCACCCAATCTTATGTCATATCCCGCTCTTACGGGCCACCAGCGACCGTTGTTTGCTTTGCGGCAGTCGCACTTACCGACGTACATAAACGAGATCCTCCAGCTCGTGTGCGTGGTATTTGCGACAGAACACGAGCTTACCCATTACCACCAGATGAGGATAAAAGGACAGGGCAGAGACCGCTAGGCGAACAAGCAAACCATCGGTCTCTCATCGCGCCCGTCCCATCCCACTCGTCACATCACCGCACCACATCACACCACAACAAAAATGCTCTTCTCCGCATCAACGACACTCGCTGTGGCCCTTGGCCTCGGCCTCACAGCTGCCTCGCCAATTGTCGGGGCCCGCGCCGGGGGCCCGGCCATCATTGACGGCAAGGCTTTCCAGCTGGCTGCGCGCGGAGAGCTCGGGCCCCTAGACCCGGACAACGCCGCCTCCAACGCCTGGGTGCTCGGGCTGCAGCGCATCAGCCAGGGCGTCTACGCCTCCGTCGTGGTCCCGCGCAGCCGCAACAAGACCGAGAACCCGACCTTCTACTTCAACCGCACCGAGCCCGACGGCCAGCAGACCCTCAACATCGACATCCCGGGCGTCTACCCGCTCGTCGCCACCATAGGCGGCCGCGACCAGGGCACCAGCAGCGAGCAACCCAGCGAGCACATGGTCACCTTCAGCCCCGGCGGCTCGGGCGGCACTCCGGGCCTGTATTGGTTCTACCGCTCCCCCGAGTCGATCCCTCTGCTCGGCGGCGGCCCCGCCCGTGATGGCAGCTGGGCCGTGTGCCGCCGCTCTCTGCCGCTGCCAAGCGGCCCCGCGGATTTCCTCCAACCCTTTTACATTTACGAGGACGAGACCACCCCGTCCGGTTGTGCGTCCGTCGACTGGGTGGTCCTGTGTGCAGACATGATCCCGCTGAAGCCTGGCGATGGCTGGAACCACGACAAGGCTGGCGACGTCAAGTGCGTGGCGCAGTAAACCGCGCAGCCCAGAACGGGCAGCCGGAACTTGCGATAACGACAGCAATAATGATATCACCGTTGGCGGCGTATTATGCTACGCGAAAATAAGAATAATCACAGGGGAATCAGGCATCGGGCAGAGTTTAGCATTTATAGATTAATACCTAGGCATCCACATGTTCCCATTTTCGGTCACACTTCTACCGCGCAGCAGCCCCGACACGCATGACAGATGCAACATGTAACTAAAGAAGCCATACCATTTCATGACCAGTTAAGCTGTGCAATAGAAGGTACATTTCCCCGCGTGCTCCCACGCAGTCCAAAAACATCACCCTTCCGCTGCCCAAGTACTGCGCCGCCAGCCAGGCCGCGCCCACATTTTACAATATCTCGGCGGCACTCGGCTGACTGCCAGGAACGGGAAGTGCGAGTCGAGGATAACGTACCGCACTGCCTGACCTGCAGCACATCGCCGCAACTGAAGAGGCATCATCGCGGCCGCCAGCCAATCAAGTCCCCTCCCTACATCAGATACATACCCTCCCAACGAGGCGCTGGATCAGATGAACCTGTGGTGGCCTCCTTCCGGTGCCCTGCATCTGCGATGACGACGCCTCGGATGACAATGCCGTACCGCAAGAGCCTTCGGAACGCCGCGGGTTCGACAGTTGGATATCCTTTGGATGACCTTCCTCGAACAGAAGCAGGCACGTTCACGTGGCCCCCGGACTCGGAAGAGAACATGGTGGGTCCATGGGACAGCAAGTGTAACCATTACTCGAAGCCCATACCAATTTGCTATTTACACACAGGTCCCACCTGCTTCCGACCATTTTCGCCTTCTCCGGCCCCAGGCATCGTCATCCGTGCGGCGACCAGGAGAAGGAACAGGAAGCGGACTAATAACGTCGAAGCCTCCAGGATCGCGAATCCTCATCATAGTCACCGGCCTCGAAGTGCTGCTTGCGGCTACGTCCTCGTCGAGGCTCATCGTCTGATTCCACTGCAAATTTGTGATATTCACTGATCTCTGGAGAGTTAACCGTAGTCCCTTCGTCATTGCCGTCGTTATCCTGGGGCGCCGCGCTGGCATATAAAATTAAAGGCAATTTATTAGGTATACATTTTATTTGGAATTTTATATATAACGCGTTCCCCCACGGCGGACATGGGCTTGAAGTTAATCCTTTGAATGGAGGCAACCAGGGCAATTGAAAATCCGTTGATACTTTTGTCACCCCACTGTACCTATACCATGCTCTCTCCTGCTCACGCCAGCGGCGGCCGCGGGGACGCAATGTCGTTCGGCGCGACGTGCTGACCCTCAGCGGTGTACTTCCAACGGGTAACATACGCGGGCACGGCGTCAGGGCACGCGACGCCCTTGTCGCCCGCACCGTTGCAGGTCGCGAAGGCGCCCAGAAGCGCGCCGACGAACTGGCCCGTGCCGCCGCTCACCAGCTGGGATGACACCCTGCCGAGCATGATCGCCGCAGACCCCGGGCTTCCGACACTCGAGGCCGACAGCTCGTACTCGGTCAGGCTGACGGCGCGCACCGTGAGCCGGATGGGGCCCCTCCAGCTGTCCGGCACGCGCTGCTGCACCTGCGCCGGGGCGGTGCCGCCCTCGAGGGCCGTGGCGCGCAGTCGCAGCATGCGCACGAGGGGGGTGCGGCCGAAAACCAACGCACCCACGACGCCGATATCGATGTGGTTGTACTGGGTCAGGAACACGGTGGCGCCAGCCTCTTGTCCGGCCTTCTGAGGCGTGAAGTCGAGGTCAATGGAGAAGTTGAAGAGCGTGTGCGTCTGCCGCCGCCCGATGAACGTCAAGCCATTCTGCCCGTTCAGGTCCCTGTCGTTGCCCACTATGCCCGTGACGTTGGGCCTGAGCGGCACCATCTTGAGACCCCTCCCCGCAGCCAAGGAGAAGGATTCGTCGCGGGGCACGCGCCAGTAGATCAGGTTTGCGGGGATCTTGGACAGCGAGGTGAAGTCCAAGTCCTCGTCGTCGGTGACGAAAGGCCCCGCGCCAGGCAGCTCGCGCGGGCTCGAGACGGTCGGCAATGGGCCCTCCATGCGGCCACGGACGGGCTGCATAACCGGCCAGTCGTTCGGATCGTCCCACTTCACGGGGAAGAGGACGGCCTCGCGGCCCATCGGATAGTGCCTGTACTGAGGGCCCGATCGGGTGGCCAGGCACATGCCCCACCAGTTTCCGTCTCCGTCCTGGAACAGGTCGGCATGGCCGACAGTTTGGAAGAACTGGCTAGTCCCACGATTCGTCAAGTGCGGGTTGTGCGGGCTGGGCTGGTAGGGGCCGGTGATGTTGCGGGCGCGCGCCATGGTCACGGCGTGGTTGGTCGCGGTGCCACCCTCGGCGATGAGGAGGTAGTACCAGCCGCCCCGCTTGATGATCCGAGGACCTTCGGGCCAGACCCCTCCCGTGCCGTTCCAGAGCTCGATGGGCGGCTGGCTGAGCGCGCCTGTGGTCGGGTTTAGGGTCTGCAGGATGATGCCCTGGGTGGCGGCGTAGAGGGTGCCGTCGTCTTCCCAGAACAGATCCGGGTCAATGCGGCTCGGATGGAAGTAAACAGGATCGGACCAGGCGCCGTCGCTGAATGGATCCGTGGTCTTGAATAGCACGCCCAGCATGCCCTCGATCGCGTCGAGGTACTCGCATATCACCCACCAAAAGCCGCCGTGGTAGCGGATCGTGGGTGCGTACATGCCACCCATCTGGCGCCAGGACGCCCGGCTCACGCCGGGGAGCTGGGACTCGCGGCTCCACACATGGCTGACCAGCTTCCAGTTCAGCAGGTCCTTGGACGCGTACACGGGCAGGCCCGGGAAGGCGATGAAGGTGGAGGTGACGCAGAGGAAAACACCGTCCGGGCTACGGGCGCACGAGGGGTCCGAGTGCCAGCCCGGAAGCACGGGGTTTGTGAAGGATCTGTTGGCCGGGGACTGCGCGGCCGCCAGGTTCAGGCCCGCGAGGGCGCTGACGAGGCAGACGAGGTTGAGGACTAGGTTCATGGCTGGTGATGGACCGTCGGTTTGGGAGCCCTTGTTTGTGCGTTGGCGCCGAAAAGAGAATGCGCCGCCATCTCGACAATAAGAGCGGGTTGCGAGAAGTCTTTGTTTTGTTTAAATAGGTACATTCACGATCTGTTGCCGAGGCCAGAAACACAGGATCATCCCGCAAACAGAGAAAATTTTCTCCTCCAATACTTCCACTTGCAACGCGGGGAAGTGCCGTCGTGATTCGCGCGGTTATATAAGTAAAGGGGAAATGGGAAACGACGCCCACTACTGCAACGTCGACTCCATCCCAAGGCCGGCTGTGGTTCCAGGTCGAGGTTGGCGGCGGGTTGAATAACCGGGACCCTGAAGAACAGCCGGCTTCTCAAGAGGGGTTCGATCCAGTCCCGGTGGCAATGGATGGCCAAGATCGGCCGTTTACCCGGAGCGGTACCCGCGCCCCCGATTTGATCGCGACATGCACCCTCTTAACTGTCTTCTCCCGGTGAGCAGTTCCATGCCGCCCCTCCCTCTCCCCGCACGCATCCCCACCCACAACACGCAACCACACCTTCCGAGATTCCCGATGTTGCATTATACCGTCAAATCTCTGCACGCTCAATTGAATTTCGAGCTCCCACCAATGGCGCGGCCCTTTCAGCAATTTGACATTCATTTGAGCCGCAGCGGGCCGTGACGTCGGCCGAACTCCTACGAACCGCGGCGGGACGACCGTCTAGACTTATCCAGCCCGCAGAGGCAGCTGATGCATTCCCTCCCGCGGATGCTTACCCAGACTCGTCCAAATGTTGGTAATCATCGGATTCGGCGGCAATAGCAGGTTGTCCTGGTGGCCTGCATTCGACGGTCCTCTCGAACCACCCCCAGCTGAACAAGGGAACCCAAAAAACAAACACCGGGCTTAAGATTTCGAGCCGCGTGACACGGCACACGAATGTCGCTGGAAATATCGCCTTTGCACGAGAATGTACTGGGATCCATGCCAGGGGCGCCTCGCTATGAGCCTCATTGACCGCAGAAAACAGGACTGGCAGGAGACCCTTGGGTGCCAAAAACGCCCCACTGATCTATTCGTGCCAAAAGCAAACCAGTCCTAAAAAAAGAATGACAAGGGTAAATTTAACCCAGGAACATGGTAACCAGCAGCCAGATGCGGTACTAAGCCGCCAGCCAAACCAGGTACCCGTTGCAGCCCCTGCCAATGCTGTCTAACTGCGCCTTGGCGAGTCAAATACCCATCCCCGTCTGCCTGGTGAGCACGATCCCAAAGAGGTTTTTTTATTATTTTTTCTTCTCCTTTTTCTCTCTCTTCAAGTTGATAGCCTGCGATTGTCTTGACTTTCCCTTTGTCCGCCATTTGATTCGCCTTCAGATCAAAGTTGACCCCCACGCCTTCCGCGTCACACGCTGCATCCTGTTCCAGCCAGGCCCACGTCAAGGCAGCGTCGCTTGCCTTCGCTCGCCCGTCATGCGGCTCGATGTCACCTACGTCCTGATATTACTACTCCCCCTAGTATGCTGGGCCACGCCAACGCCTGCGGAGACGAAGACGACTTTCAGTATCCCAAGTAATTATATGACAGAATCCCTCGGCAAGGTAATTCTTCTTTTCCGTCCTCTCCCTATACACGGCCTGAGCCCCACGTACTGACAAGCCTGCCTTTCTTTCCAAGCTGGTAAAAAATAATGGAGTTTATAGTTGCAAGGCCGAGCGCCTAGCAATGCGCGTGGTCAACCCATCGGATGTTCAATGCCAGAGCCAGCCCGAAATTGTACGTTTTTCCACTCCGAACCAAGGCGGCGGTTTACCTGGCCACTTTTTCCCGCCGGGCATTGTGCTGACTAGAGAGATTTAATACCCAGTATTCTGAAAAGCTCCTGTGGAGGGTACGCAAGTGCCTCATATACCAAAAAGTCAAGCATCCGCAAGATCAGGCGAAAGCTGTGGCTCCCCAGGACCGGATTGCCTGGTGCTACCCTCCAAGCGACAAAATAAATGGGTTTAACAAGGTTCAGAAAACAAAAAGCGATATATACTAGCTAGTTAGATCTCAAGTCACCTTCGGTCTTCTTTTTTTTTCGTTCCATGTCCGTCACGCTCCGTCATGTAGTCGCGTGTCGCTATACCCTTACCACTGGATGCCAGTAGGCCCCGGGACGATGCCAGCGGGCAAGAAGACTAGACAAAGAGAGCCTGCAAGGGCTTGGCGCTAGCTACGTATGCCTACCTCGGCTTATGGTGCTCCCTGAACCATCGAGCCGTCCCCTTAGGTCGAGACCACGACTGGCGCTTCGACCTCGACAGTCAGCCTGCCGTACCTGAGCCATCCCTTGACCACTCCTAGCCCAAGGAACAGAAGGTGGCAACATTTCTTCGCCGTCTCAAACCATGTATTGTCGCCCATGTCATACAGCAGACGCCCGTGTGCCCATGACCGCACCTCGTATCCGCTGCACGCCATAGACGGTTATAATGGGCATTGTTCTCGTTTTCGTCGGGGCAACAGGGCCCATCACGGCCAGTCAGAATGGTGAGAGAAAAATATATGCAGTGCATGGCGATCAAGTAGGAAGCACGCAATCATGGCATTGTTCCGCTCTTCTGTCCCGGCCACAGGCGCACTAGCCAGAGCCAGTGGGGCGCCGCTCGCGGATGCTCATGGCTGCGGCATCACCGCTACATCTTCCGATATCCAGCACTTGCTAGAGCAGGCGAGCGATCCAGGAGCACAGAACTCCGCTCTGCGCAGAATGATAAAACCATATCGTATATCGTGCCCAGAAACGCCAAGTCCTCTCTCTGGTTTTCGCATCTCCCAAGGCATGTTGGATTTGTGGCGGTGCGCAGTCCGCACAGCGCCACCCGCAGCAGCAATTTTTGTGTTTGATTTGTTTTTCTCCATCCCTTCCTCGGGATGCAAACAGGGCGCATCCCTCCCGCCCGTCGAACGCTGCAGAATGTCGTAAGATCAGTTGAAAGAAACCATCCCAAAAACATATCGGATGAAAAAAATGCAAAAGGTTCGAACCCCGAATAGGAGTCCAGTTCTGTATTCTCCTCGGGGTTCGAACCAAGGACTTCGCCAACGCGCGGCCGTCGCGGTTGAGCAGATGGTTGACCAACTGCGCTACATGTCCTGTGGAAGGCGCGCCGCGGACCCAAATGATAAAGGCATACCGCGCGTTTCCCCGCCAGCAAGAGCAGAGTGGGACGCCAGCACAGAATTGGCCCCAGAGGAGAGGCAGCTCCGGTCCGTCCGAGGAGGGAGCCAAGAGGATTGGCCCAAGTCGAGGTTGTTTGCCCTGCCCCCACCGTACAGCCAGAACATCGGATGGCGAACGCGCCGCTGCCGCCGTCGCGTAGAGGCCTGCCGCAGCTTCCTGGCTAGCAGAGAACGCGTTGCTGGTCGCGGCGGTGACGCGTTGCGCTCTGTGTGTTCCTCGACGTACGCGCAGACAGACAAACGGCGAGGGTGTGGGGCGAGGGAGGGCATTCCAGCCGCCACCACGCCTGCGTATGCCCCCACCTACGTTCAGCTCTGGAGGATAGCAGCATTAGCACAATCAGTATTTGAGCCGATCACGACCACCTCCTCAATTTGCACGCCGCGACTTGCGGCTCCCATCCAAGAATATTCAAGAATATTCCACCACATCCAGCTTGGGAGTTTCCCGACCGCACTGGATATTAAGAGGAAAAGGCGAGACCGGCACCGAAACTTTATGCACGTCCATCCGCCCTCGCCATCCACCGACCTCACAGCTGACGAGTTCACAAGCACGGAATTCTTTGCACGATCACCAATGCTGGGGACACTGCACGGAATGTTGCCTCTTCTGACTTCTAGATATCACGCCTACCTACTAAGGTGGCGAGACAAGAGGCAATAGCAGCAAAAAAGCGATGGGACTGCGCACCGAACTCGGGCTGCAGACATTTCAATAGTGAACCAGGGAGTCGTGGGCAATGGCCCCGAACAGCCTCAGACTCCTGGGCATGCACTACCTCCATACAAACCTACTATCAATCAAATGCAATAGTATGCGGGTGGCTGGGTGCGGTTAAAGGGCGTCGTTGGACGCAGCTCGACGTCGTCGATTGTGTGGTATCGTGGCGGCTCTGCGAAAATGGAGACATGTCGTTGCTGACCCGAACCAACCGACGGGAATCTCCGCACAGTTTCTTTTGGTCGTGGCAGGTGGGTCAGTTCTAGCGCTGCAACGCACGGTTGCGACCAGGCTACGCAGACTAAGTGGGGTGGGTCATCATCAGCCCGACCGTTGACGTCACCACCTCTCCCTGTAACGGCACATCCGCCCCGCTTTGCTCAACCTGCGTTCAGGTGACGGTCGATAGCTTGCTGCTTGGGGGAATGTATTACTTCCCTCCTCTCCCTCTTCTTTTCTTCTTCATCCTCTTCCTCCTCCTCTTCATCTTCACCGACTCGTTAGCTCAAGTTCCCCGTTAGCGAAATCCAACACCAGGCGACAAGAACGCAGCAAGCAACAGACAGCAGAAACAAACAAAAGTACTCTCGCCAATATGCAGAGCGCCATCTTCACCACCCTTTTCGCCCAGCTCTGGCTGGCGCTCCTGGCGAGCGCGGCGCCCCTCGCCGAGGACGTCGTTGCGGCAACTGGGCACGGCAACGCGTGGCAGTACGGCACCGGCGGTGGAATCCTGGGACTTGTCGTTCTGATCCTTGACATCATCGTACTAAGTATGTTCCCTTCCCCTTTCCTTCCATACTCTACCCCCCACTTGCTAACCCCTTCTCTTGCTGTCCCCAGTCGAGGTCTTCAAGTCCAACCGCACACCCGCCGGCAAGCTGATCTGGGGCCTGGTTGTGTTCCTCTTCCCCGTCATCGGCCTGATCGTCTACTGGCTCTTCTCGGATCGTGCAGGCCACAATGCCGGGTACGAGCCCGTGGCGTAAGCGGCGGTGGGGTTCGTGTTACCTCCGCAGAGACTTGACTCTGTGCCACACAACTACACCATCGGGAAATCAAAGGGCTTTTTGGATGGATGGAGGGGCTGTCGACAAGGAGGATTACGATCGCTACGAAAGGGTTAGGCAAGGAAGATTTTATGCTGTTTTATCTAAGCTGGATTTGATTTACCACACGCTCGTGATGTAGAGTTCCGTATGCATCGGAGATACGATTCGCCACGCGAAGCCTTGTCTGTTTATTGGGCGCACGCATACCTATAAGAACCGAGTTGCTAAGAGGCCCCCGCAATTCGGCTGATTGTCGCGCGGCCTACTAAAACCTGAAACTTTTCAAAGAACGTCGCGTTTGACGCGGCTGCTCTTTTGAGCCGCTCCCTTGTCGCCATATACACTTTCAATCTTGCCCGTCCTGACCTGGGGTCCACGACCCTTGTCATCAGCGCGGGCATCATCGACTTGTTGATCGCCGCCATGCCGCAACAACACGAGGTCGCTGGTCAACAGCTCCCAGCGGTCCCCGGCTATGCAATCCAGCCGAGATGTCCACCTGCGTGGGAGAATCACCGAGCATGCCCAGCCTTCCCAGGCTCAAGCAACGCGCGCGACTTCGACTACCCAACGCGTCCATGGCACCCGGCCGCCCACCAGAACCTCGACCGAAAGCATCCGGGGCCATCGGCGTTCGAAAGACTCCCTACGGAGCTGCTCATCCAGATCGGATCCTATCTCGCCTCCGGGCCCGACGCCGTCAGCCTCTGTTCGTTCAGGCTATGCAACAGGCGGGCTGCCCGGGCCGTGCACTCCTTCTTCGTCGAAACGTTCTTCAGCGATCTGGTGGTGATGCGGCAGGGTTCAAGCCTCTGTATGCTGGACGAGATATCGAAATCGGACTTTCGCCAAATGGTCAAGAGGGTCGCCGTGGATGTTGCCGTGTTCCCCACTGTCGCGACCAGACGCATGGCCCCTAGCTACGAGATCAAGCTGAACTGGGAGTCCTATAACCAGCATGATATGATCAGAGACGGTCGCGACATGAAGCTCCTGACGGCGGCCTTGTTGCGGTTCCCCAACCTGCACACCGTGGGCGTTCAACACCTCGGGGTCCTGCGGCTGGGGCTCACGGTATGCCTCTGCACCTCTTGGGGGATACTGGGGAGCAGGACTCTTCGGTTGACAACGAACCTCTCTCCCCATGCCGCGACAGTCCCTCACCTTACCGGCCGAGGACCCGCCGATCGACCGCCCGGCCGCAGAAACCCCAAGACCTCATTTGCCGTGGCTCAGGAACCCGACAGCAGAGCGCAGGAGGACGCAACCCTCTGCGTCCGCGCAGTGATCGCTGCCGTGTCGGCGGCAGGGCTCCGGCCCAAAACGTTCGAGGTCCTCTCGGGGCCTTTCGGAGCCCTGAGCTACCGAGTCCTCGACATGCCATTAAGGTCGGTATTCGAGCGTGCGCCTCTGATCGACTCGATCCGTGAGCTCCGGCTCGGCTTGCAGTCGCTACACACACGTCACCAACCGACATTTCGCTGGCTATACCGTGCCAGAAACCTACAGACGCTACACCTCGACCTAGGCTCATCGACCGATCAGCGGATGGACAACCTTCTTGCCGTCCTTGCGCCGCCGCCGCACCTGCCCCCCGTACGGCTGTTCCCCTGGACCGGCCTCGCCGAGCTCTCGCTCTCGCGCGCCTCCCTCGACGTCGACAGGCTGATCAACGCCGTCCGGCACTTCACCCCGACGCTGCAGCGCCTCGAGCTCGACCGCATCACGCTGCACCACTCATCGGCGATCGTCGCGCTGCCGAACCCGCCGGCCTCGAGGGACTTCTTCCCCAACTTCCTCGCCGTCATCACGCCGCTCGCGGCGAAGCTGACCTCGTTCCGCTTCTCGCACATCGCGCACAGCGGACCGAAGCCTCCCAACCCACCGACGCTGAGCCCCAACCTGGGCCCTTACCCGCCAAAGGGCTACGTATTCATCGCCCCTGGCGGCCACCACAAGACCATCTCATACAGCGGGCCCCGTGTGCGTAGAGCGCTGCGGGGCATTCGCCACAGCATCGTCGCCCACACGCTCTGGGTGCCGGATCCGGACGGGCAGTGGGAGGGCGAGGACCGGTGGGAGGGGTCCTGGGACAAGTGGATACGCACCTGCAAGTGCGATGACTGCGCCTCTATGGTATACATCCACGTCCGGCCTGGTGATCCGGACAGCTATCCCGTGGAGATGGATCTTGACTAACACCCCTTTTTTTGGCGTGTTGTGACATCTTGTTCCCAGGTATTCGAGGCGCGCAACTTGGCCGACACACAAGTGGGCATGATATGTTGATTTGTTAGCAATAGCACCTCGCCCAGCCGTGCTGCTCGGCCGGCTTTTTTTGTTCCCCGCCACCCGTCGTTAATTCAGTACAGTACATGACGCCAGCTCGTTCAGGGTCTCAAAATCGCCAGGTACTCGGGGGATCTTTCATTGCAAATGTCTGTCTAAGCTTTCAATACAAAAGACTAGGTAGATTTGGCTCGCAAGCCAGCCCACAATAATAATCTCTTGGGCTGTACCTTGTACTCATTCCACTTTCGGCCGTTTACTGGTATGATTCCAACACACGATCGCACCCTCCGGCAGGATAGCTGGATGGCCATGGACCCAACTTCGTCTTGTTCCTTATTAGTTCAAAGCCTCTAAGATTCGGGATGTTGTGTACAAGTATGGCCTACCAAATGCAACAGGTAGCCGATATTTGAGCAGTCGCTTCACGTGGCTCGTCGCTGGCGATAACGAGACGATGACTGTACAGATTCCAAACTAGGGTTGGCCGTTGCGCCAGGTCGGTGATCCAAGTAAGGTGCTATAAATACATCAGGGTGATAATGTCGACACTTGGCTGTGGAAGATGCTCAGGCCGGGCTTGGAAAAGAAGGCCTTGCAGCCCTTCTCCAGAGCAGAAAGGGCTTATTGCCAAAGCAACCTGTCTTGGACACGTATATCCAGCATGCCGTTTTTGCAGAAATGCCTTGTATGAAACAATGGATATCACCACCCAGTTGTGGCAGGATATCACGGCTTTTGACTGCATGATACGCTCGATGGCTGCGGTTCAGTCGGCAAAGATCAAAACTATAAAAGATAATCCGGTACCTCGCACAGAAGCGGAGGCTGCGTCACTGGGCGTGCAGGTGAGCTCTGTCCAAGGCTCTCTTCAAGGCTCGCCCGAAAATATGGCTTTGGTGCCACAGCCCAAAGCTAGCCGGATCCACGATCCCATCCAAAGAGCCATCAAGGAGTGCTGTAACATGCTTGTGGACCCTAATCAAGAATCTGCCCCCTTCCGCATCTGATCGAGAGCCTCAGGCCTTGTCAAACTTGTCCCTGAGAAGGTGAGGGATGGGTCCTGGGCGACAACGGCTCGCTCCATTGAGTAACGAACGGTCCAGGTAAAAGCAGGGCGATCTCCCAAAACACGGCGGTCGATGGTGAATTTCTGCGCATGTTCCATTACAGCTAAGATACCTCTAAAGCGGCTCCGTAAGCCCCTATCAAGGCTGCTCACTCGAGTCCGGTCTCTTGAGCCCAGGTCACCATCTGGACGCGGAACGTGCCAATTCTAGTCTCGACACTTCTCGAGCATGGCTCTCATAGCAAAAGGCCATCAAAGACGTAGGCGATGCTAATATACAGCCACAACGACACTCGATGCACATGATCATCAGGTCGGCTACCTTAGCCACCCAGGCCACTTTTATGCCCTACGGCGGCTCCGTCCCCTATGACAGTTCCGTCTTTCCCATGACATCAGCTTCCCCGCTCCAGAGCCAGCTAGCTTCCCGGTGGCCTCACGTCCCTGTCGTCGCGGCTGAACGTGGGGAGGGCGCTGAAGGCCGCGTAGCCTATGGTCCGGGGGATTCAGAATGGCGCTTTGACGGCTTTCGCAGCATGTCGAATAATCGAGCCTTATGCGTGAGACCATTGTATTCCACTCCACCTTATCTTACCTGAGAATGTGACTTCACTGGTTGTGGGGGTGATGATCTCCTTGCAGATATGCGGAGCATGGTAGGCTTACTTGGAAGAATTTATATGCGACCATCAACTGCAAACGCATCATGCCGGGATACACAAGTACCTCCTTTCTTTCCTTCCCCTCTGGCCGGGCTGCCATACCACGCCGCCTGAGGGTACTTTATATTTGTGCTGGGAACATCGGCCAGGCCATCGCTTCTTCCGTTTGCGTTTGTAGCCCAGCAGGAACCCAGCCTTTATTGCCACTCTACCCCTCGTCGTTTTTCTTTAATTCAGCGAAATGATCATCGCTCTCTGCATGGATATCCCATTTTTCATTATCTAGCCAGACCTGGGCATAAGTACCCATTACCTAAGCAGGGCTCCGGGCAGAAACATCAAATCCATCGGCTCACATCGAATATCTTGATGGAGGCAGTGCCAGGCTGCTGCCAAAATGTGGAGCCAAAGCTATCGCTCCTGCCGTCTCTGTGCCCCAGGCCTTATAATCAACGCACCTGCCCGTTGTAAGCATCGAACACCACGGACACCAAGTTGGTGTAGCGGTTACGAGGATGGATCGAGTCGACACCGGGACCCTACCTGTACTCCGCTACGTTAGCCGCTTGAGTCTAGAGTCCGATCCCTACTTGGGTCAACGTCGGAACTTCCGGCACGGAGTAAACCTCCCAAATTGGGATGCTTCGTAGCTGTCGCCCCGTTATTTGTAGCCTTTGCCCGTATGGTGCCTTGAACTTTTATTAAAGCTTTAATTTTCGTCTCCTGGAGACTGTGCTTATAATTCCAAGGGCTATCTATCAACTCTCGACGTCTTGCGGGCTCAAGCACAAGATACCATTGCATTCAAGAAAAAACCGCTACGAACCGGACAGCTCGCTCAACCGCCTTTATGTTGCCAAAAAGCTTCGCGGAGGCCCGAGCGGTAAGTTCTGCTAAAAGGCGGTATCAACCTCTGGCTTTGCCACGGTATGAATCAATATAGCACTGCTCCACAGACTATTCACCTATTTAAGGACGAAAAGGTGCGCTTTCAAGCTCTGCGGTCTTGTTTGGGAACGCCGGAGGACCCCAGGCCGGAAGACGAAGCATCAGCTCTCGCTCTGCGCCAAGGGCCTGGCGGCACACACAACCTCGCCCTGATGCGCCTGGGCCCACCCACATCCCGTCCTTGTTAATAATACGCACAGCTCCTGCGTGCTCCAGGTTGAGCCTTTGAAGGACTGCGTCCACCGGCTCGAAACCTTACAATCCCGAGCGATACCTCGTTGTGCTTGCGGCGATACAGTTCTTATACAGACGCAGGGGTAGGCATACTACTAAGCTTCCCGTCTTCCGTTCCTATCCGGGGCTGTTTGAGCAACTTCGCCGGCAGTGGCTTCAGGTTGAAACACCCAGCCCGGAACCGGACATTAAGCACACAGATCACATCCCTTGGGGGTTTGGGAGAGTCGGAGATCAGTGGCAGCTCGATCAAACGCGGACAAATAGAAATCGCATATACGCCCTCGCGCCACTGTACCTATACCAGAAGAAAGAAGAAGGAAAAGAAAGAAGAAGGAAAAGAAAGAAGAAGGAAAAAAAAGAAAGCATCAAGGATGCGCCCGAGGGCGGCGAAACAAAGCATCGTACAAGAGTGGCACCCCGAATATCCATTTGCCACACAACCGAACGCCGCAGTCAAGCTCCATGATGCCAGATCACCTGCCCGCAAAAGCAAGATCAATCTCCGACCCCGGATCGTAATCAGGCGCCGCCATCTCGCCGGGCCCGCCCTCCTGATGCAGCATGCCCGGACCGCTAGTACCACCGTCGGCGCCACCGACGGGCCGCCCCGCTAGGGTCAGCGACTCCATGCCGTCGGCCAGCTTGCGTTCGGGCTCCAGGATCCTGGCGTCGCTGTCGAGCCAGCCGGGGGCGACGCGCCTCTTCTCGGCCAGCTCGCGGGCGCGGATGCGCTCTTCGAGCGCGCGCAGCTCCGCCTCGGCGTCGGCCTGCAGGCGCGACACGTGCTCCTGCAGCGCGCGACACGACGCCACGATGTCGTCTGGGTGCGCCGCATGGCCTGTGGCCGAGACGACGTAGCGCGGCTTTTCGGGTGGCGCCGCCGTCGAGGATGATGCTGCCGCAGCGGCGGGGCTGCTGTCATCGCCGCCGCCGCCGTCAATGTCCATGTCACTGACTGTTGACGCCGACACGCCGATTCCGGTCGCCGATGGTGGGAGGGCGGAGGGCATCGCGCGGTATGTGTATGGTAGTGTCGGTGCCTTGGGGAGCGTGATGAAGGGGGAGACGGTCAAGGGCACCTGCTCCAGCAGGGGATGTGAACCTGGGGGAGGAGCACGAGTGGAAAGTCAGCTTTTTATTCCACTAAGGGAGGTCGTGAAGTACTTGGGTGTTCGGTTGGGTTTCGGAAACCCACGGTTGTCGTGCATCGCGGCGTGTGTTTCACCTGGCGGCTTGAATCAGAGTTCGGCCCAGCAGGGAGGAGGGAAGACGTAAGCGGGAAAAGCGCCAGGACCCGAGGACCAGCGCCGCCCTCGTATTCAAGGGCGACAGCAGACTTGACTCCGATGGGTCTGCCTGAACTTCGAACACAATCTCGTGGCGGCTGCCGACATGAACATCGTCCACTACTCGGTACTCGAGGGCGTCACGGCGGGTGGTCGTCGTTAGCTGGTGCAACTGCAGCCGAATCCTCGAGTTCGCGGGACCAGCGTGACGTGACATTCACGGACAGCGGATAACACCCTTGACTGTGGGTCCGATCTAAGTGGGTCTAATCTGATGCGATAAGAGCTCCCGTCCTCTGAGCGGGCACCTAGCTCCCCGCGCGGGGTCCACAGAAATTCGAGGTACCAACACAACCATCGCGCGTCGCAACTCGAGGTACCGCGCCAACTTCTCGACACACACAGCCTTACCCCTCATCGTTACAAAAACAAAACCCAAAAAGGCCCACGATGGAACCACCCATCAGGAGCCTGATCACGACCGACGCGCCCCCCAAGCCCGACGACTTCACCCCGCTCGCCGAGTTCCAGGAGCGCACGCCGGCGTCTTTCTTCGACGGCAAGCCAGTCCTGCACTACCAGGCCGCGGGCGCCCGCGCTCTGGTCCCCGCCTCGCAACGCAAGAGGCTGCCCGTCTTCCGCGGCGCCGAGCCCGCCGCAGCTGCCCCAGACTCCGCCGAGGGAGCGGCGGAGGAGCAGCTGGTCGAGCAAAAAGTCGATGTCTATGTCAACTCGGCGTGAGCAGCAAAATCCGCCCTCGAGGAAACCCCCGGACCTAGAAACTCCGCTGACACCACGCCTCTTCGCGCTTAATAGAAACTTCATCCTGTTCAGCCAAGATGCCACCTGCGGCGTCAAGATCCCCTACCCGTTGATCGGCATCCACGCCGTCAAGACGCTCTCCAACACCACCGCCGCCGCCACCGCCACCACCACCACCACCTGCTCCCCTTCCGATATCCCCGTCCAGGCCGTCTACATGCAGCTAGACCTGCAAGACGGCGGCGCCGACGACGAGACCTACGACACGGTAGAGTTGACCATCCTTCCCCCACCGTCCGCCGCTGCCGCCGACACCACCACCACAGACGACGACACCACCACAGCCCCGGCGGCAGCATCAAGAAACGCCCCCAAGTCCGAAGCCGCACTCCTCTTCGCCGCAATCTCAGCCTGCGCCGAGCTGCACCCAGACCCCACAGACGATGACGACGACGATGACGAGTACGAGCCCGACGACCGCATCGTCTTCGAGGCCGCAGACGGCTTCGCCCCCGCCGCCGGCGTCTTCCGCGGCGACCCGGACGGCGGCCTGCCGCCCCCCATGCCCGGCAGCTCCGGCTGGATCACGGCCGACAACGTGGCCGACTACTTTGACGCCGACGGCAACTGGATCGGCGGCGTCAGCGGCGAGCTGGGCGAGGGCGCCGGCCGCGTGAGGGGCCGGGACGAGGTTGAGGCGGAGGGCGACGGTACTGCTACTGCTGTAGACAGCGTCGCCACACCTGCAGCTGCCAATGGCCAGGGTGTGAATGGGCATGCTGGCGAGGACGATCCCGAGAACAAGAGGCAGCGGACCGAGTAGATTGGACGGGCATCTTTGAGTAGGTAGTGTGCTAACATCGCACGCGCCTTGGAATAGTCACCTTCGTATGGAAAATGGATATGGAAATGGGAAACTAGGGTTAAAGAAAATAGGCCTTTATGATAACGATGTGACCACGAAGCAGGGCGCAAAGAACGACTGTCTTCAGCAACGACTTATTTGTTCGCAGCTGTTCAACTATGAAACCCGCCTTTTCGTTTTGTACATTTGCAGTCAGTTCCGAGATGCCCAGATACGTGTTCGGCCAGTCCGACCGCCACACTTAACTCACATAGCGCAAAAACCATGCGCAGAGAATACCTGCAGTCGACCTGTGCATACCAACCAAGTAAAGGAGTGACGGTTATTTTCCCAGATTATTTGCAAATGCTTCACCCAAATTCCCAGAGATGCCGTCATAAGAGTCGTTAGTTCGTGACAAGGAGAAAAAAAAAATTGCAAGGCCAAACCTAGAAAACCAGAGCACAAGGGTCCGGACGAGACATTCTTCTAAATCCCAGGCGTAAAAGGCTGACAAGGCGATAGACTGAAGATCATGACGAGAGCCCAAAACAGGCGACATAGGTATCACGCAAAAAGCAAACGCTAAAAGTCCAAAGGCAGGGAGGGAGAGACGATGAACGATCCAAGTGGGGGTGAAACACAAGGCACTCAGCCTAGCCGCTCCACCCCCTTGCCCTTGGCCGTCTTCTTGTCCACGCTTTTGAGCAGGTCCCGCAGCCCATCCGTGGCCGCGCTGGGCTGCTTGGGCTGGGACTGGGACTGGGACGGGGCCGATCCGCGCCACGGGATCCAGCCGTTGAGGCCCGCGAGAAGGCCGCCGCCGCCCGCCCGCGAGTCCTGGGCCGTGGCCGCTGTCGCAGCGACCGCCGTTACGGGCTGCTGCTTCAGGAGGCTGTTTCTGCGAGCCGCCTGATGTGCCGGCAGGGCCGCCGTCCCCGCGGCAAGGCCGGTGGCGACATCAAGTCCATCGCGGAACTGCGCTTTCTGCGACTGTTGGCCGCCGCCGCCGCCGCCGCCAGCGCCTCTGGCATGGCGGGGACGCTCCCTCGCCTCGCCGGTGCCCAGAGCCACCGTAGTCCGGCTCGCCACCTCGCCAGTCGAGGTATGTGGTAGTGCAAGCTCACTAACCAGAGCCGAGGCCGAGCCCCTTGGGGATGTCGTGTCGTAGCGCGATCTAGAGCTGTCGATTACGGCGTGCGCGAATGAAGCCGAACCCTTTCTCTTACCAGGAGACCCGGCGCCGTCACCGCCTGCTTGCTGGTCTCTTATGTTCCCGTCGTCCCGCCTGCTGCTCGCCTGGCGTCCATCGATGCCACGAGCTGCAGTCTGAGATGGATCCGTCTGTTGTTGTCCAGTGTTTGCGCTGCCGCCTTCGCCATACTTGCCGTTCTTGCGGCCAGCGGCCCGCTCGGCGCGCCCGCGGACCTCCTCAGTCAGCTCCGAAGCCGACTTTTTCTTCTCCTTGTCCTCAGATGACGAGCGGCTGCTAGACATGATGGTTTCGAGCGTTCCGTACGCCGCACTCTTCCTCCTCTGGCCGCCGCCGCCGCCGTTCCTCCGCTTGCGGTGCGACCTGGTCGCTATACCTATGGTGGACATGGACGCGGCTGCCACCGACGACTCGTCTGCCTCGTCCTCAGACCACGTCGCCTGCAGCGTGGGCCCTATCAGCTGGTGGCCATGGTACCTCCGCACACTACCGCTGCGGCGGCTGCCGGGGTGGTACGATCCTCCGGCGGTGCTGGCCGTGCTCCCCGCTTTCCTACGACCGACTCCGACCGCGGCAGTTCCGCCGGGCTCGGCAAAGTCCAGGCCAGAACCGTGTGGCGTCACGTGCACCTCGTACTGGTTGCTCAGACTGTATCTGCTCCGGGCATACAGCTCTGCGATCTGGTCGAGCGAAACGTCAAGCTCGCTCTGGTGGAACCGCTCTGCCTGTATGATTCCCTTCATGGTGAAGGCCTCGAGAGGAGGGTACTTTGGCCTCTCGGCCGCGGTCCCGCCGCCGCCATCGCCGGCAGACCGATCACCACGCTGCCAGGGGAGCATCAGCGCAAATCCCCGCTTTTTGGGCGGAGGAGGGTGTTGGCGAGGCATGGTGGGCTTGGATGGTGGATGGCTGGTCGACGTCCAGAGATCGTTCACCACACCATTCTCCTTACTGCCACTGTCGTCGCTTGTGCCGTCTATTCCGCTGCCGTCACTGGTATTTTCCTTGCCAGGGAGTATCTGCCCAGAGTCACGAGTCGTCCTGGTCCCGTTGGCCAAGTCCGAGGACGCCGGAAGAGGTGTCCGGGTTGTAACGGGCCGGCTGCCGCTGTTGTTGCGGTTCTTGTTGCCTCCGCCGTATGGCCCGTTGTACGTCCTCACGATGACGGGCTGCGAGTACGTCTTGCTCTGGGCGCCCGATGACTTGGCCGAGATGTGCCGGTAGACGTTGGAGGGAAAGTTGGTGTTCAACTCGCGCAGGGCGGCGGTGCCACCGTCGACGGGAGCGGGCCTGACCTCGGCGGTCGAGGGCGCAATGGACGCGGACGACTGGTTGCTGGCGGCGCCGAAGAAGAGAGGGAACGAAGGTGGCAGAGGTCCACGCTTTGCTGCTGCCGCCGTGGCCGTCGTCGTCGTTGGGCGGGTCGTGGAAGGCGTGGAGCTCGACCGTTGCTTGCGTGGTGGTGATGCCCGCAAGACGATGCCAGCAGCGCCGCTGCGAAGCGGAGGATGGCCGGGAGTTGCAGGGTGTGCCCGGGGCGAGGAGGGATCAGAGGTGGTGGTGGGAGTGAAGGGCCTGTATAGCCTGGGCGAGACCGATGACGGAGGACCACAATCACGGCCAGCAACGACGCTGACCATGCGCGCATCGGGCGCGACCCTCTGCTCGGGCGGCCCGCGGACCTGAGTCCTGTTATTTATATTCTGCATGGTGGCGGCATCCAATCCCCGAGGGCCTGCCGGTCCCCAGGAGGAAATGGGGGTGGGAGAAAAAGGGGGGCGCGTTGCGTCGTCGGATGATGCGAGGGAATTACAGTAGAGGACAAGAAAAAAGATATTCTTTTTTTTTCTTTGCTATTTTCTCTCCCGTCCAGTGGTCGCACCCAGCATGCACGCCAGCGAAGGAGGGCGGCAGCTCTAGGCGTATGTGCGGCGTGGAAATCAAGCGCGGCGCGGCGAGTGTGTGAGCTGGAGCTGGGCACGCGTAGCTGCACGGCGGGGTCTTTTTTTTTTTTTCTTTTCTGGATTGGGCGTCTCTGGCTGGTCCCCTTCTTGGTGCCCTCCTTGATGCTGCGGCTTTGTCTCAGATGGCTCACTGATGCCGCGGCAGAGGCTGCAGATTCGCCAGAGACATGACCGACCCTGTGTGTCTCAGCAAGGCAGCCCAGCCATCCAGTCCCGGTCCCCCTCTCTTGCTGGTAGTGTCCAGCTGCAAGAAGACGAAAGCGACAAGGGAACGACGGAAAGGGATTGAGAACGAAGAAACCAGGCCGTGTTCGGGCGGTGGTACGAGCTCACGCTTGATGTGTTGTCAAAACTCCATGTGGGGAGGGGAACTCAATCTGCGCGAGCTTATTTGGTGGATATTGTGGCCCCGTACCGTGCTAATAAGCCTGACCCAGACTTTCAGCATGGACAAGCGCCTTGCTTGCTGTGTGGCTGCTGGTAATCGGACGAAGGACACTAAGAGTCAGGAGAGATCTCGAAAGGGAGAGAAAAAAAAAAAAATTGGAATCAAGAAAACCTCCAACGGCCTGCGATAGCCAGCCTTCCTGTCTTTTCCCTGCCTCCATCGCTTCTCGCACGTTTTTTGTTTACTGTCGAATTTAACCACGAGCCAATCTCTGGCGCAGATCCCCGCCGCCTTCTCCGATTTCTCCTCTCGCGCCCGCCTATCGAAGCGAAAGAATTTCTGAATTGGCCACGTCCCTGATGCCATTGGCCGCGCGCGGGGCTATGCGTTCTGCAGGCAGTCGTGGCTGTCTGCGAAAGGGTCGGTTGGGGCGGTCCCGAGTCGTTTGGCCTGGAGAGCGATTGGCGATTACGATATGCACGCCCGGACGTGCTCCATTCTCACAAGCCAGCTGGCGTGTGATTATGGTACGCCCGTTGTTGTTGTTTCTGCTCCTGCCGGTACTGCTGCTGCTATCACTTCAAGTTTATAGCCCAAGTTTACAAATCCAGTTACAGCCTCGTGACCGCAGGCCAGGCCAGTTCCAAGTTCGAGCTCGTGCATCTGAGTTCGGCCCTGCCTTTCCGCGCCAAGAAGCATACCTATGCGTCCCATTCTAGGCTGAGGCAGCAAACCCGCATCACGCATGTGTTGTCCCTGCTGCCCATGTAGGCACAGCACAGTAAGATCGACGCACATTATCCCTCACTCAGTCGTCACCACCCTTTTCCTTATTTCCATAAAATACCCGCCACCATACCGTCCCGACCGCTTAGCGATAGTACAAGCACCGTATCTGCAGCTCTGTCCTACCTTTACCCACCGATACGGGAACCCTGTGTGTGTGTCTTGGAAGGGTAATCACTGTACAAGCATCCTTCTTTCCGACGCATACTTTCTCCTTCCGTTGCGACAGTAAAAACCCGAGAGCACGCGTGTGCAGCGAATATCTCATTACGCCACGGGCTCTGCTGCCTGTGGTTACGCATGGCTGCTCGATCCAATCTGCAGTTGCCAGCACTCACCTACATATATCGATCCCTTTGCAAGAGGCAGATGGAACCGACACGGCCCACCCTTTTCCCTGCCCCCTTTTTTCCTTCTCTTACATTCCGATGCACCTGGGCCTTCCCTCGTGGCATGCAAAGCAGGCCGGTGAGCCCAAACGAATGAAACCTCATATTACGCTTTATTACCGATGACTCCGTCTGGGCAGTCTCTAGCTCCCAGCACCGATTCGCCAGCGTGCACGCCGCCCGTTTATTCGACGGTTGGCCTCAAAAATATGGCGGGCATGTTGAAAGGTCCATATGCTTGCCACGTATCTCTTGGCTTCCTGCCGGCTGTGCAACAGCTGGAGTCTCCAGATAATTACACGCCCTGTTGCAAGCGGGGGGACGAAGAAAACAAGTTCCATGCAAGAAACGATACGTTGTATACATGCCTGCGCCAGACCTCACGGGTTGTGGTCCCATATATCCCCTGGGGATGGCCATCCGCCCCCTGCCGACCCAAACTTTCCAGCCTCCAGAGTCCCATGTCAGAAGCCTTCAAAAGCCTGCAATACCTGTGTCGTGCAGCCTCGACGGCAGGCAGGCCACGGATGGCCGAGGAGAAGCCCACTTCAAGATACTCAGTCCCAGAATGCTACAGCGACTTCAACGGGTCGGCTCCACAATGGTGCCATAGCCGCCACCGCCGGTTTGGACGTTGTCGCTGTAGATGCCGGGGGCCGGGCCCGAGGCGAAACGGCCTTCCCTGGCCTGCTCGCGGCGGTCGTAGTAGACGTACTCAAGGTAGAAGGCGTGAAGATGGCCCGGAATGTACCTAGAGGAGACGGCGGGTTAGCTCCGGCCCTTTCTTTGTTGGCCGAGGGAGAGGCGAAGAGGCGGCAACGGGGTTTTCGCCTCGTATTGGGGTTTCTGATTGCACGCACCCCAAGAGCGTCAGGCAGATGTTGACAAACAAGTCAGCACCACAGCCCGCCACCATCCAAACGCCCAAAGGCGGGACTGCCGTGAGGGGATCATGTTAGCTTTCGGCATCGCATTCCGGGAGAGGGTGGGTGCGGGTCAAATCGAGCGTACAGAGGATGGTGACGAGGACGAGAAGGACGGCGGAGATGGCACCCATTGTGTCGTGTCGCCTTATTCGAGCGTTGGCTACAGAATCTTGCTGACTCGCTCGCTGTCTGTGCTGTGTGTTGTGAATGGTCAGAGTCTGCTGGCGAGGGGAGGCGGCAGGCCGTCGTTCACGAAAGCGTAGATCATCAGGTGAGGGGTAGAAGGCAGAGTGCTCGGCTTTTCAAAACGGACCAACAGCGTACTAATAAATAGGAGTTCTGTATGGCGTGGCTGTCTCCCTAAATGGGGCGGGCAGTCCAATATCACGAGTATTAACTTGGGCGTCAGAATGTTTGTGGGAGATGGGGATTCATGCATGACGTAGGTGTGCTGACGATGCACGATCCATGACAAGGCACGTGTTACGAGTCATTCATGTGAGGGTGCGGGCGCCGCCACCCGAGGCTGATGCGGCAACAGCTGATGTGGCGCTCAAAGAGAATCGATTCTTGCTTCGAAATCAATCCTCGAAGCCAAGGTCCGTCATGCCACGGGGCTCCCTTCTTCCCGTCTCGGGAGTTTGGAGTCTGTTCATCTAATCATTGAACGGGTGGCCCGCCCCCTTCGCCCGCTCGTTCTTGTTCTGAGCCCGCTATGCGAGGTACAACTACAACTTTCATCCACCGTCCACAAGCAGGCAATAAAACAGCTGTTCCCTGGCCCGCACTGTATTCGGATTGTCTCCCATGTGAGCATTCTTCAAGCCACCTCCTATTGATTACCTGTATTACACCATGTCAGTCTCTTTCAACAATCGGGATGATATTGCCCGTCTCCCGCCCGTCTCCCGCCCGTCACACCTTATAGGCATCTTCCGACGCCTTTCACTGGCCAACCAGTCATTCGCACGGTGCACCGTCCAGGGCGGGCCGCGGGGAATTACCGTTGCGCCCCAGCACACTGGGCAGAGCCACAGCGGGCGCTAAACCCAATTGCGAGGCGCCACTTTGGAAAGCTTTCCCAATTGATGGCCCATTGAGGCGGGACCGAAGCCACCTGAAATTTGCAAATGGCCGATCCTGCTTCCTTCATGGGGCGCTAATGCTGCGGGTTGTTTACCATGGCTATGCGCATCGTTATCATAACTGCAACGCCTGTATGGTCTCGCGCCCACTGGTTCACGCCAGACACAAGTCTGGAGCACAGTTTCTTTCAGGCTGTATCTACTGACGGAACCTGGCAGATTGCCCTGCCGCCATGTGTCGTGGGTTTCAGAAGATCGGGCTGACAGGTGATGGGCTGATCCTGCGCTCACCCCTGTGTGCACCTCTGTCCATGGAAAACCGCTTCCAAAGCTCGCAGGGCACCCTCGCCGCCAGACAGCCCGCTGTCCGATGTTTCGACAATCAACTACGGTAGCGAGATCAGTGGTCCGGGGGGAATGGTCCGACGGAAGGGTCGGAAAGGTGCTTGCAGACGTCCGTCCGTCTGTGTTGGCTTTATGTCTGTTCACCCTCGCCTCGGAGAAAATGGGGTCATTTCCGCCCAGCAGGTCTTGGTGCTTTGAGAAGCGCAAATTGGACCGCTCGTTTGTTCGGCATGTGCCCGTACGAGCATGTGCATGTGCGTCTCGTCCGCCTGCATTTCCCATTTCTCAGCACTGAGGTACCTGCCCACGTCTGCCCTGCACAGGCACGCCAGACACGCAGACCACACTGTACCAAAGATGCGGGCCAGGGCCGCGGGCCGCGGCGGATGGGCCCATGCATCAAGCCGCACCGCACACGTAGCGCGCAACGCGCGTTGGGCTTCGGCTTGTCGACTCCGGGAACGACAAAATCGGGATGGGCCAAAGGAGATTGCTATAGTGCAAGATAGCGTGAAATGTGTCGAGTGCATATATATATATATATATATATATATAGAAAGCAGAGATTAATATGGCGAACGGTTCGATCCCTTCCGTCGTCGGGCCGTTTGATCTAAACGGACTCCCAGACTGTTCCACAGACCGTAGCTCACGGTGATGTGGCCAAACCGCCTTAAACGGCTATTTCTGTACTTCAATCGGCCGAGGATAGTACTCGTCGGTTGGAAACAATCGACGGGAGAGGAAAATATGAAAGCAAGAAAAAATGACCCCCAACGCTGTCCCCGTTTTGAGGTGGCGGTACGTGAACGTACTGCTGCTGCTGGCCGGCTCCTACCTCGGCTTGTTCGTCGAGGCGCCTCGATCAGGCGGGCAGCCTGCCGCTAACCTAGATCGGGGAATTTACAGACAACGACTGCTCGTTTTGGGGATGCATACGGTCGCTACCCGGGGCCATCCTGTCTTTGGGATTTTTGGTTTTCCATTTGTGGTTCCTCGTCTGTTGAATTTGCGGCTGTTGGGGACGGGCAAACCCAGCCAGCCGGAGTGCAGTGATAGGGGAGGTGGGCCATCTTCATCAGGGGAAAAATGGCTGAAGCTCTTTACCGTGCTAGGGTCGCCCCGCGTGTACTCCCCTGTTTTTTTTTTAATTGGGACTCGGTCCAGGTGAGCAGCGCAGAGTTCAGATGGAACGGTCAAACAACCTAGAGTCGGGGAAGGTTGCGATGGGCGCCTAGGAGGACCGCGTGGCTCTTGAAATCAACGACGAAGCACAGGGAAGAGCCTGTTGTAGTTGTTTCTGCGCTGTTACTGCCACTGTTGTTGTTTCGTTGCTGCCACTGTGTTACCGTGCAGCGAATAGCTCCGCCGTTTAACCCCCTGGGACGCTAGGCCGGCGCCACCGTAGAGAGCTTCCCTGTCGCAGCACTTAGCACAGCTCCGGCATCACGGATTCCTCAAAGGGGCGACCGTCCGTCTTCGACCTGTTAGCGTAGCGGGTCCCTCACTGGGTCAATTGGAGGTTCTGGAAAGCCTCGGCTCCCCTTCCGCAGATTGCAGATGGCACAGTTCGGGCTGGTCTCCGGGCTCGCCTGGACGGAGCCATGCCCTCCATGGTTGGCGCTGGCGGTTGCCGAGCTGCTGGGACAGTTTCGTAATTATCGGTGGCTGCTGGGAGGTGAGGTACCTCTAGCTTAGGTACCTCTAGCTGAGGCACCTGGAGCTGAGGTACCTCTGACCCACGGCGGGCCAAGCGCTCTTTCCTTGTGCAAACTACCACGGACACCAGGACAGCCATCATTTTCTGCCCTGTGCCCGCGGTCGAGGACTGGCTCACAATCCTGGGCTCCTCCACCGGGGCTCCATCAGCTGCTGCTGCTCGCCAATCCCGCCCGTCCACGGTCCCACGCCAGGCCAACGACTGCGGCCAGCTTTTTCCACGCAACCTTGCAACTTTGTTCCCCCAACGCTCTTTTGCCTCATCTATTTCTCTTACCCGCCCTTCCCTTCACCTCCCGGCCCTCCCATCGCCCGCTCGCTTCGCCGATTCCGAGGGTTGTGTCGTATAGGCTGGTCATCCCGCGGAGGTCTGTTTGGAAGTCAAGGCACCGATTGACGTTGCTCGCATCCGACGCAGCGGCTCACGCTTTACTGAAGCCACAACTGCAGCTTTCACTTCTGCCTCTTTTTTATTTTTTTAGCCTCCGGTTTCCTTCTGCCCCATTTGCTTCCGGAACGCGCCGCCCAATCGTTCGTTGATCACATCAGCTGCGCCGAAGCCCGAGCTCTGCAACAAACCCGGCGGTTTGACTTCGCCTGGTACGCCCGCCGCCCGCCACTGGCCTAAAAATTTTGCTGCCTGTTCCTCGCCCCGGACAACTGCTGGGAGACGTTGATATTGACCAGCATCGCCAATTACCGCCATAAAGCAGAGTTTACCGAGCCTCAACGCCTCTGCCAGCCTGCCTGCCAGCTTGCCTGCCCAGCCGGTCCTGTTCGAAGCCCTCTCCGACCCCAGTCATGGCAAACCCGCAGAACATCCAGGCGCCCTTCGCCGTGGATCGGTACGTCGTCATCCACGTCGCGACCACCTGCGACGAGCATGGCGTCTACGTCACCAAAGACTCGGCTGAGGTTATTGAGCTCGGCTGGATCCTGCTCGACGCGAAGAGCCTGGAGGAGGTAAGGACAGACGGCTTTTCCGCACGGAACCCCAGTTTGGCATCAACGGAACCTGACACCCAGCCTTTGTTTCCCGGCGCACAGCTTCACCGCGAGAGTGTTCTCGTAAAACCTGTCAATACTCCGATCACACCTCTCTGCAGTAGGTTTACTTTGCTCCACGTAACCTCTGCGCCACCTCGTAGCGGGGCCTTGATCCCTACGTCTAGCCGATTTGCGCCCGTCCCGCAGCCACCCGAATGGTTCCTGGCAACCGGCGCGCAAATGTGGATGGATGAAGGATACCCGTCTACCAAGCCTTAAGACTCCTGCTAATCGCAACTGCTGCCCCGCAATAGCTAGCCTGACGACCTTGACCTGGGAACATGTCCGCAACGCAGGCACATTCCGGGACGCCATCAACCGCTTCGACGCCTTCGCCTCCGAACACCTGACTTCACAGAACCTGGATTTCGTATTCGTTACGTTTGAGGCATGGGACCTGCGCGTGCAGCTTCCCCGCGAAGCCCGGGACAAGACTGTTGTGCTGCCCCCATACCTGCAACACTCGCGGACGTTCGACCTGAGGACAGAATATCAGCGTTGGCTGCAGCACCACCCCGAGGCCCTGACCTTTGCGACCTCGACTCTGACCAACATCTGCGCCGCCCTCGAGGTCGAAGCGGTGCAGTCGAGCGCTCCTATCAAGCACAACCTTCCTTTCCACCTGCAGGCTCTGGCGCCGGCGTCGCCTCGCCGTGCCATGGAGGAGGCGGTCACACTGGCCCGCGTGCTGCGTGGCCTGATTAGGAAGTCGCAACCGCTGCAGGACCACCCGGACGTGCTTGCCCGACCGCTCGATGCCCGGGCCGATGTGCGTGCCTTCCTTTCTGAGCGCAGCAAGGTCCTCCACATGTCTGGCCTCCCCCACGACACGACGCAGTCGGAGCTGGAAAGTTGGTTTACGCAGTTTGGAGGTCGTCCCATCGCCTTTTGGACGCTGCGTACCCCGGAACAGCACAAGCCCACGGGCACCGGGTTTGCCGTTTTCTCGTCCCACGAGGAGGTACGTTTTGTGCAGACTGCAGTTATCAACTGGGGGCTCACCGCTCAAATCACATGCCATACCATTCTTTTTAAGGGACGCGTGACAATAAAGCATACTCTAACTGTACTCTTCTTCCACAGGCTGCCGAGAGCTTGTGCATGAACGGGAGGGCGCTCAACGAAAAGGCCATCGAGGTCTCGCCTTCTTCTAGCCGCGTTCTGGATCGTGCGGCGGAAATTCTCACGCCGTTTCCGCCCAGCAAGAACCGCCCCCGCCCGGGCGACTGGACCTGCCCGTCATGCGGGTTTTCTAACTTCCAACGCCGCACAGCATGTTTCCGGTGCTCGTACCCCGCGGTCAACTCCGGTCCTGCGGGTGGAGACATGGGCTACGGCGGCTATGGTGGTTATGGTCCCCCGGCTATGATGCCACCTCCCCAACATGTCGGCGGCCACCACGGCCCTATGCACGGAGGCGGCCGCATGGGTGGCGGAGGCGGCGTCGTGCCCTTCCGCGCCGGCGACTGGAAGTGCGGCAACGAGATCTGCGGGTACCACAACTTTGCCAAGAACGTGTGTTGTCTTCGCTGTGGCGCCAGCCGTGCCACCGCAGCCGTCGTCGGCGACTCTGGATACCCCTCTCCCATGGTCGATACGCCCTCCAACTACAACATGAACCAGCAGTCGATGGGTGGGACCCCAGGCCCTGGCGGACCCTACTCTGCTGGAGGCGGCGGCTTCCAGTCTGGGGGCGGCTATGGCCAACACTTTGGTGGGCCTCCTAGCACCTATGCCCTCCCCTCGGGCATCGGTGGGGGTGCGGCCCCGTACCCAGCCATCAACACGCACTTTGGCGGTCCCGGGGCCCCTGGCATCCACTCGGCCGGCCCATTCGACAGCCGCGCCGCCGAGGCAGCGTTCCAGTCTGCCACCAACGGCCCCGCATCGGCTGGACCTTCCAGCTTTTATGCGTCTCAAAACGAGAACGATCCTTTCCCGTTCCTGTCCTCTGGCATGGGTGGCCTGAGCGTGAGCGGCGCCGACGCTCGTCAGAACGGCAGCGGTGCCCCGCCGAGCAAGTCCCCCGCCTAAGTCACAACGCGCCAATGCTCGAGGGCGCGTCGAGCCGTCTCCTCCAACAAGTTTCAACACAGGATCACTCGTATGTCCTTGTCATCAAGCTTTTGTCAAACGCCGACTCACTGGATCGAAGCGATGTCCAACTTAGCACCATCTCACCCATTTTTGTTTGTCTTTGCTTCCATGCTATGTGTTAGCACATAGAGAAGATGCATCTTGCGATATCGAGATATGTTGGCGATACTAACGGAACCTCTCTGCCGTTTGGACTCGTTATCATCCTTACAAGAATCACATCAGCACACGATTATTCTTCCTTTTCCCCGCGGAGAGCTCGACAAACCACGCCCCTCACATACATATTCGTTTTTTAAGCCCCTCATCACTTTCTTCATGTCTATCTCCCCGTATCTCTTATTCGTTGCCTTCTTATATCTTTTGCAAAATATCCGGCGGCCACAGGTGGTTTCGGTTGGTGAACTTTATTGTTTGTTTCTTAAGCCTAGGGGTGGCGGGAAAGGGAGGCCGGCTGGTCGGTGGGTTGCGTTATGGCACTTATGGAGGTTGGTTCTGGCTGGCGCGTGGATTCTTTCGATGTTTTGTTTCTGTCCGTTACAGACCTCAAAAAGACTGTAGTTTTCTGTCAGTCCTTTGTCTGCATGCGTTGGCCAAACACACAAAAAAGGGGAAAGCGGAAAGATGTCCTGGCCTGGGAAAGAGAAAAACAACTCACTTACCCTTCATTTTTTTTTCTTTGTTCCCCTTTGTTTCTTTTTCTTTCTCGACCAGGGAGGGAGGGATTCGCATCCCTCCATCCCAAAGAACAAGAACAGATTGTTTGCGCTTCGGAGTGGGATTAGCCAAAGAGGGAGTGGGGTTCGCTTTTGTACACCTGGTAACATGGGAGGCGGGGGTTCTGGACTTGGACGGATGGCTGGGAAGCCGTGCCGGGTTGCTGTTTTCTTTTACGTTTATCCCCCTTTTCACTCTGCACATCTCTTTGTTTTTTCCGGTCCTTCATCACGCCATCCCGTCCGCGAGGATGGGTTGGAGTGGGAGACGGTACCGGAGGAAGATCACGGAGCATGCAGCAGAGTGTCTTGGAGGGGGACAAAAGCGTGTTGAGGAATAACCAGCAGCCTGGCCGGCAACCCGCAACATCCAACTGACATACAACACACTAAAAAGGGTATTTACACTTGGACGGCGCGTGCATAGCGAAGGGGAGTGTTTAAAGGGATATACTTGGGAAGCCAACTGCCTGGTCGTCTGTCTGTTTTCTTCTACAAAGTCAAAGTCTGTCTTGCTGCCATAGTTTCCGTTTTTTTTTTTTTTTACTCCTTTTTCCATCATTTTTTCCCTCTTATTTTTTCGCTTTCCCTTTCCCCATACCTCACCGCCCTACCCTCCTGCACTTTTTATCTTCTCATCGTTCCTTGCCCCTGGATCGTTAATAGGTACATCTTTTTTGCCTCTTTATTATTCATTTTAGCCCGCCATAAGCACCCCTCCACACACATTCACACATATACAACACACACCAATACTACTAGTAGTACGTTGATTTCCCACGCTCGCCTCGGTTGTCTGCTACGCGGTGATGCATGCCATGCGCACTGATTGTGAAGAACGCACGGATATGTCGGAGGTGCTAGCAGGTGGTCACTGTGTACTCTACGTTAACACCCTAGGGTATTTCGTGATCTAGAAGCATGAGAGATCAAGAATTACACAAGGAACGACTGCGTAAGATGTTGGTTGGCAGAGGAGTTTTTTCTATGGAAGCTATCTACCTAGCTGAAGAATCTTCCGCCCACATGTCTCTTTTGTCTTTTTTTTTCCCCCGCAAGGCAGGGGCAGGGACGGCCGTAGACTTTCAACTCGAGCCCTCTTGTGAAGACTCCAAGGCAGTAAAGCCTCGTCCAGGTCCGTCCCGGCGCCCGCACATAACTACACAAACATATGTTTGCCTTGGGCTCTTCGAGGAAGGGCGTTCCGGCGATATAGAACGTCCCTTGACAAATACCCTCGCTGCCTGACTTAAAAATCACTCTTACACATTGTCCCTTTTATCTGTCTCCCTCCTCCTCTGGGCCTGAACCTGTGAGATTATAGTACGTCTTGGGAAATGGACAAAAAAAAAGAAGAGGCCAGAGGTAGAGAGAGATACCGAGACAACCAGATCTTGATGTGCGAAGAAAGTATCAAAGGAAACGGCAAGGACCGCAAGGCGGCGTGGCTAGGCACGCCCAATCCCGGGCCTCATAACGCGCCGCAGGATCCAAGACCAGCACAGCAGCCCAACCCAGCCAAGCCGGTCAATACTGGCGGTACTCGTACGGAGTCTGGTCCGGGTCAAACTCCTCGTAAACGTGCCTGCGCGGCTGCTCCGCCTCGTCGGGGCCCGAGTGCGGGAAGCTCCACTCGTGGCCGAGGTGGTCGAGGACCTCGACGCGGGGCTCGCGCTGGCGAACGATACTCCGCAGACCCTGGAGCGTGCGCTGCTTCTTCTTTTTTTGTTTCTGCCTCTCCCGGTCTGCCTGTTCGCCGTCCGCCATGTCCGCGTCGGAACCGGACATGACGTCGTCGTCCGAGTCCGTGGACCACGGGTCGTCGTCGCCGCCGCGGTCGTTTATCAACGATACGGCGGAGGACTCCTTATGAGGCTGCTGGTCGTGCAGGCACGATGTCTTGCTTACCCCCGCCTCTGCACAGTGTACCTTGTCCTCGAGGAGGAGATCCGAGAGGGCAGGGCTAGTAGCGAACTTGCCGTTGTCAAGTGTGAGATCCGTCGACCTCGATCTCTTGTGATAGGCGTCGACGGCGACTGTGAAGATGTTCATGTCCATGTTGTCTGGGAGGCCCGCCGCCGGGTCGTACTCTGCGTCCGCGAGCGAGCTGTCCTGCTGCGGCGAGGCGGAAGGGCCCTCGGCGGCGGCGGACTGGCCTGTCGCCCCATTGGCACGGTCGTTGTTTGCGGATGGGATCGTCGTGGCTGGGTCTTGCGCAGACGGAGGCTGCGATCCCGCCTGCTGGTCGTCAGGGGCCGCAGGAGCCACAGCTGATGAGCCGGGAGTCTCGGCAGGCATACTCGCGCCGGCGCAACCTTGGCTAGCTGCATGGGAAGCATCCGTCGTGCATAGAGCAGCAGCAGCAGCAGCCGAGCCCTCCCCGGCGCCAGCGCGAGCCATGATGGCTTGCGCGTTACCGTGCCGGGCCTGCCACTCGTCGTAGACTCGCGAGTAGTCAGCAAGACGTCGGTCCATAACCTCTTGCACGCCCGCAGGGAGCAGCGCACTGTCATTCGGCTGCTCTGCCATGCAGAGTATCATAGCCGGCTCTGTGGTTGGCTTCCGGTACCGGATTCGGGTGCTCGGGGTGCCACGAGGAACCAGGAAGCCGCCGTCCCGGGCGCGTATTCCAAACTCTGCCGTCTCCTGGCCGTGGATCCAGTTGTTATCGTAATCGTCTTCCACGTCGTCGGCTGTCTCGTTCCAGGCAGAGAAAGCAGCATTTCCAGGACCAGGTGTTGCACCGAGGGTGCCACAGCCCTTTGCCGAGTTTCCCCGATGGGGCAAGGAGAGCTGAAATTGACCGAAATTGTGACTGGGCTGCGGCTGCGGATTTCCAGTGGCTTGATTCTGTGATCCTGGCTGCTGCACCGTGGCACCGGAGTTGCCGTTGTTGTTGTTGCTGGCGATGGGACCTCCGCCGGGGGCCGGGGCGGTCACGAAATGGTTGCTGACAGACACCAGCGTGCTCTGGAGGAGGCTAGGGCCCCCCTGTGCTGCGGCCGGCGGCCCAGAAAGAGGCATGGCACCGCTGGAAGCCACCGTCGTGATCTGAAAGCCTGGGTTGTTGACCGCACCACGTCCGTCCTCGTCGTCATCATCATCTTCGTCGCCTTCGTCCGAGTCGTATTCGTCGTCTCCATCGTCACCGAGATCGTCGTCATCATCCTTAGCGTCGCCGCCATTGTCCTCGGCGTCCCCATCATCCTCGAGGTCTTCCACATCATCGTTATTGATGTCGTCGTCACCGGGATCGACGGGATCGTCCTCGTCCTCGTCCTCGTCGCTCAAATCGTCCTCGGGAAGCCAGGCCTGGGACTTGAGGAGTTCATCCTCCTCGACGGCGATGACGGCGAGCTGCTCATCCTTCGATAGAGTGTCGAACACGGCGCGCATGTAGTGATGTGGCATCCAGTCGTTCGGCTCGAAGGGCACATTTCCCGCGCGCCCATCGATGCCCCTCGGGGCGGGGCCGAGCTCGTCGTCGCTCATGTAGATGTCCTCGATTCTGGGCACTATGTGCTCGCCGGTTCTATGGTTGCGCCTGCCCCACGACATCATCTGTGGGACTTTCTGCTCAAGACCGAGATTCCGGCGGAGGCTCTCGATGGCTACCAGCTCGTCGGGTTGCATCAAGTGCTTCGAGCCGTGGCCCCAGCCCTCGATGTGCACGATGCCGAGGAGGGCCACGGGGACACCCAACACTGTCTTCTGCTGGGCCTCCTCAGGCGTGATCTCGTGGCCAAACATCAGCTGGAGCCTGAGAAGCTCATCTACGTTGTCTGTAAAGCGCTTCTGGCGCAGTAGCTGCCAGAGACAGCGCAGTCCGGTGGGCTGGCCAAGCATCAGGTCCTTGAGCTCTGTCGTCCCTTGTCCATAGTACGGGTCCATCAACACCATGCTCAGCTTGATGAAGAAGAGCTGTGCGAGGAAGAGATCGTGGTCACTCCAGGTCGCCATGAGCTTGGCGCGATCATCGTTGTTCGAGCAGTCAAGCACCAGCCAGAGCTTGCGCAAAGTCCAGCGCGTGCTCTCAGGCACACGATGGCCCTTGCGAGCCAAGTATGCGAGGATATCCCGAGACTGGCGCTCACGCTGCGTCAGCATGTTGACCCAGGCCAAGCCGACGCAGAACCTCGACCCCGGCCTCGCAGTCACGGCGTTTTCGAGTCCTGGCGCCGCAGCAGCACTGGTTTCCACTGCATCCAGGCGAACACCCTGACACGACGAGACCCTCTTCTCCCACTCCTCTGGCTTGCCGATGTCTCTGCCCCTGATCCAGCTGGGCTGTGTATAGTCAATATCGATGTAGCCCTTCGGGTTCCGCACGAGATAGTCCCTGTAGATCTCCCAGGGGAAGGCGACGGCCGCGGCCGGATCGACCAAGCTCGCCATGATTCGAGCAAAAGAGAGCTCGCTGGCGTTCCAGGTGGCATGAAAGACACGGCTGATGGAGTAGAGAGTCAGGGCTTCTCGGGGGTGGAGGTACCGGATGATCTCCGCAGTGAGGATATTGAATGAGGCGAGGGAGCTGATCAGATCGAAGCCGCGGTTGCCAACTTTGGTGGGAGTGACACGCTTCCTGAAGGAGCGGGTACCCAAGGACAGCTCGCCCAAGGCCGGGTGAAGCGAGTCGGGGGTCTTCGCCATAGAGTACTTGGTGTTGCTCATCAGCTCAGAGCTGACAATGCGACGACGCTTGTAGGGGTTGACGCTCTTTGATGACGATACAGTGCCGTCTTCGAGCGCCTTCTCGGTAGCTATCAGGGCCTGCATCTCCTCGTTCCGGTCTATCTTTCTCTTGTGGAGCGAGTCTATGATGGTGGCTATGTTGGGGATGAGACCAAGGCTCCCTATGAGGCTCGCTGGGCCGGCCTCATTCGAAGGCTGAGCGGCCGTCATGCGCTCGGGAACCCCGTGCGCCTGCATCTTGTCGAGCATAGGACTGCTGCCGATTTCGCCATTGTAAGTCTCCTTGAACTGGTCGCAGACGGCCATCAGAGCTGCTTGGAAAGGGCTGATAGCGGCCGGCTTTGGGACGGGCTGCTCTGGCTCTTTGCCTTTGCCGCCGCCTTCCGGGACGAATCCCTGGCCGGGCCAGGCATCGGCCATTCTGGATGGGCGATGCAGTCAGCTGGTGCGCGTGGATTCGGTACTTGGGAGCTTGGTGGTGGCTGTGTTAGGTGGCAGGTAGACGTAAACCGGTGATATAAGCGAAGGTGTTGTGACGGTCACGAAAATGAACGGATGGCCCAAGTGGGAGGAGGTTGGGTCTATCGAAGAGGGATGGTGGAGGTGGGATTTTTCCAAGGATGGGTGATGGAATGAAACAGAAGCTGACCAACTGTCGCCACCCGACGTGGTCTGGGAAGGTGCGTTGGGGAGCCGGGAGGTTCTAAGAGGAGACAGGACATAGAGCATGGAATATGGTGAGAGATATCTGATGGGGCGGTGATGCATGAGCAGTGAAGAAGGCGGCGCCAACGAGATGTTGAAAATAGCGATGTAATTCACGCAAATCCTAACCTAACCTACCTAGTAATCCCTCTTTAATGTTCGGACATGCAAGGAATAGCATAGATTTTAAATTAGCATAAAAATCCTACATGGGACTCTAGAGTTCTGCCTCCTGTCTCTACTGTCTACACTGTTTATACTGTTTGGGAGAAGGGGCCCCTTCTTTAAGCCTCTCCACCATCCGGTACTCGTTCCTACCTGGTACCACCTAGGTAACAGTCAGCGCCACAGAACACTTGGATGGGTGCACCACTCGTAGGAACATGAAAAATTGTGGCCATTCGCACTAAAACATCGATGGTTTACTACATAGGTAGATAACTAGGTAGCAGATAGCTCGACACCCAGACACCTAGCAAAAAGCCGAATAAATATCTTGGCGGGCTTCGTTGCCTTCCCCAGATAATCCAACCCTTTCTTCTCCGTGCTCCCGCGTTATACAAATACAGCAACGACTGTTCATTTGGCACTTGCCGATGGTGCCATCTCACGCAGAATACCCGCATTGCGCCACATCCCATCACCAATCATTACAACGAGAGACATGGGAGCTCCCCCATGAGCACGGCGTTTGGCAGAGCCGTTTCCCTGACTCCATGCCCGGCATCGGCTCGGAAATTGGGGAGTCAGACGCTGGGAAACCAGTCGATTCGGTCGACATTGCGGCTGCGGAGTTTGACCACCCCCTAAGGGCCCAACTCGTCTACAGGCAAATCACCATCGTCGCGCCTAACGATCGAATCGGCGACCTTCCAAACCTGCAACAGGTTGTCCTCGGCAGCGCTGCAAACCATCCAGGGCTCGTTGGGGTTCCAGCTGAAGTCGGCCAGGTGGTTTGTGTGTCCACCGTGCATGAATAGTCTGCCGGCAACAGGTCAGCACCGTGGACAAGGAGGCAGGGGCAGGCACTAGGTACTCAGGGTAACTCACAGCTCAGGGGGTCCATCCTCGGCGTCTTCGGGCTGCTGCTCCTCACCGGCGCGGCTGAGGTCCCAGAAGAGAACGCGCCTGTCGTATGAGCCGCTGCCAAGGACGCCAGCTTCATGGGGGTGCCAGGAAACCGAGGTGACGGCATCTCTATGGCTCTCAAGCGTGTGGATCTTGTCCTTGACATTTCGAAGATCCCAGATTCCGATGGTCTTGTCACCCGATGCAGTCGCGACCAGGAACTCGGACGAGGGCGAGAAGTCGAGAGCGTTGATTGCATCGCTGTGACCCCCGCGCGCTACTAGCGCGGCACGCTCGTTGGAGTTTGAGCGCGTGTCCAGAATCTGTAGCGTTAGGTCGTCCGAGACCGTGCCGATGAAATGCTTGGCTATCGGGTGGTATTGCACGTCGTTCACAATCTGACTGTGATGGGTGAATTTGCGCGAGGGCTTCAGAGCTTTGCCGTCGGCCTGAACATTCTTGAGATCCCTGTCGAGAGTGACAATACGGGTGAGCAAGGGGGCCAACAGGGCAGCGAGCAAGAGTCTTAGCGGACCACCTCGGCAACCTACCAAAGCAATACCGTCTGGTCGTTGCTGCCAGAGACAAGGCAACCCTCCTCGTGGGGGCTCCAGTTCAGGCCGTAACCCTCTGCTTTATGGCCCTCGAGTCTAAACTGGGGGCTGACCGTTTTGTCCTTGGGGGTGAGGGAATGCTTAGTCCTGTCAAAGACCAGGATGGTGCCGTTGATGCAGGCCGTGGCGATGATATCCGGGTTCTGTGGCTGGTAGCGGGCCCTGTTGACCTCGCCTTCATGGTTGATCTTTTGGGTGATGTTCCATTTTATCGCGGCCGCCTCGCTGCCCTTGCCGCCACCATAGCCGCCAATCTCGCCGCGCTCCTCATCGTAATCGTCGGGATTGGGATCGATCGACTTGGGAATCTCCACCTCGGCAATCTGAAGATACTCGTCGGCGCTCTCTGACGTGTGCGTTCCCAGCAGTACGCGGTGGACGCGGTAGTTCTTGCCCTCGGGCTCCTTGACGTCAGGGAGCCACTGAACAGTTAGGGTCGGCCAAGCCAGCGCGGTACTGCAGGATGGGTGTTAGCCAGGTAACCTAGTCGTGGACATGATCTCTTCCCCAAATAGTCGCGAGCCAGCTTACCTAAGGATCATGTCATAGAGGAAGGGGCTGTTCTTCTTCCATGTCTTGTATTCTGAGGCGTGGGGAGAAATCAGTATCCATCGCGGTTGGGGGAGCAGGAGGCCAGCGCATCTGGCGCCATACCCTCGTTGATGAGCCTATGCTCCTGATCATGATCCTCTTCCATCTCCACATCTGGATGTCCTCGTTAGCAACCGAACCTAGGACGAGGTGCGCCATCCAAAGGGGTTGGCCATCTCACCATCGACATCCATCGGCTGGGGCGGCGCCATCGCGGCGAGGATATCCGCAGTCCGGATACAGTTCGGGAAGAATTAATGTGAATACGTAGGTACTAAGTACCAGACTCGGATCTTACTCGGCGCAATGGCGCTGATGCGAATGTGCCGCGCGATGGAGAGGGGGCAGAGGCCGGAGTCAAGGGAAGTCAAAGCTCCAATCTCGGCGCGGAATTGCGAGCACAAGTTGACGCGCCGCCTGGAGCTAGCTAACGCGTTAAGTGATTAAGGCGGCCTCGGGCGGCAGAAATCGAGCTCAATTCGGGTGTGGCCCGTGCGCCTACCCTCAGCTGAGCTTGGGGCGGAGGGCCTCCCGCACGAACCAGCCCAAGATCGCGGGATCGAGCAACACAGGCAGGCCACTTCCCGCCGCCGCCCGCCGCTTTGGGTCATGTCAGGGCTGAAGGTTGCAGTCTGTATGTATCATGCCGAGCGGCGCAAGTTGCCGGAGCAGAGTTTTTACCAGGAAGGATCCTTTTCGTAGGCACAAGAAATCTGGCAGCCTATCCAACGTATCCTGTTCCTAGACACCGCACCAGCTCCCTATTTTTCCCTGGTTTCTGTGCCCTTCACAACCCTCCGTTTTGTATCTCTACTTTCCATCTTTTAAATGCAAGGCTTTGATTTGGGGAGCAAAGCCTTTGTCGATCTATTCGTATTTGGTAAGATGGTTAACATGGGGTATTTCGTCTGGTTTTAAAGGCGGCGATTACTTTCGTATGCGATCATAGTAGGCAGGCACGCCGCCCGTTTGCATGTTAGGCCTCCCATGACTCGGCTTGACTCGCACGCTAACGCCGCGCACAGCATTACGGCAGTCCCGCCTCGGCCCCACCAACCCCAGCTGCCCCAGCGAGGCGGCGGCCATCCATCTCGCCCGATGTTGCGACCACGCCGCCTTTCCCTTTGAAAAGCTCCCCAATCGTCTTTTGACGCCGACTAGAGATCACCAAACCCGCTAGGTATATTGCGCTGATCTTTGCCAGCACACTCCGGTGTGCTTTTTGTTTTTGCTCGCTCGGTTCCTCCTTTATTGTTGTCCTTGCAACAGACTGGTAGCGGCGTTATCGCCTCGTCTTTTGGCCCCCGCCTGAACCCAACCCCGAGCCACAAACGCCGTCGAGCCTTTCGCGCTTGAAGCCACGCCGACGTTTGAAAGCCGGCAACCTCTGGACGGGTTCGCGGACCAAACAGCATCGTTAGACGCGCATGTCGAGGACATGAGAGGAGTGTCTTGACCTCTACATCCTCCCTTTCTCTTCATCACCGCACCCCCCTCGCGCCCACGGCGCGCATCCAGCCTAGGGCTACCACCAGTCCATCGCGACAGCGGCAAACCTCGCCAAGATGGGTGTTCCCAAATTTTTCAGGTGGCTCTCGGAGCGCTATCCGGCCATCTCGCAGCTGATCGCCGAGAACCGCATACCCGAGTTCGACTGCCTGTACCTGGACATGAACGGCATCATCCACAACTGCACCCACAAGGACACCCACGACACGTCCTTTCGGCTCAGCGAGGAGGAGATGTTTATCCGCATCTTCAATTACATAGAGCACCTCTTCGGCAAGATCAAGCCCAAGCAGCTCTTCTTCATGGCCATCGACGGCGTCGCCCCGCGCGCCAAGATGAACCAGCAGCGCGCCCGCCGCTTCCGCACCGCCCTCGACGCCGAGCAGGCCCGCGAAAGGGCCGTGCGCGAGGGCCAGCAGCTGCCAAAGGAGGAGCCCTTCGACAGCAACTGCATCACGCCGGGCACCGCCTTCATGGCCAAGCTGTCGGAGCAGCTCAAGTACTTTGTCAACAAAAAGGTTAGCGAGGACAAGGAGTGGCAGGGCTGCGAGGTCGTTCTGTCCGGCCATGAGGTTCCTGGCGAGGGCGAGCACAAGATCATGGAGTACATCCGCAATGCCAAGGCCCAGCCCGACTACAACGACAATGTCCGCCATTGTCTGTACGGTCTCGATGCCGACCTCATCATGTTGGGCCTGCTCAGCCACGACCCCCACTTCTGCCTCCTACGTGAGGAGGTCACGTTTGGCCGCCAGTCGCAGACCAAGTCCAAGGAGCTGGAGCACCAGAACTTTTACCTGCTGCATCTGTGTATTGTGCGCGAGTATCTCGAGCTTGAGTTCCAAGAACTCAAGGAGGAGGGTGCCATGTCGTTCCCCTTCGACATGGAGAAGATTATTGATGATTTTATTCTCATGGCCTTCTTCGTCGGCAACGACTTCTTGCCCAATCTGCCACACTTGCACATCAATGAAGGCGCGCTGGCCCTCATGTTCAAGTTGTACAAGCAGATCTTGCCCAAATGTGACGGCTACATCAACGAGGGTGGCACCGTCAATCTCCATAGGCTGGGCCTGCTGCTCGAGGGCCTGGGCGAGGCTGAGTACCGCTTCTTCGACGTGGACATGCAGAACGAGACCTGGTACCGCGACAAGCAGAAGATGGACAACCCCGAAACAGCCATGGCCAAGGCTCGCCCGAAAGGCCAACTCCAGGTGACGACGTCGCAAAAGAACATCTGGAAGCACAACCTGCGCCCCTTTATCAGCAAGAGGTCGACCAAGACATTAAACCTGGGCAGCGGCCTCAGCGCAGCAGACCGGAAGTTCGTCCAGGAGGTAGCAGACAGTTTCCGCCTCAAGTGGGAGAGCTTGCCCGACGAGGAGGGCAACCGAAGCCTGGTGATAACGCTCCCACAGTCGCCCGAGGCTAGCGACGACGACGGCTTTGAGGAGGAGGGCAACGCGGCCGCAACCCGTGAGATGCTCAAGTACGATCGGGCCGCCGTCGTCGACAAGTCTCCCGAGGACGCCAAGGAGGCCATGGAGCGCCTGTACCGGCAAAAATTCCAGGAGTGGAAAAACAAGTACTACTCGGAGAAGTTCGAGGAGTGGTCGACACCAGAGCTCAAGGAGCAAGGGCTCAGGGAGCTCTGCGAGAATTACGTGCAGGGGTTGCAGTGGGTTTTGTACTACTACTACCGCGGCATCCGCTCATGGCCGTGGTTTTACAGGTACCACTACTCGCCCATGATCTCAGACGTCATGAAGGGCCTGAACGCCGACATGAACTTCAAGCTCGGGCAGCCGTTCAAGCCGTTTGAGCAGCTCATGGGTGTTCTGCCGGATCGCAGTAAAAAGATCGTCCCGACGGTCTACTGGCCGCTCATGACGGAAGCCGACTCCCCCATCATCGACTTCTATCCTCGGGACTTTGTGCTTGACATGAACGGCAAGAAGCAGGATTGGGAAGCCGTCGTTAAAATCCCCTTCATCGATGAGCGCCGGCTGCTCGACGCCATGGCCACAAAGAACGACCTTCTTGCCGACGACGAAAAGGCGCGCAACGGTTTTGGCGTGGCCCTCAAGTTCACTCATGATCCAAGCCTGGACTTTGTGTACCCCTCATCGCTTCCGGGGATTTTCCCGGACCTTCCTCACTGCCGATGCGTTATGAACATCTTCGAGCTCCCTCCGACCGAAGGCTTGGACTTCCTCCACGGTCTGACGAATGGTGCGTTCCTCAACGAGTCGGCGCTGGCCGGCTTCCCCAGTCTCGCCACGCTGCCCTACTCGGCGACCCTGGGCTTCCACGGCGTCAGCGTCTTCCAGCAGGAGAGCCGCAACGAGAGCATGATCGTCACACTGTCGGGCACAGAGATGAAGACGACTGTCAGCTCGGCCAAGGCGAAGCTCGGGCAGCGTTGCCATGTCGGCTACCCGTTCCTGCAGGAGGCAAAGGTCGTTCGTGTTTCGGATGAGCTCTTTGATTACACTCTTGACGCCCATGGGCAGGTCATCCAGACACCGCACCACACCAAGGAGATCGAATACTTTGCCTCCAAGTCTCGGCGCATCGAGGAGTTCTACAGCAGACGCCTGGGTATTCTGATTGGCAGTGTCGAGTCTATGGTGCACGTGCACATGCTCAAGGGCTTGATCAAGACTGACGAGGGTGCCACCCTCAAGGAGTACGGTGAGGTGCCTGGGATGGAGACGGACTACGCACCGCAAGTGATTGTAGACGAGGTCGTCCACGAGGACCAGCGCTTCATAGAGAGGGCTGCTCTCCCGATCGAAGAAGAGTTCCCGCTTGGCTGCCACGCCTTCTTCCTGGGCGAGTACGCATTCGGACGCCCGCTCGAGGTGATTGGCCACAATGATAACCGGCTGGAAGTTCGAGTTGCCAAGCTTAAGAAGGACGAGCCGGAGTTTACCAAGAACGTCATCTCTCAGGCCGAGCGCAACAACAGATACATGCCTTCATACACCGTCGCCAAGACTCTGGACCTGCACCCGCTCGTCCTCAGCAAGATCACGGCCTCCTTCTTCGTCTACACCATGGGCGGCAGCCTGAAGGTCAATCTGGGACTCAACCTCAAGTTCGAGGGCAAGAAGATGAAGGTTCTCGGCTACTCGCGCAAGTCCCAGTCCGGGTGGGAGTTTAGCCCGCTGGCGGTTGGGCTGTTGGCCCAATACATGCAGAACTTCCCG
This sequence comes from Magnaporthiopsis rhizophila, assembly GCA_003049465.1. NCBI lineage: Eukaryota > Fungi > Ascomycota > Sordariomycetes > Magnaporthales > Magnaporthaceae > Magnaporthiopsis > Magnaporthiopsis rhizophila. Next base: position 119,914 of record PYSS01000061.1, on the reverse strand, counting down.
GACCTCTTTGTCGCCCTCAAGTCACGGCCCAACGGAAACGATATCCAAGACACGGATCTGTGGAAGGACGAGACGATGGCCAGGGCGCGTGTTAAGGAGATCGGCGCCTGGCTGAAGTCGATCAACACCAACAAGTTTGAGAAGGTTCCTCTTGACGCCGAGCAGCTTGACTCGGAGGTGGTCATGAACCTGACGCAGATGGCCGACTCTCTCAATCTGCACGAGACGCCCTTCGAGGGCAAGACGCTGAAGGGCACGCCCCGCAGCGCCCTTCTCAAGCCAGACGAGGCGGAGCAGCGACTTGGCAACCAGGACTTTGCGCTGGGCGACCGCGTCGTCTACGCATCCTCGTCGGGCAAGGTCCCCATTGCGATGCGTGGCACCGTTGTGGGCATCAGTCGAACTCCGACGGCCAAACTACTGGACGTCGTCTTTGATGTGACCTTCATGAGCGGCGGCACCCTCGGCGAGCGCTGCCCGCCCTTCAGGGGTCAGACGGTGGCGGCCACCACGGTTCTCAACTTGACGCGCCGCCAGGTCGTCGCGGGTTCCAAGGCCACACTGGCACGCAATGCCCTGGCGCCATCTGTCACGACCCTTACTGGGGGTGCCAACGGGGCCAATGGGATGCGCCAGATGCGCGACGCGCCTACACCGCCGCCCCTGCGTGGCAGTTGGCGCGGCGCCCTCAACGGCAACGGCGGTGGACGGGGCAGAGGTGGCGGGCACGAACCCAACGGAACGCCTGGCCCACGCGGCGGCGCGAGCCTGCAGCACAGCACTATGGTGTACAGACCCGGGGGAGGGAACCAACAGCCGCAGTTCGGCTCGGCGCCGCACCAGCGTGGGGGCGGAAGCAGAGGCGGCCGTGGCGGGCGCGGTGGTCTCGGATACACTGGCAGCGACCACGCAGCGAGCAGCGGCGCCAACGGACACCGGACGGATAGGTCTGAGCAACCTCCTGCGGCTCTAACGCAGTCATACAACAACGTTCCGCCCCCGGCGAGCCTGGATGCGCCTTCGGGCCGCGGTCGTGGTCGTGGTCGCGGTGGACGTGGACGAGGCGGCCCCCGAGGTGGAGGCGGAGGCGGAGGCGGAAGCGGAGGTGGAGGCGGCCAGCGCGGTCGCGGTGGCCGCGGGGGTGGCTCAGCACAGTCCTAGGTTCCTTTGATCCTCGGAGTGGTGGCTGCAGCGAACCTCGGTGATGTTGGCAATGTTGTGTTCCTTTTCTTCCAATCCTTTCCCGACCCCATCTGAGTTCTCTCTGTATAGCGACGGAGTGGCGTCGAGTGTTTCTCTTTTTCTTTCTCACTCTCTCTTTATGGCCTGGGTGTCACCACGGGATCTTCATGCATCTCAACTCTTTTATATCTGGTTTTCGTTGCCCCTCCCATTTACATCTTGAATAGTATGTCATGGATGTGCTACTCGTTCTGTTGGATGGGGAGTTCAAGGGGGATTTATGATACCCAGGATGATATAAAACCAAAAAGTTACATGAAAGGCGTCTCGGGCGAGGGCTGCTCTTTATCTAGACGGCGCTTAGTTGGATGGCGTGTAAACTAGACGGGGGAACTGGCTAGGTAGCTAGGCGGCACATAAAATGAGAGGAGAAAAACACTTGTTATTTTGGCTGCGCGTTAGCGTGCGTTTGTCTTGCTCAACAAAACTACCAGTGATGTCTAGCAGCCAATCTATCAGGGCGCCAAAACGCCGGCATCCATTTCTACGACCAAGGCAAAGGAAAAGAAAAAAAAACGAAGAAAATCAGAAGAGACGCCGGGGAAATCCAGAAATAATCCGAATATAAAAAAAGAATAATAAGTAGGAAAAAAAAAAAAAAAAAAAGGAAAGAACGGACGCAAGCCACCCGTCACAGCGCCTCAATCCATCAGGTGCGGCAACCGGCCATTCCGAGACAGCACGGTGCGGACACCGGGACCGGGACCCAAGCCCGAGGCCTCGTACCCGCCCATGGGACCCCTATCGCCGCCTGTGGCAGGACTAGTGCCGCGGCTGCTGGATGCGGCGGCAGAACGGACGACGACGCCGTTGCCTCGGGGGCTCATGACGGCGAGGCGGGGGCTGTGCGGGGCGGCGCTCTGGCCGCGGGTCTCGCGGCGGCCGGCGCGCAGGATGCGGAGCTCCTCCTTTGCGCGGTCGAGCTCGCGCTCGCGGTCGGTCAGGAGCGCGGCCAGCTCGCGGCGGCGGCGCTCCTGCTCGGCGGCGGCGGCGTCGGCCTGGATGCGGTGGATCTCGACGGCGTTCGCCGAGGCCTTGCGCTCCAGCTCGGCGGCCTGGGCGACCAGGCGCCTGTTTTCGTTGCCGAGCTCGGCCGTGCGCGAGCTGGCGCTCTGGTACGCGTCGCGCGCATAGTCGAGCTCCTTCTCCTGCACCTCGATCCGCTTCTGCAGCGCCGCCTGCCGCGCCTCCGCCTCGCGCAGCTGCTGTGCCATCTTGCCCACCCGAGACTCGGGCTCGGCCTCGCTCGCGGCCGCGGCGGCGACCCACTCGGCGAGCCGTCGCTGCAGCGCTGCGTTTTCCTCCTTGAGCGACGCCTGTGCCGTCTTTGCTGCCGACAGTTCGGCCTTCAGCTTGCCCTCGCTGGCTACCGCGCTATCCCGTTCCTTTTCGAACAGGGCCCGGTCCTGGAGCGCACTGTTGAACCTCGTGTACATGCCTCGTAGTGACTTGTTTACCGAATCCCTCTGCTCCCCTGCACTTTTGACCTGCGCCTTCAGGGACTTGTTGAGCTCGTCCGTCTTGGCCAGCTGCTTCTCCATATCCAATATCCTGTTGGCCATCGCATCTAGATGGTCCACCGGCACCGCAAACCTGGGTGCGCTAGACTTTGGCAGTTGGGCCAGGAGTGCCTCGGCGGCTGAGCTGAGCTGTGGCTGCGTGCGAGACGCCTCGAGGCTCGACGGCGGAAGGGCCTTCACACGCTTGTTGTCGTCCCTGTCGTCCTCGGCATCATCCAGCTGGCGCTTCTTGCTGGCAGAGCGAGAGACTACTCGCGGCGGCTCGAGGTCGCCCTGGTTCTCAGAGCTGGAGTAGACGTCGCATACGTTCTCCGGGATTGCGTGAGGCTCCCATTCCCAATCGTAGTTGGGATCCCTGATCAGGGCCGCGAACTCGGCCGCGATAAGATGCGGCTGGCCGCGATCGCCAAGGTGTGGTGGGTTTAGTACGAGTTCCCAGGCCTTGGAGACAGCAATCAGAAGCGCATTCTTCCGCTCCTGGGGCTCCAATGTTGTCGGGATGGTGGTGTTGAGATGCTCGATAGTATAGCTTGCGGCCAGTGTCAGGACACTGAGCCGGGTTTCTGACGGCATGGCCTCCCTGGCAACGAAAAGCCCCTTGGCAGACTCGTCGTAGTTGATCACGACATTGACGCCTGCTGGATACAGGGCTGGGTCTTGATCTGTGGCTGCAAGTATCACCTTGAGCCTGCTAGGCTCAGCGTTATCGGGCCGCGGGGCACTTTCCAGCCGGTGATACCTAAAGTCCTCAGTATCCAGAATGGCTTCAAGAAAGTCATACGCCCGGCCGCGGCGCACGAGGATGAGTGCCTGCAGCTCTGCATCTCGGAGCGCATGGAGAAGCTCGTATACAAAGACCATCTTGGAGCAGCTGTCCATGGCGTGCCTCATCATTTCTCGGCGCGGCATGCCGGCGGGGTCGTCATCGAAGGCGGGCAGATCGCAGATGTCCAAAAGCTGCGAGAGCACCTGGTCGACCTTTGCTACTAGCGCGTCGTCGGGCACTGAAGAGCAACTTCTGAATACATTGTTGAACTCCACCACTGCGGGTTTACTTGACACCACAACCTTTCGGTACCTCTGTCGCATGTTGGCTGCCAGCGGCAGGGTAACGAAGTACTCGTTCGCCGTGGCCGTGCCCGGCCGTTCCTCGGGAGCCGGCGAGTACTCCAAGGAGCTGCTGATGATGGGGAGCACTGGGGCCGCATCGAGGATAGGGATCTCGGCGGTGGTGGGCGCCATCAGGTCTGAGGGCGCGATGGTGGCGGGTGGGTTGCTGACCAGAGACTCGGCCATGGCTTCGGCCTGAAAGCTGGCAGACAAGGCCCTCCTCAAAACCTCGGCGGCAGAGAGCTCCCCAGCGCCGCCGCTGCTGCTCATTGTGTCAGGCCCTGACACAGTGGGAGGCGGCGGCATGGAGGGCAGCACATCAGACGGCGATCCAAGGGGCTGAGACGACGCAGCTCCTGCCGCAGGGTGCTGTTGCTGCTCGGCCAGCGAGAGCGGCGTCTGGTGGACCGGCCTTTCCATAGCCAAGGATGGCGTGGGCTCTGGCGGTGGTCTTGTGATTGGCCGCTGCGCCGGGGTGGTCTGGCTGGCCGACTTGCTCAGGCGGCCGCGCAGTCAAGCCGGGGAATTGGAGAGACCAGGGCTCTGCCACGCGCGCATCACAGACCAGGCTGCAGCAACTGCTTGTATGGCAATTTGCGATGGCGAGTCTCCAGAGGCGACGCAGCAGGCTGATCGAGGTGGTGGTTGTGGCCGTACTGCGCGCGATCACTCGCTACAAGTCAGTCGGCGGCTGGTGGGTCGAATGAGGCTTGAGGTCCCTGGCTTGGCACTGCGGCGTCCTCAGCCACACCGCAAAGAGAGGCAGCTCCGCTCTTCTTTGTCGGAGTTTGGGTTCGTCACGTGCGGCTGGCTCCGCCCTCTGGCATCGAGGCATCGCCAAATGGCTGGGACGGACAAAGAACCCCGCTGGAACCGGAAGTCGTCGCCCGTGTCCGAGCAAATTGGCTTAGGGATGTGAATGTCGCAAAGTTCCTTAGCGAAGCGAGCCGTGAAATGGCCTAGTTTGAGTCGCATGTGGAGTATCTTGTCAATAAGTGCCAATATACGTTGATATTCCACAGAGAGAAATATCGAGCAAAAAAAGCTAATTGGGACACCCATTTCCTGTAGGTCTAGGTGCTCCCTTCTGCAAGTCTTAGGAAAAATGGAGAGAAAAAATCCAACTTAAAGATGCAATACTTCCGGCTAACTCATCGTGCAATTTCAACGGACTGCAAACATTTACTTGCGATGCTAGCAATCGACTTGTGATGGAGCCTTTGCGATTGGTTCAGTTTCAGCCGAGGGTTTCGCCGTCGGTGGGTCCTCCTGGCGCTTAGCCAAACGCCTGGTCACAGACGATGGAAACATCCGTGGCGGGACAGCTGCATCCCTGGAACGGAGTCCGAGGCAAGGCAGGGCCCCTTGGCTGCACTTTCCCATCCAAGTAAGGAAAAGAAAAAAGAAAAAAAAAAAACGGCCCCGTCCCCTGAGCAAACCTCACTGTCGCTCAACTCCGCTGCATGGTTTCCGTATCAAAGACAAACACTAGCCCCGCGCACCTCGCCTGTCCGCCTAGCCAACCCGCCAACAAACCTCGTGTCGGGACTGGCACAACGAGGGCGCGTGGAAATCCCGAACCTCGTACGGGCCGGATCCTGGCACAAATTCTCTCGTGGCATCGACCCTCCCTCACGCCCGCCGCATCAGTCGCGCCCCGCACCCACAACGGCCATCGGGATTCACCGATTCGAAGCCTCCAGCAGCTGCACGATCCTCTCCCACCCAACTGTCAGGCCGTCTCATCCTTCGCCAAGAACAAGGGAGCAAGCAAACGACGAAACACACGGCTGCTAGCAAACCGCCCTACCCACCTGGGACGCTGATACTATGGTTGGTCCCGTCGCGAGCAAACATCCGGCCGCCTTGATTAAAATCAGCACGCGACTAAACGACAGCGGAGGATAGGAGGAGGTTGGCACTACCCAGGTCGTTTGTCCTTAACATATTTTGGAGGATCACCAGTGAAGGCCGCCCCGCCTGTCTACCCTCTCGAACGCCACTAGGCGCATCGTACGCTTCGAGTGTTCCACAAATCGGCGGCGATGATGGAGGCCATAAAAAGAGTCGTACGTGGCAGTGTTACCGCCAGAGCGCGCTGCTGGAAGTCCTTGCTGACTATTGCTAGTTCGAGGGTGCGTTCAAGCCCAGAAACACTATGGCCCCCAGGCCTCCGGCAACTCCGATCACCCACGACCGAAATCGAATCGAGACACCTCGGCCCGCTCGCGATCAATCAGAGGAGTCACAGAGACCTCCGACTAGGGACGGAGACCAGTACTCGACCGGTCTGTTCGCTCTTATATCTACAAGCAGCAGAAAATCACTCGATAGCGGCACAGAGCGCGACAGCCCTACCGCTACTAGGAAGTCGTCGCAACCGGCTGTGCACGAGTTCCGGAGCGTTGATCAGAAAAATGGTTTCTCTGGCAAAGGCAGGCCGCGAAGGCAACCCGGCCAATCTCAGCAATCATCCCATGTGCCAAAGTCATCTCCCAAGCTCCCGTCAACTCCTGCCCGCAACAATCGTCGAGTCGAAGACATAGAAGATGAGGAGGAGGACGTTTTGCTTCTCCCAGAGCAACTACCGAAACCGAAGCCCAAACACGGCGCTATCCGCAGCTCCGAACAGGTCGATCTTACCGGAGAAGACCAAGACCCTCGCCAGGAACTGAAGATCACCATCCCAGCCATCCCGGCCGACCGCCTCGGTCGAAAACGGGCCAAAGCCGATAGCCCCGATGAGCTCAACGATGACGATTATATGCCAGGACGGGCAAACAAGAGGTCAAAGGGGATGCCTGGTCCAGCTCCACGAGCCGGGAAGAGCTCAAGTCTTTCCTCAAAAGGGGACATCGGCTCGACGTTTTCTCCGCGGCGCGGGACCGGCCCGATCACGAGCGGCCGTGATCTGCCCCAATTCCGCCTCAAGGCCGCAGTTTGCCCCCCACGTTCTATATGCGACGATGTTCAGGTCCTAGTACCTCGTCAGAGCGACCCACGAATACTCGACCCAAGGCAGTCCGGGGGCCAAGACGCCCCCATGGATAACCGAACGCAAGATGCCCTTCCGTACGAGTGGCTCCACGTCCGTCTTGCGACGATGAACCGACTCTTCTACAGCCCGGGTCACCAATATATCACCATTGAGCGCCCCAGCTTCAAAGACTTTGGAGGCAAGCTATTTCTCAAGTTCTTGGACCAAGAAGACGGGCGCAATTTTGTGGCCTGGGCCGAACGGCAGATTGGGGACAAGGCAAAACTGGCCATTCAAGAGGCAACAAATACCGAAAAGCAGTTCGACAATGCGCGAGGCCATGTCGAGAACTTCGCGCGAAACCTGGCCGAAAAACGTGCCGAGACTCGGCGAAGCAAAGAGCAAACCACGCATAACTCGAAGGCTGACCGCCTGGAACCCATCGATAACTACATCATCCTCACGGCACTCAACCGCAGGCGAGAGGGAGCGAAGACAGGCGTTCTGCTTGGTGGCCCGGAGCCCACTCAACCTCCTAGTACAAGGAAGAGACTCCGAGAGAGTATGGCAGATGATGTTGTGGCCATAAATGGGCTGGAGCTCGCTCAACCTTCCAGTGCGAAGAAGAGACTCCGACAGAGTATGGCAGACGATGCTGTGGCCATAGGAGGTGATGCGGAGGTTCGGGAAGTCAAGCGGCCCAACGTCGAACGGCGTTCCACCCGTTCGGTGCCGGCATCCAGCGCGGTTGTAGCCGTCAACTCCCCCCGAGTCGAGTCGTCATCACTTCCCCGGGCTTGGACGTTGGAACATCCCGGCTGGGACAGGGAGTGGCGACTGCCCCTCACGTACCACCGAACAATAATCCACAAGGAAGATGTCGCGCGTCTCGACGACGGCGAATTCCTCAACGACAGCATCATCAGCTTCTATCTCAATTATCTGCACAACAGGCTGCAGGCGACGGACAAGGATACTGCGGCTCGGTTCTACTTCCACAACTCCTTCTTCTATGAGAGATTGAAGCCTACCAAGGGAAAATCCATCAACTACGACAACGTCAAATCATGGACCTCGCGGGTGGACATTTTCAAATACGACTTCATCGTCGTTCCCGTCAACGAACACAGCCACTGGTGGGTTGCAGTAATTTGCAATCCGGGAAAGCTGATCCGCGACGAGCCGGCCTCGACACCCGGGGTTTGCCCGAGAAAGAGCGTGGCCGACGAACCCAGGCCCGGAGCTCGAGACGACTTTGAAGACGCCGAACGAAGCTCAAATGGGCGGCTTCCAGAGGTCCCGAAAAAGTCCTCCAAAGGTTGCTCCATACCGTCATCTCCCTCTATGTCGCCTCGCACCGCCAGTGTTCAGGAGAAAATGGGGAGGATGTCCCTGAGCCAGAAAGATGCAGCGACTCCCGCCAAGCAGACACCAATCCTGATCGACGACGAGCCTAACAATCAAGTCATCATTCCTGATGACGAAGCTCCGGACCCTCCCCTTGTGGTTAGCAACAACAATTCAAAGGCCAACGAGCCGGTTCGGACCACAGGGTCATCGCAGACGAGAGAATCGCCTCAGGCCCAGCAGCCAGCATTGCTCACCGGGAAAGAACCAAGAGTCATCACGCTCGACTCCCTAGGCTCGGCCCACTCGCCAGCATGCACGCACTTGAAGCAGTACCTGTGTGAGGAGCTTCTGGACAAGAAGAAGCAGCAAGTCAAGATGCCTTCAACGTTTGGTCTCACCGCCAAGGCAATACCGCTGCAGAGCAACTACTGGGACTGCGGCGCCTATCTGCTGTCGTACATCGACTTTCTGATGAAGGACCCCGACGCCTCTGTCAAGGCAATCCTGGAGAAGAAATCGCCCGGCTGGCATGTGGACGCGTCCAAGACCAGGAGCGAGATACGAGACGTCATAATCAAGGAGCACGCCGCCTATCAGAAGGAGGCGGAGGCCGCGGCAAGGGCAAAACAGGAGCAGAAGCGGCTCAGGAAGGGGCGAGCAGCCGCCTCCTCCGCCACGGGGAGTAGCCCGGCCCGGCCGCCCCCTGAAGCAGTGCCGTCGCCGAGCAGGCCGCCCAAGGTTGTGGCTTCACCGCCCAAGGCGGCTGCTCCGCCCGGGGATATTGTCCGACCGTCGATTGAGCACCCCAATGTGTCGGTCTCGGAAGTCTTGGCCACAAATTAGGGACTTGGTAGCCAAGCCGCGCCCCGTGTCGTTGACGAGGAGGAGCCCGTCCAGTGGACCTCGACCAGCTGGAAAAGGCAGAAGACTCCGCCATTTCTGACGATTGAGAAGGCCGACTCGTCCTCGTCACCATTCCCAGTATCGCCGTGTTCCAAGCTCACGCCAAGCATGCCACGTCATCACCCCAGCAGTGCTTACTTCCCGCAGACGGAGCGTGTGGACCTGACGTCGCCTGAGGCGACAAGCGCCGGTCAGAGCTCGGCGAACTTGGGGCAGAGACAGATGGAGTAACGGATGATTTTATGGTCCTGGGTTCTGAGAATAGACATGCAAGTTCACAAGAGGGCGTGGCAGGGCGTAGGAAGGCGTTGGGGCCGGGCAATTTTTTTCGTTCTTTTCTTTCTCTCGATCATTTTGGCCGTCACGGCAGCAGCATTGCGTGGGCGTCTAGTTTCGGGAGCGGACGGGGTCATACCTTTTACTTTATTCCCCATTTCACGCCCCTTTCTCCGTGTTTCTTTTTTTTTCCTTCTTCTTCTTCTTCGGGCGTATCTAAAGGGGACTTCCGATCTAATTGCTTCTCTTGACCTCGCTTTCTTTTCGGCGTAGGACTCGGCATATACGGTGTTCGCGATGCTGCTCTCCTGTCTCTAGAGGATGTATGTGTGTATAATAATACCCTTGTAGGAATAAAGCAACTGAAACCTATCGGCCACGAACGACGAGCCAGGTGTGTGTGTCGTGGGGGAGGATCCAGATCGTCGAACGTTTGCTTCTCTGAGAGTCATGCACTCTGTGCCTGAACACAAGCCCTGCGTGCAAGGCATAAAGGGTGGTTCTTGTTGAAGGCGATCATCTTGCGGGGTACCCTATGGTATGGATGCCTGGTCACACGCACACAAAAGGCGGGGCGAAAAAAAAAGCAGGTAGTCGAAGGGCGCGGGGCCAAGCACACCCCGCGTTGCAGCACATATAGGATGCGACGGCACAGCTTCTTCCAACAATAACCAATTGGCCATCTCCTGTCGTATAGTGGTTAGTATGTGAGCTTGTCATCCAACAACGCTCGAGACCCGGGTTCAATTCCCGGCGGGAGAGAGTACCTTCATTTTTTGGTAATATTTCTTTTACATGATATTTTTCCCCATTGCGTCTTGTTTTAATTTCCGCGTGAATTGTTTAACCTCCTTTTTTCTTCTTTCCTTTAGCCTTTCAATCCCGCCAACTCTATTTCTGTCTTAATACGTTAGAAAAAAAAAAAAAAAAAAAAAAAAACCCCTGGTTGCCTGTTTGTGGCCGTATCGGCCTCTACTTTTCGATTACATTTGTTTGGCAAAAGAATATGGTGGGTTCCATGAATTCTTCCATCTGGACCATTGGCGAATAGAATCTAGAATCTTGCTTGAGCGGTCATAAATGGAAAACTGTGCTGCTTCACGCGACTTCGTTATACATGATCGAGTGGTGAGTATGTTCGATGCGGCCTTCCAAGCCAACAACAGCGAGAGGCCCGTTCGTTTGTGCTGGGAAACGTTGCATCGCCCATTGCAGAAAAAAAAATGCTTGTTACATATGGTACATTTTGTATTTCGGAGTTTGAGCAGTACCTATGCTCTGGATCTGCTGAGGGGTCTTGCCGTGGGGTGAGTAGTGTGGTGATGTGCTGTGTTGGTATATTGTTCGATGACATGCCAGCGCCTATCCCTTCCAGATACAAGAAAACAACGCGAAAGCCCTCCCATGATAATACCAAGACTACAGGCATCTGCGATTCTATCTATTTCAACAGGATTCCCTTTTTCTTCTTTGTGCCAACCATATAGTCCAAGCCCCAAACCACAGCGCTCCATCCCAATCACTAGTCCGCCTCCTCGGATGAGTGGTGAGCAGCACCGTTGGTCAGCTTCTCCTTCTCCAGCCTCGGTACCTCAAACACGACGGCGGCATTTCGAGCTCCCGTTAGCTTCTTCCACCGCCCGAGCCTGTGCTGTTTGCCGACGGCAATGACGACGCACAGCCCGTCTTTGCCCCGATCGCCTCGCTCGAAGAGGGAGATGTCGTTGATCAGGCCCCTGATGCATTTCGAGTGACCGCTGTTCCCGTCACTGTCGGCGTCAGCTTTTGACGCTGCAGCCTTGCTCTTGCCTTTGGTCATCTTGGCGCCGTTGACCTGTTTCTTCGATTCCAGCTCTCCTTCTTCTTTCTCTTCCTCAGCTTCATCGTCCTCCGCAAGTGGCCGCCCAAGAACACCGACAGGCTCCAGCTTCTTCTTGTCATCACTCAGCCTCCACACACGCACGCAGCCATCCCAGCTGCCACTGAGAATGAGATCTGAGTACGGGATGGCGCGCAGCGCCGTGATCCAGCGCGGCTGCGGTGGGGGTATGATTTTGGGGTCTGGGCAGATCTCGGCCGAGGCGGCGTCGGGGCTCAGGGGCGGCTCGAGGCCGTGAGCTAGGGGCAGGACGAAGACGGGTCGCTTGCGTTGCAGGCTCCAGAGTGAGATGGAGCCATTATCAGACCCTGTGACGAACAGCTCGTCGTCAAGCATGGCGATGCGGTCCATACTTCCCTCGTGTGCGAGCGACTTGGTATCGACTCCTTCGGGCTTGGCGCCCTTTTTGTTCAGAGAGGTGCCACCGCCACCGCGAAACACGAGCTGGGTCTCTTCGACAACCTTCCATAGGCGAGCGGTACGGTCGCGCGAGCCGACCGAGACGCAGCGCTCCTGGGCCAGGGCGTCGACATCGACAACGTCGTTTTGGTGGCCGAACAGGGTCTCGATATAAGCAAGATCGTCTACACTCCATACCTTGACGGTGCGGTCGCGCGAGCACGAAAAGAGCTGGTTGGACCCTCGGCGGAATGCTAGGCTAGTGACAGCATCGCGGTGGTGGGAGAAGGCGCGGAGGGGCTTGAGCGTCTCAGCATCGTGTACCACCAGGCGGCGGTCCGCCCCGGCCGTGACGACAAAGCGGCCGTCGTGCGACGCAGCCACCGCCAGGATGGGACCCGTGTGGCCTTGGAACTCCTTGTCCTTGGCTCTGCGGACGTCGCCGCGCGAGTAGCGGACACGCTCGGGGCGGCGCTTGGGCGGCGCAGGCGGCTTCTTGGGCTTTTTCTTGGTCGTCTGCGGCCACTGGTGCTGCGGCAGGTCCTGCAGTCGCCACTTGCTGAGGTACATGTCCTTGGTGACAACGTAGGCGTAAGGCGCGCAAGTGGCCACCGAGTTGACGTTCTCGGGGTTCCAGCGAAACTCTGTCTGGTAGGTGCGGCTGTAGTCTAGTTCCGCGGCCAGGCGACGGTAGACCTTGCCCTTGGACTCCGCCACGTCTTCCTTGAGCCGCTCGGCTATTATGTCCTTGTCGATCTCCTCGGCGTCGAAGGCATACTCATCCTGCGCCGTAACCTCCTTCCGTACGTTGTCGAGATAGCGTTCCGCAAGCCTCAACCGCCGCTCAGCCGCCGTCTCGGCCTCCCTCTCCGAATCGTCATCAGAACCCGAGCCGCCGCCGTCGCCGTCGTCGTCGCGTGGTCGGCCCTGGCTACCGTCGTCCGACTCGTCATCGCTGCCTGATATCGAATCATCTCGCTCGACCCGTTTTTTGGCTGGGCCGGACGTGCCTGGCTTCTGTTGCCTTGGTTTTGATATTGGAGCTCTGGACAATTTCGGTTTCGCGCTGCTGCTTCCGGCAATTCGCTTCTTGGGAGCTTCTGGACCGGATGTTCGTTTTCTTTTCTTTTGTGCGCCGGGTACTGTGAAGAAAGACGACATGTTGAGTGTGTGGCGGTTGTTCAATGCGGGAACATTGAAGGGCCGTCTTTCTATCTTGCCTGCATCTTTTTTTTTTCTGCCACGGTCCGCACTGCAGTGCGCGATTCGAACTTTTTTTTTTTCCTGTTGGCAAAGGTGGGATGGTCCAGGATAGGACAGGACCAATTGGGGGTGGGGCTCCCTCCCCGATTGGCCTATGCATTTTGCAGAGGCAGTCGGGCACCGGAATAACTCGTCACTTTTTAAGATGTGGGTCTGTTTGCAGCTGGGTTGTCTAACTGGCCAAGGCTCCACCGAGGTTGTTCCGACAGGCTGTAGCTGAGTGCGCGTCAGTCCAGTTGTGCTGGGCCCACTGGTTGCAGCTTGGGGTCGGAGCTCCCGTCAAGGTCCCACGATATACTCGCGAGAGCTTCAAAGACTTGAACGGAGCCACTCAACACCACGGCCCGCAGCATCGCCAAACGACATCCACGATGTGCGTCGCCCGTCCAGCTTGTCCCGGTATATAGCGGTGCATTAAATGCTAAACTCGTTTCTCTAGGGAGCTTCTACTGGGTATCACGGGCAAGGACTTCACCTTGATCGCGGCCTCCAAGGCCGCGATGCGGGGAGCCACCATCTTGAAAGCGTCGGACGACAAGACGAGGCAGCTGAATAAGCACACCCTGATTGCCTTCTCAGGCGAGCCGGGCGATACGAGTACGCACACATACGCACATTGACTCGGCCGATGCCCGACCATCCTGGTCCTCCCCGCCTCGAATGTCGTTTTTAGACCGGACCTGTCTAGGACGTGATGCTGATTGCCGCGCTTTCCCCTCTTTCTAGTCCAGTTTGCCGAGTACATCCAGGCCAACGCGAAGCTCTACTCGATGCGCAACGAGACGGACTTGTCACCCTCGGCCCTGGCGCACTTCGTCCGGGGCGAGCTGGCGTCGAGCCTTCGATCGCGGAAGCCATACACCGTCAACCTGCTCTTGGGTGGCGTCGACCCCATCACCCACAAGCCCAGCCTCTACTGGTTGGACTACCTCGCGGCCCTTGCGCCGGTCCCGTATGCGGCACACGGTTATGCCCAGTAAGACATGTCCCGCCTCCCACTCCACCCTCACTGCCCAGATGCGTAGGATTTGTTCTGACGAGGCCTCTGTCAAGGTACTACTGCCTATCGATTCTCGACAAGCACCACCACCCTGATATCACCCTCCACCAAGGTATCAAGATCCTCAACATGTGCACGGATGAGCTCAAGAGGAGGTTGCCGATCGACTTCAAGGGCATGGTTGTCAAGGCGGTGACGAAGGACGGCATAATCGATATCGAGTTTGATGACGATAAGGTGGTCCACAGTGCCTGAGAAGAACTAAGAAACGGCGAACAAGATACATCTCGAGCGCTGCCCACCCTCACCTGTCCCTCATCGCTTCGTCAATGGTTGCCGTTTGGGTTGCATGCACGTTTGTACTATTAGACCGGGTGTATGGTACGATCCACGAGCATTACGACAGGAAAAACAACTTGCCATGCGAGAAAGCGGGCAAACGGCGGACCTTACATCCTAAGCAGCCCGATTGCGTGACATTCGGGCTTTGCTGGAACAGCACTAGACGTAAGTCAGGCGCCACGGCAAAGCAACGACGCCTAAGCCTCCAAGCCGCACTGAGAAGGCTGGGCGACCACTGCAGGCCTCGCTGACTCAAAAGGCAGTAAACCCGACGTGTGAGGTTTCACCATCTGTGGTGTGAAAATGGAGGGTGCGGGTGCCAGGAGAGATCGATCGGGCTACTGTGACCAAACGCCCGATGACCAACCCAACGTTGTAGGTCATGTCACTGGCCCATGTGATCCTTATCGTCTCAGCATGACCCTCTCTATCTACAGGCCCGCGGCACAGAGCTGCCCGAGTCGCGGTAGCCTAGGAGCGCCGGGAGATAAGCACCTAACGACGCAACCTGGAACTTGGTTGCCTAGAGGCTGCTGGTGAGCCAATGATGACGGACGCTGGCCACAGGTGTAGAAGGGGCGTCCAAAGAAAGGGGCGGGCCAGCCGGTCCAAGACAGTCATAAAATCAAAATAACGAAAAAGAAAAGGAAAGAGAGGATTGAAAGAGAACGGTGAGAAATGGGGGCGCACACGCAACCACACACAACGGCGGGCCAATAGGAATGGTGTGCGCAAATCAGGGGCTGCAGCGGGTAAGTATTCTGAGGCAAGCCGCATGCAGCAGCCGAAGAGAGGAAGGGTAGAACACGCAAACAGGGGGAGAAAGGGAGGAAAGAGGGTCAGAATGGAAAAAGGAGACTGAGCAGAGCCCAAATTTGCACATACAGGCGCCCGCTGATGCGACACGAAGCAAACGCCTAATAGAGCGGTGTGGTTTCTGGAAGGTCGGGTTACGGCGGGCGGGAGGTGTGTCCCACCCCTCTCAACTCGACTCGCATTGGAGGGGCAGGCGGAGATGATCGCAGAAAAAAAAACAAATAAAAAAAAAATAAAAAAAATAAAGAAAGAAAGGCACTTTGGATACAACATACCGCCTGCCCACCCGCTTGTGGGTTTTTCACAGTGGCGAGATGCTGCGTGGGAGGGGACCAAGGTCGCCACGCCCTCAGTCACTCCTGGAACTGCGTCCTTTTGGATGCAGCGTGGTGGAGCCTTCCAACGGGAGCGGTCAAGTCAGCGCTGCCGGAGCCCATCCCATGTGCAGAACGACGGTCTGCGGCAGGCATGGAAGGCTCGTGGGAAGGGATCATCGCCTGGAGCCCGCCCACCCCCAACTGAAGCAAGCCCCAAGCAGAGAAAACGTAACATTGAGCCCACTGTTGCTGCCGTATGACGACTGTGGTTTTCACGCGGTCACGGTGAATGGGGGCAACGGTCTAAATGTCAGCAGTACCGTACCTGTCTGCCAGTCTCAGTCTGCCAGTGTCAGTCAAGCTGCGGAATCTTGGCGCTCACGCGTCATCGTCCTTGGATCTCTTGGTTGTGGCGGCCCTGAAAAATTTATCAAAGATGGGTGGGTGCGTTGTAAGGCAGCGTCGACGGGAGGCCTGTGCCCAGATTGGATTTGGTTGCGGGATGCAGCGACATGGAATCATCGAGCGCCAACCGGATCTCTCCAACCTGCTACCCCCCGACACACAGCCCTGCCTGCCCTGCCCACTTGCCTCGCAGCGGGCGGTCGGAGAACGCGAGGTGGTGGGCGCAGAGGAAAGCGACAGGAGTGGCCGCAGGATGGACTTCACGGTGAAGCCGCTGCCGTCGTTACCTGCTCCCTCTTGAGACAGACAGACAGACATTGTCGTAATCAGGGGACTACCGCGTCCGGACGGGCCTATCTCGGCAGGTCTTGCCATCTCGGTTCTTCGGAAAGAGCGCCAGGATGAGATGGACGTCGCGGTTGGATTGAGATTAGGCGGCCGACTGGAGTCCGTGCGGCCCTTGGCTGCTGCCCGCCCTGTCCTGAGTCGCTTGATTAGAGTCGGAACCAGGCCCGACTTGGTAAGCAGGCGGGACCAGGTAAGCCTGGCTTGCACGTCGCCTCAGCGCTTCCATGGCCCCTTCCCTCAGCAGCGCCACCTTCCACATCCCAAGGGCCCGTCCTTACCTGAAGAGGTTTTAGTGGGTCCTACACAACTTCAAACCTTTTTCTGCGATCGATTTTTTTTTTCCCGCCGCCTGGCCTGGAAAAAATCCCTTCCTTCCTTCCCCAAACACTCGGATTTTTTAATCCATCCTCCTCTCCCAAACCGCTTTTCTTTTTTTATTTGGACCCTGCCACAGTCGTCTTTCCTTTTTCCCTTTTGGAGATTGTTTTTCTTCACAAGAGGGTGATTCGAAGACGTCCCTCTGTCCCTCTCATTCTAATCGGTTGCGTTTGCGCGGAAACTTAATAGACCTTTCTCAGTTTGAGAAGCGATCTTTTGGAAGTTGTGCCGACTTCCTCGCCTCTCTTTTCTTCTCTCGAGTCGCGTTTTCCCGCCGCCTTTAGATTTTCTCTTCCCCGCTCAGTCTCCGGGCGCTTGTTTGATTCGGACCTGAAATCCATCTTTCCCTCTGTCGATTCCCTCTCGCGCCGCCTTTTCGCCGGCCCGAAGATAAGCAGAAGGACGATTGCCACGCAATCGCAAAACGAGAAACGCCTCAGAACAAGCTCACCGCGACGGACTCGCGAAAACCAACAACCGCAATCATGGCTGATCAACTCAACATGAGCGGCCTCAACCTCGGGCCCCAGGGCGGCCCTGGTGCTGGACCCCGATCGTACATCCCGCCTCATATGAGAGGCAAGGTCGGTAGTCCTGGCATGAACGGACCCCCGCCCAACATGAACAACGACCCGACTCCGGCCGGTGCGAACGGACTTAACAAGTCCGCCTGGGCTGGGTACGTTATCATCGCTCCACTGCGGCCATCATATGGCGCTCGCATCTTTGTTTTCTCTTTCGCCATTCCGCTAACATCCTCATAGAAACCAGGGCCAGAACTACGATGCCCGTGGTGGCGGCAACTGGGGTGGTCAGGGTGGTGGCCCGCCGCGCGGTGGCGGCTACGGCAACAACCGCCCTTCGTTCAACCCCAACGCGTACGGCGGCGGCGGCGGAGGTGGCGGAAACAACAACTCTGGCGGCGGCGGCGGCGGCGGCGGCGGTTATGCTAGAGGCTCCGGCGACGGTCAGTGGCGGGACGGCAAGCACGTCCCCGGCCCGGCCAACCCGCGTGTCGAGCGTGAGCTGTTCGGAACTCCTGATGACCCCTCCAAGCAACACACCGGCATCAACTTCGAGAAGTACGACGACATTCCCGTCGAGGCTTCTGGTCACGATGTTCCGGAGCCTGTCCTCACATTCACCAACCCGCCTTTGGATGATCATCTGATCTCCAACATCGCGCTCGCGCGGTACAACATGCCAACTCCCGTCCAGAAGTATTCGATCCCCATCGTCATGGGTGGTCGCGACCTCATGGCCTGCGCCCAGACTGGTTCGGGCAAGACCGGCGGCTTCCTCTTCCCCATCCTCTCACAGGCCTTCCTCACAGGCCCCTCGCCCATCCCCGCCAACCAGGGCGGTGGTGGCTTCGGTCGCCAGCGCAGGGCTTTCCCCACCTCGCTCATCCTGGCGCCCACCCGTGAGTTGGCGTCGCAGATCTACGATGAGGCCCGCAAGTTTGCCTACCGCTCCTGGGTTCGTCCCTGCGTAGTCTACGGCGGTGCCGACATCGGCTCCCAGCTTCGTCAGATTGAGCGCGGCTGCGACCTGCTCGTTGCCACTCCCGGACGTCTCGTCGACCTCATAGAGCGTGGTCGCGTCTCCCTGTGCAACATCAAGTACCTCATCCTGGATGAGGCTGATCGCATGCTTGACATGGGTTTCGAGCCCCAGATTCGCCGCATCGTCGAGGGCGAGGACATGCCCAACGTGAACGACCGCCAGACCCTCATGTTCTCGGCCACCTTCCCCGAGTACATCCAGAAGCTCGCTCGCGACTTCCTGAAGGACTACGTCTTCCTGTCTGTTGGTCGTGTCGGTTCTACTTCCGAGAATATCACACAGAAGGTCATTGAGGTTCACGGCAAGGACGAGAAGGACTCGATCCTGCTTGATCTCCTCGAGAATGACAAGGAGACCGGTGGTCTGACCCTTGTCTTCGTCGAGACCAAGCGTAACGCAGATGAGCTGTCGTACTACCTGCAGAACCGCAACCTGCCCGCCACGGCAATCCATGGTGACCGCACCCAGCGTGAGCGTGAGCGCGCGTTGGAGCTCTTCCGCACTGGTCGTTGCCCCATCCTTGTCGCCACGGCTGTTGCTGCCCGTGGTCTCGATATTCCCAACGTCACTCACGTCATCAACTACGATCTGCCGACCGACATTGACGATTACGTCCACCGTATCGGTCGTACTGGTCGTGCCGGAAACACTGGTATTGCCACCGCCTTCTTCAACCCCCGCGACAACATGGGTGTTGCTCAGGCTCTGCTTGTGCTCCTCCAGGAAGCCAAGCAGGAGGTTCCTTCGTTCCTTGAGAACTCTGCCCGGGCCAAGTCCTTCGGTGGCGGCCGAGGCTTCCGTGGCGGTCGCGGCGGCGGCGGTGGTGGCCGCGGCGGCAACCGCGACTTCCGTCGGGCTCCTGGCGGCGGCGGGGGCTTCGGTGGTGGTGGCGGCGGTGGCTCGTACGGAGGCGGCGGCTACAGCGGTGGTGGCGGCAACTACGGCGGTGGCGGCGGCTACGGTGGTGGCGGCGGCTACGGCGGCGGTGGTGGCGGCTATGGCGGTGGTGGCGGTGGCTACGGCAACCCCGGCGGCCAGTCTTGGTGGTAGATGTCCACCGCCTCCCGCCCGAAACTCACAATCGACTATCCACTTCGGTTTCGGCTATCATTGGGACCACGCGGACCAAAAGCACACGTCGGTCAAAGGCCCCTACTCGTCTTATCGCTCCTCCCACATCATTATTCTTTTCTCACGACGCATTGTTTTCTCCCACTCTCTCCTATTTTTTCCTTTTTTTTTTTTTTTTTTTTTTTTGGCACTCAACATGCTCGTCTCGGAACACGTTACGAGGCGGCAATCTCATGACCGGCTCACCTTACGCCTGTTCCGAACCGGAACATCAGCCTTCGGATGCTGGGCACCTTTCCCAGGCTACGACGATAGATCGCATCTCTTTGTTTCTGCGCACCCCTGTTCTTGATACCCATTAGACGCAAGAAGACCGGGGGACACGTTGCGGGCAGAAACACCGCAGGAAGCGCCTGAGAGGTGCAGGTACTGGAATGCGGACTCGATCTTGGGGATTTACTCATCTTCGGTTCTTCCCTGATCTGGTTTTTTACGCATTAATGACGGTCATGTCTGCTTTTCCGGCAACCAAAGCACGCGTTTATCATCGCATAGAGTTTTTGGTCGCCTTTATTTTCCATCGTCGTTTACGTTTTTCCGCTACTTTTTTATTTTTGTCTTCTGTCTTATCTTTGGCTCTCTCATTCTCTCTTGCTGGGCATTTACATTCATAGACAAAAGCGGATTTCTCGGTTCTCTGGTCGCCACGGCGTGTCGGCAGCCTCCCTGGCATGGGAGGCACATAGAGGAGGCACGAGAGATAGACTGGGACTTTGTTTTCTTTTCTTTTCCTTTTTCACGAGGCATGGGATCGCACATTGGGACGGCGCGACACTTGTGCGAATGCGCCACAAAGAGGGATGGTTTATGATACCCTCTTCAGCTTTTTTTGCACCTGTCTCCAGGATGGAGACTCGGGTGCTGAGCTCTTCGACGAAGGGCTTGGGCTACTGGTTGCTTTGGCCTCGGGAAAACTGCACGCCCCTTTTTTTTTGGGAGGGGACATAATCACACGGCAAGGAAAGAGAACTTAATCAGTCTGGGCGGCTTCTCGGAGGAAATGTATCGAGTGGCTTGACGCATCTCCGGTGAGAGAGCACGGCAAAGTAACGAGGGAATGGGAAGAGGGCTGACGGCGACGGCACATCACTGGCTGGCCTTTTTCAGGATTCTCTTTGGGAAGGGCAAGTAGGGCAAGTCGGTTGCTCGCAGTGCTCATACATTGACTGGAGAATTGTCGGGGACCCTGAGACCTGAGACTCCAAATAAAAAAAAATAAAAAAAAAAAAAAAATAAAAAAACTACTAGGTTCTGTGTTGGTGTTAAATTCGTGGTCATTTCGTTCATACCTTGGGATCTCGTGTCACCCAGACACCTTGTGGAAGAGAGCCCAAGTCTAGACCTCCGCAGTACCAGCCTTGTGTGTCGTATGTATTGATGACTAATCGGCCCAGACTCTGCGTCGATCCAAAGCGAACTCCCCCACGGCGGCCGGCGGGACCCACCTTGTCTTCCTTTTCTTGACGATTGCGCAATGCTAACGGGCTGCCTGGGCTTTTGGAACTGCTGATGATATGCTCCCTGCATGGGGACCATTACGACGCCCAACGAGGATAGAACGCATACTAAATTTTGACGCACAGCCATTTCCATAAGCCGCGGCATGACTGCCAGGCGTCAAGATGGGCGCCAGCGACTCCAAGCTTGTCTTCAAGAAGGGCATCTTCAGACTTTCTGAAGAACGGCACATCCCGGCAGACGATCCTTACTGGACCTCGGTTCGTTCACTGTTCCAGCTTCTGTCCCTGTGCCGGTAGACATGGCGATTCCCTCGTCTCCAAGCAGACATTCATGCTAACCGCCTCCACTCACGCCACAGTTTTGGGAGCTGCCCGAGTCTTCCGAGGACATATTCAGCCTCTTCGCCCCCGCCGACATTCGCCGCACCCGAGACCAGGCGATCGAGAACATCGAGACGCTGATACTCGCCGTGACATCGCGGCTCTTCATCCTTCGTCACCACCCCTCCTTCCCGGACCCGGAGATTGCGCCGGAGCGTGATGCGCTCAACTGCATCCGCGTGCTGACACGGATCTTGCCATATCTGTACGAGCTCGAGTCTTTGCAGACCTGGGAGGAGAAGTTCTTCTGGGGCACTCGCCGGAAGCGCACGCGCAGGGCCACCATCGCCAATGAGGTGCTCTTTGACGACTCCCAGCCCTTATCGCCAGCCTCGGTGGCCACGGACCTCGAGCACGATGGCGGCGACGACGACAACGAAGGAGTGCCTCTGCGTGCGCAGGCCCGACCGTCCAGCAAGAAACCGTCCAGCGCGACGACGACGGAGGAGGGGTTCGAGGATGCCAAGCCGCTGGCCGAGGAGCTGATCGAGACGCTGACGGACCTGCTATTTATGGGAGAGTTCACGGTACCGAGGCAGGCGCAGGGGAAGCCCAAGGTCAGCTACGCAATATGGCAGAGCGGCGTCGGCTGCAACACGGCCACCGCGACGACCAAGGAGTGGGAGAGCAACCGGACCGAGATCCTGCGGCTGCTGCTCACGCTGGGCAGCCAGAGCATGTACATGTCGGCGGGGGTGCTGCCGCAGAGGGGGGTGCGGGCGCTGACGCACATCTGCACGTGCCCGGACAAGCAGGTGGTGTTATCGGTGCTATGCTCGCTGCTCAACACGACGCTCAAGTACAACCCGGCGAGCTGGCGGGTGCCGTACAACACGCTCGTGTTCAAGGACCCCAAGCAGACGCTGGTCACACACACGCTACAGTTCATGCTGGTCGTGCTCCTCTATCCGATCCCGGATCAAAGCCAGAAGAACTACTACCGCCACTTTCTCGGGCGGCTCCACCGGCCGCAGGACTTCCAGTTCATAGTGGACGGCATGACACGGATCCTGAATCAGCCCCTATCGAGCAACACGTCGTACATACCAGGGGCGCAGTCGTCGTCGTCGGTCGCCAATGTCAAGTTCGCACCCGAAATCATCATGCTGTTCTGGGAGATCACGCAGTGCAACAAGCGGTTCCGGTCCTACATCATCGACACGCAGCGCGCGCACGACTTTGTCATACTCGTGCTTTTCTACGCCCTCGAGTACAAGGCCGACGGCTCCAAGCAGGGGGTGGTAAGGATGTGCGCCTTCCTGCTGCAGACTCTGAGTGTCGAGCGGAACTTTGGTGTCAACCTCAACAAGAAGTTCGAGGCGCAGGACACGCTCCCACCGTCCATCCGGATCCCCGGCTTCAGGGGCACGTACGGGGACTTTCTTATCCAGGTGAGTCGGTTCGTTGCATGAGACGTAAATCCCTGTATTCAGGATCCATCCACGACATTAAAATTCGGGACATCCAACTAACGCTTTGGCCGAGAACTAGTCTATATACAATCTTATCACAACTAGTCAGGGGAAGCTGACGGCTATCTACCCTGCCCTCCTTGCCGTGATCAACAACATTGCGCCTTATCTAGAAGGCCTCAGTACGACGACGTGCTCGAGACTCATGCATCTCTTTAACTCGATGTCGTCGCCATCCTTCTTGCTGGCTAACGATTCGAATCACAACCTACTCCGAGCACTCCTCGAGTCACTCAACTCGATTGTCGAACATAGATATCAAAGTGAGTTCAAATTCCCTATCAACGACAACATAACTTGCAGCTGGTAACCGTTGTGTCCAATGGCAGAAAACCCCGAGCTTGTTCTCGCAATTCTACGCAATAGGAAGCGGATCGAACTGCTTCGCAACTTCACCTTGGAGAGTGGACAGGAGGAGATAGAAAGGCGGCAAAGACGGCGCAAGGAAGATGGATCCGTGGCGGACCCCCTGGATATGAGCTCCAACCGCAACTCGATGGAGAGCCTAGCCAGCCCGACCACACCTCACTCCAGGGCGCCGCATCAAGGCAGCGGCGGCGGTGCGGCTCCCCAAGAGGACAGCACATTTGCCATCGGCGACGATGATGACGACGACGACAGCGATGAAGACGATACCAGGCCGACGCCAGCGCAGAGCGATGCACAATCGCGGGCGTCTTCGGTGGCGTCCACCAACCGCACCAGCGGAAGCCAGAGCGTAGCCCAGGAGGCGCTACCAACGCAACTACGGGGAATGTCGGAGAAGGCACGGGGGAAGATGCCTGCCGGGGCGCACTCATTCTCAAGACAGAACTCGACGACGTCGCTGGGGAGCTCGTCGGGAAACAATGGAGGGAGCAGCGTGCGCGGCGGAGGAGGCGGCTCGCTGGGCCTGGCTGGGCCCGTAGGCTACTTTGAGCCGACGGCACAGTGGATCGACAGCTGGCTGCCGGAGCTGCCGCTTCACACGCTCCTGACGCTCACGCAACAGCTCACAGCGCTGCTCCCACGGCAAGCGCTGTCATCGTCGTCGGCGGCGGAGACGGGCGGCGGCGACGCGACGAGCAAGCAAGTGCTTGAGAAGATACGGACGACCAAGCTCGTCGGGGTGGAGGCGGGCGATCCGCGGGTACACTCGTTCGAGTGGTCGCCGCTGGCGCTGGGCTGGTACGAGTCGCTCATATGGAGCTTCGTGTTCACGGCGGAGCTGGCCACGGCCAGGGGCGCGGCGGGGATCTGGAACACGACGGCCATCAAGCTGTTCCGCGTGGTGCAGAACACGGCGCCGCCGGCGGGGCCGTCGCTGACGTCTCCCAGGGGAGCCGTGGACGCGGTCGGGAGCAACATTGTTTCCAGGATCGGGGCCATCAACCTGCGAGGCGCCGCCGAGTCGCTGGGTAGAGGAGGAGGTGGGGGTGGCGAGGGTGAGCAGGGCAGAGGAGGTGCTGCTGAGCGCTAGGTCCGGAGGGGGGACTTCTCTGCCTCGCAGCCGTTCTCAGTGGTTGTCGTCATGGTCGATCCTAGTCTTGCGGTGCTGATCGGCGGCGCCCCTTGATTTTTGTTGTCGAAGCCGCGTCAGACGAGATGGGCATCGCTTGGTTTCTGCTATGCTATGCTATGCTATGTGTGTACGCTCCTTTTGATCTTGGCTCTCTTGTCTTGCTTGTCCTTTTTTTTTTTTTTTTGGCTTTCTTTCTTCCTCTGGTATGGATTATGGACCGATCTCGACATCCTTTTACAGCAGACCTTTTATTTTGGCTCAGTTCATTGGTGGTTTTTTGGGGTGGCTATTGCGTTGTCGAGCTTTTTTTTTTTTTTTTTTTTTTTTTGCTCACCCAGCATCGAGTGAGTGAGTGATATTCAAAAGGGTTGCGTCACGAGGTGGCGAAACTTGGGTCGTGGCAGCCGAAAGACGGTGAGGCTGCAGCAGCAGGAAGCTTTTGGAGGTTCGTTCAGGATGACAAGGCGTCGTCACAAGATAACTTCACCGCCAAGCATTCTCTCTCTCTCTCTCTCTCTCTCTCTCTCTCTCTCTCTCGTCCTTGTTTTCTTTTGTCTTTTTCGATGGGCGGACGATCAGGGAGAACGCGTGGCTGGTGTGGGTGGGCGTTATTGTGGCGAGTGCTCCTCCGGCCTATCGGGCGGCTTGGACAGGGGAGGGGGACTCCTTGGTGGAGTGGGCCATGTGTTGTTGGTGGGCAGCGGCGGACGGATCCGCGCGCTTCAATTTTTTTTTTTTTTTTTTTCGGCGTTTTTTCTTTACCTTTCCGAAGTTCTTCTCTCGCGATTAAGCCATTTCATGTCGCATTTGCCATAACGGACGCTACGGCTGCAATTGTTGCTTCCAGTGACCAAGAAAGAAAAGGCTGGTGGGTAGTGTGTTCCGCTGCGCTGTGTGTGTTGGCGCTGGAGGTGAACAAAACGGTGGCATCGCTCGCGTTTCGGAAATGATCAACAAGGGGGATAATGCAGGCGGGCAGGGCTTGCGTGGGGAAAGGCAAGCACGCAACATTGAGGAACACCGCCACCCCGTTTCAAGGCACGTCCAGCCCAGCTCTTGATTTTGCGCCCTTGGACCAAAACGGGTGGCCCCGAAATGCGTCCACAGGGGTCCAATTTTGCGACATTAGCCACACCCACCTTGTTGCCAAGTTCCGAGGGGACACCACACACTGCTTGGTGAGTCGCACCATCTTTCTTCCTCCAGCCGCTTCTCCCTTCATTTTTTTTTTCTCTTGGGCTTCAAGCCACATATGCATAGCACATGCATGGCTGAAGTGACCAGGAGGCGAATGGGGGATGGGATGTAGCAACGCCGGCAACGCGCAGCCAGCCAAGGCCATCATCGACCTTTGATCGGTGGGTCGGACGGGTCGGACGGGTTATTAGGTGTCCATGCAAGCAAAAGCCATGCGGAGGTGACGGGCGCGGCGGGCATCCGGCTGGCTGGCTGGTCCCGTTCTTTTTTTTTTTTTTTTTTTTTTTTATTGTAAGGCGGCGGCTGGAGCAGGGATCGCAGGCGGAGAGAGACAGGCACCAATCTTGTCCTGCATCGGATCCGTTATATGGGCGGGTAGGCAGGTAAAATGATGTTGATATGCTTCCCTTAAGCCCCAGATATGACCTGCCAATTCCTTCGCTGACGCCCCTCTTACTTCTTTTTTTTTTTGTTGTCCATTTTATTTTATCTCATCTTTTCCCCACGATCCTTCTCACTTATTGCGCCTTAACACCACGACGAACTATTCACGCTCCCGACGCGTCTTTCGCGTTCCTCTTTTCATTTCTTATACCAGGCATCGTCTTAGTTAATTTCTTGCTCTGCCCTTCCCAACACTTCCTAGAAAGTGCCTCACCTTACCACGTGCTGACTCACTTACATATCATACTCCTACTCCATTACTTATAACACACGGATTTTGGAATTAGTGGCCTTTAAGACTGAAGGCAGCAGTCAGGCATGGCAGCGCTCGTGCCCGAGACCCCTGCGGTAGGGGACGAGGTGAAGCCATACAAAATTCATGTAAGTCTCACCTGAGCCTGCCCTTTTTCTGCCTTGCCGCCAGATTCTTCTCCGCTCCTTATTTCGTCCATCCGTCGGCGCTCGCAGAGCCCAGTGTCCGGGAGACTTGGACAATGCAAGTCAGACCGGACGCCGAAGGCTGCAGATCCCTGTGGGGAATCCCGCGCTGGCCCGCGCAAAGAGCGCTGGTTCACCCCTTATTTCTTGGGGAACGCAAGCAAAAGCACCAAGTGGCGCATAATCGGAAGGCAAAGAAAAAGAAAATACTGGGCGCGGTAGCCGCCATTAAAGGAATAAGACGAGAGAAATAGTCCAAGGGTGCTGACAATGGACCGGGAGGAGAAAAGGTGTCGAGCAAGTACCTAGATCTCACGCGGCAAAAGCTGGAGCTCACGCGGCTGCCGCACGAGAACGCAGACCCGCGGTCGACCGACTGGTGGGAGCCAAAGCCGTCGGTCGAGCCGCTGATCGACTACTGGCTCGAGCGATTCTCGTGGCGCGACCAGGAGGCCCGCCTAAACACCCTACCGCAGTTCCGCACCTCACTCGCCCTACCCGGCGGCGACTACCTGCAGGCGGGCCAGCAGCCGCCAGCTCTGCGCGTCCACTTTCTGCACTTCCGCTCGCCGCGGCCCGGCGCCGTGCCGCTGCTGCTGGTTCCGCCGTTCCCCTTTACCAATCTGTCGCTGGCACACCTGGCCGCGCCACTGACGGACCCGCCAGCATCAGTGGGTGAGCATGATGGTGCGCCGCCGCCGCCGGCGTTCCACGTCGTGATCCCCTCGCTTCCCGGACTGGGATTTAGCGGCGCGTTGCCCAATGGCAAGGCCGCGGTGCCGACGTCGGCCGAGCTGCTCGACGCCCTCATGCGCCGGCTCGGCTACGCGCATTATCTGGCCACTGGCGCCGCCAGCGCGCGGTCTTCGCCCGCCCGCGTCGACTGGCTGCTGCTCGAACGTCTGGCCACGCACCACCGGGACTCGTGCCGAGGCGTGCACGTTGTGTCGCCGCCCCTTGCGCGGCCGTCTTTTGCGTCGTCGTCTTCACTTGTCGAGCTTGCAAGGTGGTTTTTTGTCAGCTTGTTTGGGCTGGCCATCTGGGGCTACTGTAATGAGGATTTTGCCGCTCTCTCGTCTCTCAAGGCTGGTGCTGGGGCAGCAGCGGCCAGTAAGGAGTCTGCGGCGAGCGGCCGCCGCAACCCACGCAACGGGCTGTTGACGAAAAGGCGCAAGTCGCTCCTGGGAGGTCACAAAAAGAGCACGCCGGCTAGCAGCAACAGCAACAGCGCATCCAGCCCCTGCCAAGCAACCGGGCTCGACTCGCTGGGCTTGCGCGAGCCCAACACCCTTGCGTACGCACTCTGCGATTCACCCACGGGCCTCTTGGTCTTCATCATCAAGATGCTCAGGCTGCTCGCCGGACCCGGCGTCACAGGGGCGGTCCTCCCGCAAGACGTGCAGGCGGCTGCGGCGGCGGTTGAAGAGGAAGGCTATTACTCCGACTACAAAAAGACGACGTCTACGATCCCGACGTTGACGTACGAGCGCGTCGTCACGCTCACCAACCTAGCGTGGCTGCCCGGACCCGAGTACGCGCTGCGGTTTTGGGCACATTGCGCGGCACATGGCGAGGTTGAGGCAGCAGAGGCGCGTGCCAGGGTAACACGGGGAGCACCCAAGCCAAGGATCGCCATTACAGTCTTTCTGGGAGGAGACGGCGCCGCCGAGTCCCCGACTGTTGATTCCACTGCTGCTGTGCCTGCTGCGGAGGCAAAGGCAGGTCAGGCAGATGTGGAGAAAGCTGCCGGTGGCGGCGCAGGGAGTGGCGCTGGACAAAAAAAGGGGACGGCTTCGAACAATAATGATAATGACAATGACAATGACGACGACGACGGCTCTGGAGCAGTGTCGGGCAGCGAGCTCGCAGAGTTGGCCGAACTGTCCACGGGCGAGCTCGCCGGCGCTGCCGCGGAGGAGCCGTACGTCTGCCCAGCATGGGGGCGCTCGCGCTACGACGTCGCCTTTGCGCAGCGCGTCTCAGGGCGACCAGGCCTGCTAGCCTGGGAGCGGCCCGAGGTTGTAGTTGCGGGTGTGCGGGGGCTCGCCATCGAGGCTCTCGCCAAAGACACGGAGCTGCGCGGATGGTGCGACGCAGCGGCCGGCAGCACGGCGCAGCTCGAGTCTGTCGTCATCGGTGGCGAGGGAAGCGCTGGCAACAAGCAGCCAGCAGCACCGTCTGCTGCCCCTGGGACGTCAGAGGGCGCAGACAGGAAGCCGGAGATCCGGCCGCCTACGATTGCCGAGGAGACGGAGCCCAGCACGCCGTCGCCACCTCGATCTGACAAGGGGAAGGGGAAGGAGGGGAGCCCGTCTCAGGGCGGACAGCTGGCTGAGAAGAAGGAGGAGGAGATGGCAACAACCCCTTCCTCTCCTACCGTCGTGGGCTCCCCGTCGGTGCCGCTCGCCGATCTGCTGAAGCCGCCGGCGCGGGATTTGTTCACGTCGGACGACGAGAGCCCGGATACTCTCGTGGTCACGACCCCGCCGCTGGGAGGGACGCCGCCTGTGGCCAGCCCAATCCCGAAGTAATTGGGTGGTTTGGGCAGTCGATGAGCATTACTACAATGACGGCATTTCCTTTGCCTTGAGACTTTGGGTCTTCTTTTCTTCGCACATATACCGACTTCTTTTCTTGTAGTATTTCCTCTCCTTGTTGTGTTGATACCCTGTACACGACGTACACGATTTGTCGAGATTTGGGTTAGATGGCGTGATTCCATTATTCCCTAGTGATAAGTATAATGACTTGGCAACGAGGATGATTTCTTTGGCTTAGTAGTTCGAGTCGTATTACCGTTTTACAGAATGTGCAACTGGAAGTCATCAATAGAGTTGAGTGGGTGGGGCCCAGAGAACGGCAGGTCTCCACCAAACGTGGCCTCAGCAATCGCAACCTGGGTGGTAGGTGCAATCATCAATCCGGAGCTCACCCCTGGCGCGAGGCAAGCTGCTCCCATACAGAACATCGGAGAGCCTGGAATCACGACAACGACGAGAACGAGCAGGCGAACGTTCCGGCTAGACCCTCCGAAAATCATACAAACGCCTCGCCTGGCGCGACCAACGAAAGACAGAGAGGGACACCCTGACGCACCAGCCACAATGTACAACTCCCTCGTGAGGATACAAAACACCTTCGGGTTCTTCACGACGGTGGCCTTCGTCGTGGGCATGCTCATCGCGGGTACGGATCTGCTCTCGGCGCGGAACCCCAGCGCCAGCCTCAAGACCACCAACGTCCAGGTCGTCCGCGGCCGGCCCCACTACTACTCGACCAAGAAGGAGGAGTACGCCATCATCAAGTTCAGCATGGACGCCGACCTGTCGTCGCTCTTCACCTGGAACACCAAGCAGGTCTTTGTCTACGTCACGGCCGAGTGGCCCGCCTCTGCGGCGGCCAACGCGACGAACCAGGCCGTCATCTGGGATAGCATCATCACCGCGCCCTCGGCCGACCACCTCTCCAACCTGGGGCCCGCCACGCTCAAGAAGCTGATCAGGAGCGCAAAGGGCAAGAGCATCGACCCGAGCCGGTATGAAGACTTTTTTCCGTTGCATCCTCCCTCTCCGTCTCGACTCCCAGCAAGATATGGAATAGAACAGAACAGGCAAAGACTAACACTACAAACAAAATTCAGCGGCATCCTCAAGCTCAAGAACCAGAGGCCAAAGTACCAAATCACCCACCCGTCCGGCAAGATCGCGAGCACCGCCGACGTCCGCCTCCGCCTGCACTACAACGTCCAGCCCTGGGTCGGCGCCCTGGCCTGGGACCAGACCGTGACGGAGCTGGGGCCCTGGGCCACCATGAAGGGCGGCCTGAGCCCCTCCTTCCCACTTCCCGCCATCAAGGTCAAGGAGACGCCCAAGGCGAAGGCTTGAAAAAAGGAGACAAACAAAAAAAAAGCAGACCAAAGGAGGGTAAAAGACTTGGCGTAGATATCAGCGCTTTTTTGATGCAATATTGAAATATTGATATCCAACCAAAAAGTCAATGCTGGCTCTGTGATGTGTAATAAAGTGGTGGTAGCACGATTAAATAACCTGTAATTCCTTGTCGTCGAAGGAGCATCGGACTCATGACCCCGCGCATGCTGGACAACATTATCCTCCCCACATCGACCGTCACATATTCACGTGGCTGGTCATCCTGAATGTCTAGGAGCCCGATAGCGAGCAACTCCAGACCCGATTCCTCCTAGCGACAGACTCTTTCAAGTGCCGGGTCACGCCTGGGCGCTCAGAAGGCACGAGACCACGGGATTGGAAGTGGAAAAGACGCAAAGAGAAAAAAGAAACATATATGCAGTAAAACTTGTACAAAAGGAAGCCAGCCACGAGACGGTCCGCGCCGCCCCAGGCATGATCTCTCAAACATGACGCAAGGTTTGATCTAGGCATCGATCGCAAGGGCGCTCGACGGCCTGTGGCCCCGTAGGGGTCCCTGTCATGAAGCAGGCCCTGCTCTACCCCTCGCGCCGTCATCTATTGGGGCCCCCTGACCCTCACCAGAGCTCCCTTCCTCGACCCCCGATCTCCGACCTCGCCGACTTGGAATTTTTGGCCTTTGCCCCATTATCGCCTGGTTCAGTTTTCCAAAAGAGTTGATTTTGGGATTAGGTCGCTTAGTGCGACTCCTCCTCGCTAGGGGGGTACAGGTCCTCCTTGAGCGTGATGCCGAGCTCCTCCCTCAGGGGCTTCAGCTCCTCCAGGTACTGCTTGTACTGGCCCTCGTTCTCAACCTTGGCCTTGATGCCTGTGGTGAGGGCGGGGCGCGCGCAAAAGAGTGGTTAGCAGCAACCCCGACTTTGCCTCGGTCCTGGCTTGTGCCTTCTCCTTTCCCCATGAAATAGGTTCGTTATCAACTCACCCTCGAAAACGCGGACAGCTGTGGGGAAGTCGTTCACTCTCCGCGCGGCCTTCAGGGCAGAGACCAGGACAGAAGGAGATGGAACGAGGTCATAGGCAAAGACGTTGTTCAGGTTGCGCTGTGATGATGCGAGTCCCCAGTGTTAGCCCATTGGTCGCCACCTTTGATGATCTAGAGCCCAACATGGAGCAAGGTCCGATGCTCTCCCATGCTCAAAGGAAGCTCACCTGAAGCTCGAAAACATCCTGGACACCCTCAAACTCCTTCTCATATCTGCCGAGAACACCCAAGTCAGCAATTGAGACTCCCCACGACCCATAGCTCCCTCTCTGGTTCTGCTTTCCGTGGGGCTCTGCGACGCCGATCTTCTGCCGTCCCCGCAGCCGAGGCCGTCGAGACGTCTCCCCAGACAGCCCGCAGCTCCCAGAGCTCAGAAGGACATGTGCGTAGTCCCTTCCCCATGCGAGGTTGCCTCCATACCTGGCAGTGAACTCCTCAAAGGTCTCCTCGCCGTGGGAGTCGGCGGAGCGCAGGCGGGCCGAGGTGCTGAAGCTCGGGGCGGCAACGGCGTATCGGGTGCGGGCGGCGGTGGGCTGGGCGACGGCCGAGCGGGCAATGCCGGACCGGAGCAGGGCGCCGCGGGCGGCGATTCGGAGGATAGATGCCGACATGACGTTTTATACGCGCGGCTTCTCGAAGGAGGGGGAAAAGCAAAAAGAAAAAAAAAATTATGGCGGGGAAGCAAGCTCCAAAGCCCAATTGAGCCTCGTCCGAGTGGTTCGGTGCGGCAAAATTTGATCTCGTCGAGAGAAAGGCTTGGGTCCTTGTCGCGATCGCAGCTGGGGGGGGCTGCAGCGAGAAAGTGTGACTGGGGGCGGGCGGCTGCTTGATTTGACGGTTGTTTGGGCTTGTGGGTATCGAACGATCTTTCGGCTCACTTTTTCGTTGGTGTTTAGCTCCATTCGCCGAGCACTCTTGCTGGACGAGCCTTCCTGAGCCTATTTTGTGGCCTCAGGCTCTTCCGTCTGTCAGGTTTTGGGCTGCATCTGAAAGGCTCCACTCCCGAGGTCGAGAGCCAATGGGAGGCTGTGGGTTTGTCGAGTAAAGGTCGCCAAGCTGGCAAGTTGAATTGCGACTTCAGTCGGAACATGATAACTCTATCGAATGCGCGGGGGAGACAGGCATTCGTCCGTTGGACTCATGATTGCATTCGACGGGTTTTCAGTGGTCAATTGGGATGGCGGCGGTCGCAAACACACGCACACCTCGGAATTGCTGACTCCAAGTGCGGTGACCAATAGAAGTCCGCAATTTTGGATGACGCTAATTGGGAATCCCACTTGTCCATAATGTCTCCTTTTTCTTTGTTGGATTCTTATACCCTTTCAAATTGTGTGCCCGTCCTGTTTCCCGAGCCCGAAAGAGCGCAGGTATTTATTTCGGGGGAACGTGCCAAGCCAGATACGCCAACTTCGCAGGCCCGTCCCGGCTCCACGGTTGAGATTGCAGAGATGACGACGGGGATGAAACATTGAACACATTGCCAGAGGGAGAGGTGGCATCACGTGAGCTAGTCCGCCTAAACCAATGCAACCCCTGCATTACCCAGGCACACCTGTCATTGGGCCGCGGTCCCAACGACATCGGCTTGCTCGGTCAATTCTGGTGGGGGTTCTGCTGCCGCGTATGGGGAAAAGAAATGAAGAGTTGGCTTGCGGGTCGACGTCGCCTTTTTGCTGGGTCCATCGGCCCTTGCCTTGGACGTCGCGCGGGTCGCGCCTCATTGGACAGTTGACCGCAATGGAGCCACCCACATGCAAGCGCATCCACCGTCCACCTCCTTTTCGCTGACGAACAAAGTGCATTTGTTGTTTGGGCAAGGGACGAGGAAAAAAAATTACATCTCCAGGTCCTGCGCTCTTCTTCCTTCCTTTTATTCCCTCCGTTCCCCATCTTCGCTGCTAGTTGCTGCGCTCGTCGATGCTTTGCAAAGCAGCCTAGACCGTTTTTTCTTTTTTAATTTACGCCTTTGCGCTTCTTCTCGTCACTCCTTCGGACCACCTTTCCTTTCTTCCCTTTGCTTCGCATAGAGTCCACTCCCTCTTTTGACCGCCCTCGAATCGGGACCTGCGCGCCTCCCGATCCCGAGTCTACCGGCTCCCGGCTGCCTCCATTTCCACTGTGTACGTATGGACACGAGGCGCCAGAACAAACGAAGCACCACGACATTTGCGCAATCCCGCAGGCATATTTGTTTGGGCTAACACGGCACGGGATCCTAATCAACCAGAACCGGAGCCATCCTCGAGCTTATTCCGACCCGCGTCTGCGCAGTGCAGGAAAGAACAGCTGTTCACAATGGCGACCTCGGCGCCTGCCTCCATCCTGGAGCGGATCCCCATTCCAACGCTCGACGCACCCTTCGGCGTGAAGCTATGGCCTATCTTCAACAAGGCCTTTGAGGTCGTCGTGGGCTACCCGGCCGACGACTTCAGGTTCGAGGTCGGCAAGACGCCCATGTCGACGCTCAAGGACACGGGCATCTTCATCGTCATCTACTACATCATCATCTTCGGCGGCCGCGAGATCATGCGCAACCGCGAGCCCTTCAAGCTGCGGACCCTGTTCCTGATCCACAACTTCTACCTCACCGCCATCAGTGGCATCCTCTTGGCCCTCTTCATCGAGCAGCTTCTGCCCACCGTCGTCAGGCGCGGCCTCTTCTTTGCCGTCTGTGACAAGGAGGG
This sequence comes from Magnaporthiopsis rhizophila, assembly GCA_003049465.1. Classification (NCBI taxonomy): domain Eukaryota; kingdom Fungi; phylum Ascomycota; class Sordariomycetes; order Magnaporthales; family Magnaporthaceae; genus Magnaporthiopsis; species Magnaporthiopsis rhizophila. The sequence continues at coordinate 86,180 of PYSS01000061.1, read as the reverse complement.
CGGCTGGACCCAGCCCCTCGTTGTGCTGTACTACGTATGTGCCTACGCGCCATCTCTGTTATTGTGATAACACGATCCGAGATCCAAGCGAGTTCTAGTACTAACATTTTTCGTGGGGTTGCAGCTGAACTATCTGACCAAGTACTTGGAGCTGCTTGACACCGTCTTCTTGTTCCTGAAGAAGAAGCCATTGAGTATGTCCCCTCCAACTCCCGCATGCTTGAGCATCCGCAACCGACCATACGATTCCCTACTAACCACACGTCTGATTTCTTCTAGCTTTCCTCCACTGCTACCACCACGGTGCTACCGCCTTCCTGTGCTACACTCAGCTGATTGGCTCGACCGCCGTTCAGTGGACCGTCATTACCCTCAATCTGACGGTCCATGTCGTCATGTACTGGTACTACTTCCAGAGCGCTCGTGGCATCAAGATCTGGTGGAAGGAGTACATCACGCGCCTGCAGATCGCTCAGTTCGTCATCGACCTCGGTATGTTTTTCCTCCTTATGTGTCATTTTCCCCTATCTTGGCTCCTTCATATAGGCTTGATTTCTGGAAAGCCGTACCGAGGCGTCCGAGTGTCACCGAGCACCAGCAAAGGGGGGCCGAGGCGACCCACCCAGATCGCGGTAAAGAATGCACATGCTAATCCGAACCCGTCTCCACACACAGGCTTCATCTACTACGCCTCGTACACCTACTTCACCTCAACCTACTGGCCCTGGATGCCCAACCATGGCCAGTGCGCCGGAGAGGAGTTCGCGGCGTTCGCAGGCATCGCCAGCATCTCGTCGTACCTGGTCCTGTTCATCTCGTTCTACCTTGCCACATACAAGAAGGAGAGCAAGCGCCCGACGGCCCGCAAGTCTCTGCGCCGCATGAGCCAGGCTCCCCTTCCGGACCCGCTCCACAGCGACAGCGGCTTGGCCACCCCGGTCAAGTCGAACGGTGTCTCCACGGGCGCCAAGACCAATGGCTCTACTCCCCGCTCCCGCAAGGCGTAAATACCCTCGGAGCAGGGGAGTGGCACTCGTCTGTTACCCTAGCCACCAGGCAACGGCGCCAAGATGTTGGTGCCGATACCGCCCTTGGTGAGCCGGGCAGTACAGGCAGGGCGAAGTGGATAAGCGGCTCGACAAATCGAGCCTAACGGATATGTCGGGTGGTTGCCCCGTCGCCCATAGACGGCACTTGAACGGGTACCACGTAACTATTCGCACAATGACGCACGACGACATGGCCCTCGTCAGCATGAGTGTCAAATTTTGTACATTTTCTTTTGTTTGGGTTGGGACATTGTGCAGGAGCCTTCAAATATGGCTCTGCGACGTCTTGACCTTAAAAAAACACAACGGCAGTCGGGAGGGGTCTGTCTTGGACGAGAAACTACTGCATATTACTTGTATTCTCGCCATCTAATAGGAGTTCTATAGGGGGTAGGGGAGCGCAGGAAGCGCCGTACATGATGGCCCGGTGGTTGGAGGGATGATGGGGAGGGCGAGGGAAATCTATCTCATGACGTACTGACCATTGTTCCTGTTCGAATTGGGCATGCCATTTTGCTTGATGATGAAGGGGTTAGGCGGGATTAGCTTAGTCCATGTAGGGATGGCATTTTTCTGGACAATGGCCCTGCCTTCTGTAGTTTACTGAGATGACGACTTTGGACCGGCGCAGGCGTTCTTTTGGTTTCTTTTTGTTTTGTTCCCGTCACGGCTTGACTCCTCTACACGTCTACACTCGGTTTCACCACGTGTTTTAGCGCCGCCTGCAAGGACGAGATAGATCCCAGCTTTTCATAGACGTTTTTCCTTCCTCTCAGCGTTCTCTTGTGTATGTAGGTATCCACCCGTCCGTTCTTCGGTCCCGATCCATCCCGGACGGACGGCAGTTGTATGACGCTGTAGGGACTACTAACTAAGAGTTGAGAGGGTGGTGGGTTTTCCTACCAGTCCCCCGCATGACCTATGTATGCATGCACTCATGGCCGACATGGCCCTCAGTTTCTCCAGAAGGATGCCTAGGCGGATAAGCCGGCCAAATGCTCAGGACCGCCCTGGGCCAACAAGTCGAACGAGCCGGCGTGAAAGGGCCTGTGCCAATTTCGGTTGGTTAGGTCCGTCTGCTCAATGGATGGTGGTCATCGATCGGGTTCGCTGCCGGCACACTGCGTCCCATAGCGGTAGAGATACATACCTACCTACCAGTATAGTGTGCGGTGCGTGCGCACATGGCTTCTTTGGCTTCATCCCAATGTCGCAAGCTGTACTATTGGAAGCGTTGCGTGGGGCCGTCCGTCCGTCCGCCCAGTAGTGCGACGTTGGCGTTGGGTTCGCACAGAGGTTGCCCTCATTGGGGGATGCACTTAGACGCTCGCTCCGCCATCGACTGCCGCAAGAAAAGCGCACGGAGTCGGACTGTGGAAACACTCAGCCCTAGCGCCACCTTGGAGCATTGCGTGTGCCATGGGTTCTTTTAGTTTCTTCCCCTCTCCTTCGGGTTTCCCTCGGTATATATATGCCTTGGTTGGGCGGATGGACAGAGGCTCGAAACCGTCTCTGACATGGCCGTTTCCCCAGGGAGACATCAGTGAAGGACACGAGTTTGGATGCTTCGCGTTGCTCCACTGCCGCGTATGTCTTTACTTCCTTGCTGCCGTGTCCAAAACCGTTCCACCTTGGAGCAAGCGAGTCAAGATTTGGGTTGGTGTAGGTGGCCAGAAGAGAGTCCCCCGCACGGCACTCACGGAAACAGCCTTGCGTCGGTTGCCCCGCCATGTCTAGCTTTCACGACACATCATCACTCTAGATGTCGACCCACTTGTCCGTCCCATGTTTATCGAGGGGCCTTGAATACAGCATGCGGATGTGCTTAGGTAGGAAAAGCTCGGGAGCTTGGCAGGGTTTACATCATGGACTTGTCCACAACAAGGCACGGATTGGGACGGGAAGACACAGAGTAAATTTTCTTCCCTCTTGTTTGCGGGAGCCGCGGGCTAGAGGACGGCTGGACGGCCACGCTACTGGCCGCGTAACGATGAATCCCTCCAAGGCCAGGGTCCAGGGAGGATGAGCACATGAGGTTGGAGAGCCAAGCATCAACGTCAACTCCCGACGAGCATATTCCGATGAAACACACTGGATGACAAAACAACACGTGTTGGTAGGTCCCTACTAACTTATGTAGGTTCCGTTCCTATGTTTATGCAAAATTCTTGCAGCAGATAAACATAGAAAACATCCAACAATTGCCAGACATGAGTGTGGGCGCAGTCGCCGCGATCGATGCAGGGCGGAAACATGGCGGTCCCTGCGCCGCGCCCTGGACTGCTATTTTAAAGACACATAGCAAGGAGATGGGCCCGCGGCCAGACAGACTGGAGCTTCTTGGCTGACGAGATGGGCTCAGCAGGGTGTCAGCAGGGCCGCCTGCTGGAGCCGGGCGGTCGGTACCACTTGCGAGGGAACACCGCGCGATCGGTACTTGAGCAGACAGCCGGTGGGGCACAGACAGGTACGTACCTGTGATGCCCCAAGCCCTGACACAGCCTGAATCCAGCAGCGGTTGTTTGGCGCCGCAGCTTTTACGTTGCAACAATCCCTGATTCTTGAAAAAAGTTGGATGCGACCTTGATATATCACTGTTTGCGACACTTGCGCCTTGAGCGTCGGGCCAGTTTTAGTGCTTGGCTGCTTAGCGTAGGTAAATGCGAATTGGTTCGGCGTTATTCCACGCACTGGCCTGAATACGTTTTTTCTGGCCTCTTTGGTTGAGGATCCGCGATCGGCCTCGGCTTGAAATCCAGGGAAGCCAGGGGGTTGGACTGCGGCGCCAGCCACGCGTCAGCCGTCGCGGCTTTTGTTTCCCAAGCCAACCCTCTCAGCTCCGCAGCTGGGGTCGAAAGGCAGGAGCAGCAGGATGGTGGCAGGACGTGAGAAGATTGTAGGCATGCAAACAATGCAGCCGGCCAGACCAGACCGACTTTGCCAGCCACTCCGCCATGCTCGAACACGAGCCATACGTCCTGGCGCGAACTCGCTCCATGACATTCCATGCATCCATGCACCTCACCTGCTTGCCCATTTATTCGCTCGATGGCGGCGTCTCAATTTCGCGGCTGGTCCCCGCGCACCCCTGCGGGCGGCCCAGCCTGTCAGGCCAGCGAGCCCAGCCTGCAAGCCTAAACCGTAACCGTGACGAAGAAGGAAGGATGGGACAAAGACAGGGAAATAGAAAGAAGAGAGATCAGCAAGAAGGCGGGCTGCTGGTTCCTCCCAGCCCGACCTCTCCGCTCCGTCTTCACCCCGTTTCCAAGGACTTCCCCGTCCGGGCTCAACGTCGAACCCGAGTTTCATATGATAAAAGTCTTGTATTCGTCATCTTTCTGTTTTGGCGGGTCCAACACGCAGCTTCCAGTGTTGCTTCCTGAAAGAGACCAGACACCGAACGGGGCTCCCTGGGCGGATCCCCTTTTCCCCCACAGCCAAACCCTTGTTTCCAGCTGTAGCCGCAGGTTGCAAGGTACTTGTACTTTGTACCTGCACTGTACCTGTTCAGGTGCAGCGCGCTGCTCTCCCCCGCCAGCCAGCCGACCATCAGCGCAGAGCTGCAGGTATAACCACCCACCGACACACCCCACAGACTCTGGGCGACGGTTATATTTGGCGAACAATCAAGCGCATGCTTATGGGATGAAACGGCCTGCCCGAAAAGCGACACCAAACAAAACAACAATAGCATCACTACCACTGCCTACCAACCTACCTACAGCCAAGTTCCTGACTAGGCGCCTGTCACCTCCCTACGGACCGCCATATCTATCAGAAAGCTGCCTGGCCGGCGTCGATACCCTGAACAGCACAGCTTCCCTACTCCATCTCTCGATCTGCAGAACCCCGATTTTGATGACGTCCTCTCGACTACACCACCCACCTCTTGTCAGCAGAGACGGCCGAATCCCGACTCCTCCGCACTACAAGACGCTGTAGCCCAAGCAGCCAAGATCTGCAGTCGCGCCTGCAATTGGACATCCAGACGCCTGCCAACGCAAGCGACACTGCCCGAGGCGGGTCGCTTTGTACCATTGAATGGGCTGCTGCGATTTGCACGCATCGCCTTGCCGCGCAACGCCACCTACGCCAGCCTACTCCTCTTCCCGCAGGGTTATTCCATTGATCTCCTCCAGCGTGCCAGGTGCCAACGTCCCCGCGCTCATTGCATTCCAGCTGCACTGCACCTGTGGCGGGCCAGTGACCAACTGCTGCAGCGCGCCATCTCCACCCGTCGCCTCCCTATTTCAGAGCTCCTGCCCGCCCGCCACCGGCCGCCCTAAGAGATGGTCCGCATAATTCCCAGCCGACTCAAGTCGGCATCATCGCTCTCCAACGCCAATTCTGCCGCCAATAGTCGAAGCGTCAGTCCAATGAGGAGCAAGGGAGATTCAGCAAGCCCAGAGGGGCGACGGGAGACGGGCTTGGTTCTGAACATTGCGATCATGAGGGTAAGCAAAATACTGCTGCAGGAGGATTCAGGGGAAGAGGGGAGAAACCAAACAGAAGAACGAGAAAAACCTCAATGTCGCGCGGGGCACGCTGCTAACAAGACGCATCTTGTTGCCAGGCTCGGAATCTGGCCGCAAAGGACAGAAATGGAACCTCGGATCCTGTAAGTTCATTACAGTCTGCCCTCCATCGCGAGCAGCTGTCAACCGCTCCCATCAAGACAGATATACAGAACGAAGTGCTGACACGGCAGCCCGCGCCCTTTCCCAGTACCTCGTCTTGTCCTGCGGCGACGCCAAGCACGTCACCCACGCCGTCTCCAAGACGCTCGACCCGGAATGGAACGAGCAATGCGAATTCCCCATCAATGGCGTCCAGAACCTGCTTCTCGATGTGTGCGCCTGGGACAAAGACCGCTTTGGTAAAGACTACATGGGCGAGTTCGACCTTGCGCTCGAGGAGATCTTTGCAAACGAAAAATTGGAGCAGCCGCCCATGTGGTTCCCTCTCAAGAGCAAGCGCCCTGGCAAAAAGACGAGCGTGGTCTCGGGTGAGGTGCTGCTGCAGTTCACCATATTCGATTCTTCCAACCGCGAGGCCACCAACCGCGAAACCTACGAGAAGCTCTCGGCAATCATCAAGTCGGCCTCGGACACTGAGCCGTCGTCAAAGAACCCCACGCCTAACATGACCCCTATTCTGGCACCTGTCAGGGGTCCCAAGCGTGCTGGCAGCTCCCCGGCGCCCCCACTCAGCAGGCGGCAGACGGACGCCAACGACGATGTCGACGACTACGATGTCTACGATGACGAGACTCCCGAGGAGCCTGAGGAGGCGGATGACCCGAACCAGCCCGATACGATCGAGAAGAGGAAACGGAGGCTCAGGATCAAGGGGCTCAAGCGCAAGAAGCGCGACAACCTCTACGCGTTCAACAACGGCAGCAGTGACGTCGTTGGAATCATCTTTCTCGAGATCCGCAGCATCACCGACCTGCCCCCCGAATCCAACTTCACCAAGACGAGCTTCGACATGGACCCCTTCGTCGTCGCCTCGCTGGGCAAGAAGACGTACCGCACCCGCACCATCCGCCACAATCTGAACCCGACCTTCAACGAGAAGATGATCTTCCACGTTCTCGGGCACGAGCAGCAGTACTCCTTTTCCTTCACCGTCATCGACCGTGACAAGTACTCGGGCAACGACTTCATCGCCTCGACGTCGCTGCCCATCAAGGAGATCATCGACAAGGCCCCCAAGGCACACCCTGAGACGGGCCTGTACGACCTCCAGGAGCCCCCGGAGTTCGCAACGCCCGAGAAGCGTTCTCGGTTCGCGCGGCTGGGAATTTCTCGGTCCGCCTCGGCCTCGTCGCTTTCCAAATTCGGCCGACCATCCATTAGTAAGAATCCATCGGCGACCTCGGGCGTGACCCTGGCGTCGGCGGTCGCTGCGGCGCCAGTGGTTGCGGCAATTCCGACGTCGAATCCTTCTCAGGCGGGTGCGGACGCTTCAAACAAGCTATCTCCTGGACTGTTGGGGCCTGCGGACCCAGCCGGGGCTGCTGCGGCGCCCGGCTCCGATATCAACCCGGACAGCGAAGACGCCTTCTTCACGGCATTCGACCTGCCGCTCAGGATGAAAAATCTCGAGAAGTGGGAGGATAAGCACAACCCGGTCCTCTACATCCGTGCCAAGTACATGCCGTACCCGGCCCTCCGACAGCAGTTTTGGCGGGCCATGCTGAAACAGTATGACGCCGACGAGAGCGGCGAGATCAGCAAGGTCGAGCTGACGACGATGCTGGACACGCTCGGCTCCACGCTCAAAGAGTCCACTATCGACAGCTTCTTCCAGCGCTTCCCTCACAAGGCCACCAACAACGAAGGCGAGGAGGAATGGGATCTTAGCATGGACGAAGCTGTGCTCTGCCTCGAGGACCAGCTGGAATCAGCCAAGTCCAAACCGGCCGCCGCCACGATCTCTGACAAGCTCAAGCACGCGCTCCCCGACGTTGAAAAGGTCAAGGGTCTGCTCTCTGTGCCTGGAAAGACGGCTGAGGAGTCGACCAGTGGGGCTAGCTCGCTGTCGGGCGAAAGTGTGTCGGGCGTGGCGGTCGCTTCGAAAACGGCTGATGCCCCGAAGGCGACCGACGACAACACGCTCAGCGTCCCGGAGCTCAACGGACTCGGCATGGAGGGTGACGTCCTGGAGCGCGGCGATGACCTGAACGACAACGACCGCGGGGAGGAGCACGTGGTGATGATTCGCGAGTGCCCCATCTGCCACCAGCCAAGGCTGGACAAGCGCAAGGACACCGACATCATCACCCACATGGCGACGTGTGCGAGCCAGGACTGGAGGCAAGTCAACAACCTTATGATGGGCGGCTTCGTGACTGCCAGCCAGGCGCAGCGCAAGTGGTACTCCAAGGTGATCACCAAGATCTCGTATGGCGGGTACAAGCTCGGGGCGAATTCTGCAAACATCCTGGTGCAGGACCGCATCACGGGCCAGATCAACGAGGAGAAGATGAGCGTGTACGTGCGCCTGGGCATCCGGCTGCTGTACAAGGGCCTCAAGTCCAACAGCATGGAGAACAAGCGGATCCGAAAGCTCCTCAAGAGCCTGAGCATCAAGCAGGGCAAGAAATTTGACGACCCGGCCTCCAAGGCCGAGATCCCCAAGTTCATCGAGTTCCACAAGCTCGACATGTCCGAGGTGCTGCTGCCGCTCGATGAGTTCAAGAACTTCAACGAGTTCTTCTACCGGGCGCTCAAGCCTGACGCGCGGCCGTGCTCGGCTCCCAACAACCCGCGCATCATCGTGTCGCCGGCCGACTGCCGGTCCGTCGTCTTCAACCGGATCGACCAGGCCACCAAGGTGTGGATCAAGGGCCGCGACTTCTCTGTCAAGCGCCTGCTCGGAGACGCGTACCCGGAGGACGCCAAGCGCTACGAGAACGGTGGCGCGCTGGGCATCTTCCGGCTGGCGCCTCAGGACTACCACCGATTTCACATTCCCGTGGACGGCGTGATGCTGCAGCCCAAGACGATTGCGGGCGAGTACTACACGGTGAACCCTATGGCGATCCGGTCGGCGCTCGACGTCTACGGCGAGAACGTGCGGATCATCGTGCCCATCGACAGCCCCGAGCACGGCCGCGTTATGGTCATCTGCGTCGGTGCCATGATGGTGGGCAGCACCGTCATCACGCGCCATGAGGGCGAGCAGGTCAAGAGGGCCGAGGAGCTGGGATACTTCAAGTTTGGCGGCAGCACCATCGTGCTTTTGTTTGAGGAGGGCAGGATGAAGTTTGATGACGATCTGACCGACAACTCCAACGGTGCGCTCGAGACGCTGGTAAGTCTTGTTCTCCTGTACCCCTCTTCATCATCCCTTAAGTTCACTTTGCTGACCTTGTTTTTTTTTTTTTTTGTGTATCAGGTCCGCGTCGGTATGTCCGTCGGGCACTCGATCAACGAGCCGCAATGGACTCCGGATATGCGCAAGGACGAGACGCAGATCACGGAGGAGGACAAGCGGGCGGCCAAGCGGCGGATTCAGGGCAGCGACTTCAACGACGTGTCGCCCGAAGATAGTGGCGGTGACGACATCACTCCGCCCGCCTCGGTCCTGGCTGCTGCGGGGGCTTCGTGAGGGAGGGATACTCTTGGAGGGGTTTCATTCTCCTCCGTATCTGGTGGTGATATATAAAAAGGCGGGCGAGAGGAGCTGCGGTGTTTTTAACCTTGCGTTGTCATGGTTATGCTTTTTTTGTTCCTGGTTGTCTTGCAAGCGTTGTTCTTGTTTACATGCTTTTAATCCCTTTTCACTTTTTTGCTCATGTCCAGCTTCCTCCTCCCCACGTTCGCTCGTTGTTTTTGGGTACATGCCATACATCGCCATATACATAGTTATTAGAAATCATTGTAGTGTTGAGGGAGGGAATCCATACCAAACTTTTGTGTTTTTGCGTTTGATATTTTCGTTACACTTTTTTTTCCTTTTCTTTCTTTTTCTTTCTTTTTCTTTCTTTTTCTTTCTTTTTCTTTTTGAACCACAGAACCCTAGAAACCAAGATCAAAAGACCAAAAGACATTGGCGTGGAATACAGACAGACAGACAGACAGACAGACGGAGGCAACGTCTTGCAAGGTAGATGTCTCGTTCTGTTGCACGATTGTTCTCTTCTGGGAATCGCTTTCCGATTCTACCGCGTGAGGTGGGAATGCGAAGAAAATCGACAATAGTCTCTGAGGGAACTTGGGCGCTTCTGGATCGTGCCTCCGAACCAACGGGTATTTGCGCACATGTCTCGGGCGTGGACAAACCCAGATTGGGGTTCTTAAGATTTGGGACTGCCGACAAAAGGGATGTGGTGCAATAAACATTGATCCTGGCATCATCGAGCCCCAGCCATGGCGCCATGGCGTCGATGGTGGTGGGTAAAGAAAAACAGGTGGGGGGATTTATCGTCCCAGCACTGTGCCCTTTGACTTTTCTTGTTGCCGGCGTGATCAGGGCGGGAGCTTGGCGATTCGGGGGCACTTGGAAATGTCAAGGCACACATGGGATGTTATCGTCATTTATTCTGGGACGTTGATCAAGTAACAGGCGACAAAAAAAAAAAATAGGGGTATCGTTGTTCTGGTACAGGGCGGATGATTAGTGGAGGAGCAAGGGGCTGTTAAAAAAAAACAAAAGGTAGAAAAAATTGGGGCGATGATTCTAGACCGTCCGTGTTTCCCCGAGCAGGCATGCGGTTGAGAAGAAGGGAAAACGAAGCAAGAAACGCCGGTTGATCAACCCTTTCCCAACGCCAGAAACCATTGGGTAAAAAAAAAACGACAAAGCTAGAAGGAAAGAAATAAGTTCGAACAGTCGCCCGATTTCGACAGCCGGCCTGAAGCACCCTGCACCACAGCATGCAAGCACTGATTTCCCAAACTGCCGCGACGGGGTCGAAAGATGAGAGAAATGCTGGATTTCCGTCGTTGTTGTTTCGCTGGATCTGTCTGGTCTTTCCCGTCTTCGAGTGGTGATAGGACTTTTTTTTTGCTGGTGTTGTAGTCGCCATGTGCCGGCTGGCATGCGTCGTTTCGCGGAGGCGAGCCGTATAAGTCGAATGTGGGGGGGATGTTGGGCGGCGGGTGATGGCCACCGTGCTCTGGTCACGCGTTGGGTCTCAACAAGTCGGTGGGACTTTGTTTTTTTTCTTTCCAGGGACCAGACCAAGGTAAGATAGATGGTTGTTTGTTTGTTTATTGCTGCTGCTGCTGTTGTTGTTGTTGTTGATGTTGCGAGACGGGCAGGCTTGACACGTGAGCGACTGGCTCATGACCGACGGCCGAACCAGCCCCCCGCCGCCGCCGACGACGCCGACGACGACGACGACGGTCCGCCGGTGCTGCGATCGCTATCCATGGACCGCTTCTCGCCAAAGTAGCCGCCCGTCGGCAGCGCAGACGGGGACGGGAGCAGGTTGAGCGGCTGGCCCGCGGAGGAAGAGGCCGCCGTGGTGGTGCCCTGGCGGCTCTGGCGCCAGGACGTGTAGATCTGCTTGCCCCAGTGGGCGGACATTGTGTGCGAGGGGGACATTTTTGGTGGTTTTTTTTTTCTTTTTTTTTTTTTTTCGTTGTTATGTAGAGGAGGAGGAGGATGTGTTGATGTTGATGTAGGTTGGAAGTAAGGTGGGTTGGGAAACAGACCAGGTCGGGGTTCGGATGGAAGATGCAAGAATGGAATGGGCAGGGTCCGGCTTATGGCAGATTAATAAATACCACCACCATGCAAAGCACAAAAAAGAAAAAAAAAAGCAACAGCCAGGAAGGTTAGACAGACGCACAGGGAATCCACCCAAAGCAGCTGCCTAGGTGACTCTGGGGCGGACGGGGCCTGACGTAGATATAAAAACACTTTTTCCCAGGCAGGCAGGGCGTCGTCCCAACTTGCATTCTGTCAGGGACCAACAAATTGGTGTGTCAGGTCACGCCTTCTCCCGTTTTGGGCTGTTTGGGCACTGTCCAGCCAATCAGCGGGCCCGCATATCCAAGCAAACATCAGCCCACATAGGCCAGCTCCGACGGCTCACGCAGGCCCGCCCCGCACCGCTGAGCTGATGAGGCCAGAAATGGGGCTTGAGGGGAACACTATTCCCGCTGGGGAGGAAGCCCCGCATGGGAATGGGCTGATGGACAGCAAAACACAATGGCCTCAGCCAGCGGGCGGGTTTAGGTTCTGCCGCAAGGAACTGGTGGAATAATGCTGATGATGATGTTTTTATTTTTATTTTTATTTTTAATTTTTTCACGTTTGGAGGACAAAACACTTTATCCACCATACACCTCAAGGCCAGTTGTCGTGTCGACGCCCGACCCCCAAGACAACAAACGAAAAAGGAAAACATCGAGGATGATTCGCAGTAAAGAATTCCGCCATCCAGGGTATAATCACAACGCCTTTTGTTTTTCGCCTTTCTCCCTCCATTTCCCGATTTCCCCATCCCGCACGACTCTAGGAAATCAATCATCACCACCACCAACCCATCGTCCTAAAAAAAGCCCAACCACCAGATCAGATCCCTTCGTGAAGGAGAGGGGTTTGGCTCCAGAACCCCCCCTCCAAAAGAAAAAAAAATTGCCTTGGGAAACCTGCCAACCCTAAAAGGTGTTGAAATTGCCCACCGATTCGCAACTCGTGCGGGGCTTTTGTGTTTAAAAAATAAAGTTTCCCCATGAGGAGTTAATATGGGGTGTAAGAAGTGAAATGTTGCAAACAAAAGTGAGTGACGAGAAGAGAATGTGTGAAAGGAACGGAAAAAGGATTCCGGATCAAAAGTCGAATGTAGGTAGGTGTGGTATATGTATATAATTCCGGAAAAAACAACAATAGCAAAAGGAAGAAAAGCTCACGCATAGGCTCTCGACATCTCGAGCCTCTCGACCCCGCGCGCCGAGTAGGTGCAGTGGCTGACGACCATGCCGGCCGTCTGGCGCACGACGCCCCAGCACAGCGGCCGCTCGTCGAGGTCGGCATCCTCTTCGTCGGCCACGACGCCGCCCTCGGGGGTGCGGAGCGGATGACACCGCGCGCTGACGACGGCGCTGCAAGAGCCCGCGTCCAGGACCAGCGGGTTGCCCAGCGCCTGCCCGTTGACCATGACGGCCGCGGGCGCGCGGCGGAGGCCAAGGCCTAGCGTGCCGGCTGCCAGGACGACGAGCACCGCCAGCAGGGCCACGAGGCCCGTGCCGCTGAAGCCCAGCGCCACCACGTCGGGCCTCGCGGCCGTCCCAGTGGTGGTGATGGCGGTGCTGCTGCTGCTGCTGCCGATCACGACAAAGACGCTCTGGCTGAGCACAAAGCCCATGGCGGCGAAGAGGATGGCGAGGACCCACGAGGCCGGGCGCGGCAGCGTCAGGTAGAAGCTGGTGGTCTGGGCGCCGCGGGGCGCCGACGAGACGCGCAGGCCCCTCGGCGTGGCGAGCGCGTGCAGCGACGACTCGTGGCTCAGGAACATGGTGGTCAGGAGCGCGTTGGTCGCGAGGTAGAGCACTCCCAGTAGCAGCTGGGGCACCGCCGCCACGAGCGCGGCCACCGATGCCGGTATGGACGCGGGGAGCGCGTACACGGCCGCCGGGGAGGGGCTGCCGAGGGCCGACAGCGCCGACTCGACGGGCGCGCTGCTGCGCAGGCCCATGCCCAACGCCGCCGCCGCCACCCCGGCCAGGCCGGCCCAGATGACGGCGACAAAGGCCCAGCGCGGGAGGCTGGCGCTCTGGAACCAGTAGTGCGTGGCGGGGACCCAGTACTTGGCCTCGCGGAGGCCCCAGCGGCGCTGCCAGACGTCCGTCTTGGTCATGAGGCAGGCGTTGGTGGTCGTGGCGTCGGGGTCGCGGAGGAAGGACGAGACGGCGTCGCCGAGCGTTGCCAGTGGCCGGAAGTCGGCCGTCTTGAGGAAGGCGAGGGCGGTGGAGAGGACGGTGATGAGGTTGAGCAGCGCCAGGACGCCCAGCAGAGACCCGTTCAGGCCCACCTTGCACGCGTGCTGGCCGGCGGCCCGACGCTGCGCGAGGCAGAACTGCACGTCGCTGGCGGCGTTGGGGACCACGCTGCGCGCGTCCGGGTTGCTGCGACCCGGCACCGGGCCCCTGGTCTGGACGAGAGAGCTGTCGATGGAGCCCTGGCCGCCCGTGACCATGAGGACCGCATCGAACTCGGGCTCGAGGCCCCCGATGAAGCGGCCGAGGCAGTCGGCCGTCGACATGCGGACCAGCTGGCCGCGGCTGGCCTGCTCCTGGAGCGCCAGGATCTCGACGCGGCCGAGGCCGCCGTCGTTGTTGGAGGATGCGTTGCTGAACTGCGCTCCGCTCAGAAAAGGCTCGCTGACGACGATGAGGTTGTATCCGACGCCCATCTGGGAGGTGAAGATTACGGAATTATAGCTGGGGGCGTGGCGGATTGGTGGTTAGCCGAGACGGCGGCAACAAGGTTGAGGAAAAAGGGGCATCACAAACATTATCTGCGTCAGGACGGCCGTCACGACCAGGACCAGAGCGACAAAGACACGCAGCGTCGAGATGTGCGCGAGATTGCGCAGCGACGGGATGCCAATGTCCACCCACTTGGCCCTGGAGTGAGCGGCGTTGACCTCGGTCCGGTCCGGGCTCGACAGCACCTGGTAGACGTAGTTGGCGCCCGCGAGGAGCGCCAGGCCGAGCACGTTGGCGAGGGCGTGCAGACCCCAGCTGACGCGCGAGGCGGCGTCGCAAGAGCCCGCGAAGACGACGGCGTCGGCGCCGCCGGCCAGCAACTTGGACGACGCCACGGCCCAGATCAGGCAGGCCAGGCCGATGACGAAGACAAGCAGCGCCAGCAGCGCGTTCAGCTCGACCCCCGACCGCCACCCGCCGTTAGTGAACCTGCCCAGGCAGCCTCCTCGCCTCCTCGACGACCCGGTGCCGGCCTCGAGCTGCCCGCCGTTACCGTTGCCGTTGCCGCTGCCGTCGACCAGGCGTGAGTTGGAGTTGAAGCTGTGCATGCCGTCGCCGATGTCGAGGTCCGGAAAGCCGTCGAAGGCGGCCGCCCTCGATCGTAGGCCACGGTTTTCGGCGTCGGGCGTCACAACGTCGACGCCGCGCTGCGCCGCCGTCCGGCTGTCGTTCTTCTTGCGCGCCAGCGTCTCGGGCGTCTCGCCGCGGATGAAGTTGGCGACGTAGTCGGGCACGATGGTCGGGTCAACCGTGTACTGGCTGTCTCTGATGCGGTTGCTGCCCGGGATCTGCCATGTCGCCCGGCGCATGTTGTGGAAGGCCGACATGGGCACGACGGGGCTTACCGGCGTCGCCGTCTCGGTCACTGTTGTCGTCGTGATGGTGGCGGTGCTCTGGAACGGCCACTGCACCGTTTGCCTGGCTCCTCTACTCCTCCCATGGTTGTGAGTCTTCTTGTGGCTGTTCTGACTGTTGCTTCCTGCCCTACTCCTGAGGCCGCTGCTTCCTGTCCTCTCCTCTGGTGCCACCCTGTTCCACGGCAGTCAGGTTCTGTCAGTCTCTGCTCATACATGCTAGACGGCCGCTCGCTCGATCGCTCGCGCCGTCTGCTTACCTCGAAATGTTTGTTACCGCTCCGTTTTCATCCCACTCGTACCTGTATGTTGTCGCACCATGATCTCTTGGTGGTATGACGACCTCCATGCCGGGCCACGCCAAGCTCTCTCTCTTGTTTTTTTCCTGCTTCTTTTCTTCCTCCTGTTATTTCCTTGTATCTCTTCTTCTTCTCAAGGTAGGTGTTTTGATGTTGCTACCAAACCCCGGCGACACAGGCTAAAAGTTGGATAATGCCGTGCCCTATCGTGTCATCCCCAGGATGTGTGAGGGTTGTTTGGCAGTTGCTTAAAGGAGTGGAAGCGAACCGACCGATGGGGATGATGGGTAGACCGCGGGAGGGCTAAGAGCCGCGCAGGGCAGGGCACGGCGGGATATAGGTATACCGGCCTACTACCCGTTACAAGACGCAAAGTGCGCACATTTTGGGACGGGGCAACGTCCAGCGTTAGGGGGTGTGAAGGGGTGCGTTGCGGGGCCGCAGGGAGGCTGTGAGGGTAGGCGGGTTACGAGACGTGGGGAGCCAGCCGGGCAGTAGGCTCCCATTTGTAACTGATAAAGGGCCCCGCCCGTCTCGGAACCCAGTTGTTCGCCATGGCACCCCGACGAGGATCATGGTACACAGCACCGTCCCCTGGCCCGTCCATCACGTAACCAACGGGACCCGAGGCAGCCATTTGCCCGTTGAGAGACGCGCTCCTATTGCGTCGGCGACTAGGCCCTGTGTGGTCTGTCTATCCGTCCGTCCTTCCCAGGCTCCTGGTCTGGGTGTGAGCGAATATGATGCGACGTCCTAGCGTCCAGATGTGCACACCTTGAGCAGGGCAGGGGTACCCTCGTCTAGCCCTGGCCGGGGTGTGCGGTGGGATGTTGGAGTCGGGCTTTGAGGCTGCACCGCCCGCCCATAGGTATGTATCACCGTGTGCCCAGACAGGTGGCGAGGACTGGCGGCGGAGGATGCAGACAGTGTTGGCATTGTGTCGGTAATGCGACGTTGACAAGACGATGATGGCAGAAAACGCGGTAGCTTTGGGACGAGCGACGTCGACGTGCAGCGACACGTCCCAAGAGGGCGGCGAAAAGAGTTGTGGTTGGTCTATAATTAGCCCCTGCAATGCAGGTGAGAATGGCGCTGCTGCCAATCGACAGCCGATGCAGCCATCGCGCCAAGACGTAGGATGTAGCGTGTTGTCTTTTTGGCGTTGATGGCTTGCTGGGAACTCTGTCTGATTGATGGAGCCTGTCACCGATTGGAGAACCTTTTTGTTTCTTGCTTGTTTCCCGACGATTGGGGAGTGAGAGTGGCGGGCGGATGTGACTCTTCCTCACCCTTTCATCTGTTTCCAGCGACAAACCCACATGTTTCCATCCCTCGGTGCTGTTCAGCCCAAAAAGTGCCGGCGATTAAAATTTGTGGGTTTCAGACCATGAACAGCGGCCCACCCGAGCTACCACCACGATCGATAATGCAGTGGAGCCCATTCTTTCTCCGCGCTTCGAGCCGCGAGCGAGTGTGACGCCGGCCAGAAGAAGAAGGCCGTGTGCCGGGAGAGACGTCGATCTAGCGGCACCGACGGTGTGATCATGTTAGATTTTATTCCGTCCCGTCCAGCAGACGGCGAGTCGACGGCAAAACTTCGTCATTATGTTTCTTTATCCCAGAACCACTAAAAAGCGGGGGCTACTCTGGGTTTGGTTCGCGCTAGCAGACGAACCAAATACACTGCAGCTTCAGGAATCAGCCGTGTTTCAACGCGGGCGACGTTGGAATCCCACATCACGTTGACGTCGCGTGCTCCGGCCTTCGTTCTTGACAAGGATGGGGGACCGAACATGGAAGAAGAAAAGAGGAAATCCCCACTCAGTGCCAAGACAGGCAAAAAAGCAAAAGAAGAAAAGCAAAAATCGCGAGGAGCAAAAACCCAAAAAGGGGTCCTCCGTCCCTGAAGAAAGGAGTTGCCAAGACGAGAGACGTAGCCTCTGGAGTTGTGCCTGGTGCATTGAAACCCACGCAAGGGTGTATCCCGGCTGTCCATCAATCATTAATGCATACCCGAGCTGTTGGCCGACGGCGCTCGCTAGTGTCGCCGCTGCTCGTGTCTCTGGGATTAGGTTGCCTCGTAATCCACGTAGCCGATACCTGACCTCAAGAAAGAAAACCCGTGTGCCATCTGTTCAATGACCAGCTGGGTTTGAACTTACTTGACAGAACCAACCCGTTTGGCCCATGTTGCGGCATCTGCAGAATGGGGACTTTTGTCCTTTGACTTGGCCCTGCTTGGCTTTGGTTGCCGGCAGGGAGGCTCGGAGGATGAGAGGAGCCGTCGAGGGGCGGCCCAGCAGGGATGGATGTGCGTGTATTCATGCGTCAGGCACAGCCCCTGCTCCTTGCTGTTTCACACTGACGCCAAGGCTGGGACTTGCCTGCCCGGTCTACCTCTCCCGAGCATTGCTCAAGCGGGTACTCTTTTCTTTTCTTTTTCTTTCAGCCTCAAGTGGAGGCCCGAGGCGAACTCCGTGCGCTGTCCAAGTCGCCTGGGGAGTCCGCCACATTCTTTTGCTGCATAACAAAGGTCTGCTCATCCTCCAGAGGGATCCCTGCAAAAAGAAAAAATCAAATTGTTTTTTGACGTTTCCACAAGCTCGGCGACGACTCGCAACGGTGGGTTGAGACGACAACGTGAGTTCGGACGGCAGCCATGGAAGGGGCCCGGCCAGCCAGCCTATCAGACCAAATCGAACCCGTTCGATGATCCGAAGAACGTCCATCTTTTTGCCAAACATATTAGTTCGTCCTTGGATGGGATATCCCTCTTTCGCAATATTTTCCTTGTCCGTATGTACATACGTCCCGTCCTTTTAAGTCGTAAACCAACCGTCTGTCCAACACGTCACTGGCGTAGATCTGCAGCAGCTCCGGGACACCCTCGCTGGGGTATCTGGTCATGCAGAACGGCCTTACGGTACCCCGACTAATGCGGGGATCGGAGCCGTCTCTGGTTATCCGTGTGGTGGCCTGTGCTACGTACATGAACATGTTTCGATAGGTATGATCCTCACATCCGCTCAAGGAACCCAGAAACCGGTTGTCAGCCCATAAAACGTTGCGAGTCTCTCGCCGCGAACGAACCCGGCCAATGCCTGGCCTCCAATGGCTACAATGGTAACCATACATATTTGCGGTAGAAACAAATAAAACCAACACCATATGGGAACGTAGATATTACAAAATGACACGCCCTCACCAAGGATATGCTCCCTCCCGCTTCCCACTTCCAACGCTCGCTACCGAACCCCCGACCTTAACAGGCCGTGCCTGATCATCGGCCGATCCACGCAGGCTACCTAGCGACTGGACCTTGCCAGAGTCCCCCAGAGCTTGCTCCGCCTGTAAAACACGGAGAGCTGTAAGCTGCCTTGGCAACAATCTACCCCGAGCTTTATTGGACATTTGAATCAACAAAACAAAAAAGCTTGCTGGCAGGTCGAGGGTGGGACGGTTAAACGCGTCCATAATACCGAGTCCACCCACCATCTGGTTTGTTAAAAGTTGCCGTATAAAGATTGTTTCTCGTCCCAGCAAGATAAAAGACAATACAACCAGGGAGGGCCCCATGGGACTGCCACATTGTTTGTCATGAACGAGCCTGTCAACCGTGACGTAGCCAAGACACACGAATATGCGGAACAAGACGAATGCTTCTTCGGCTAATTCATTCTTCTTCTCAAGCACCTAGTGATGCCCGTGCCATCGATCTAAGCCAGTAAGAATTGATACTTGCTTGTTATACACGGAAAACAGAAAGAGAACGAGCCATGAACAAGCCAACCGCCAAATATCAATACGCCTGCTTCGCGATGAAAAAAAAAGAAAGAAAAAAGAATGGACCCCCGTCTTTGTATGTATACTAGATTTGGTGGTTGGATGTAAAGCAGCAGCGAAAGAAAAAGGAGTATGGATACCCCAAGTACAGGAACGGCTATTAATCCAAGACGAAAAAAAGGGAAAGAGGAAATCAAGAAGCAAGACTATCAGTCGCATACGGCAACCTCATCACCCGCAGCCGCCTGGGCAGCATCAATCTGCGGCCTCGTCGTCTTGTCGTCGGCGCCAGCGCCAGACTCCTCCTTGGGCGCCTGCTGCCCTTTCCCGGCAGCCTCGGACGGGACGTTGACGTTGGCGCGAGCCATGCGCTGGCTCTCCTCGAACCGCTCCCAGTGCTCCGGGTCCGCGCTGCGCAGCCTGTCCCGGATCCGCTCGCGGTGGTCCCTGAAGACCGACACGACCCCGTCCCGCTCGATCTGCTTATTCAGCTCCGGGTCGTCGATCTCCTCGACCAGCTCGTGCAGCAGCCGCACGTGGTTGGGGTCGCTGCCCACCTCGGCCGCCGACAGCAGGTCGTAGTGCTGCTGTGTCATCAGCCAGCCGCTCCGGAACTTGTGCCCGGCCCGCAGCACGCGCCCTTCCTCCTCGGTCAGGCCCTTGGACGTCACCGAGAGCAGCGAGTTGGACCGCGACGGCGGCTTGCTGCGCCGCCCCAGCAGCAGTCGCCCACTGCCGCCGTCCTCGTCGTCTTCCGCGTCCGATCCGCCACCCATGTGATCCGCATCGGACCCGAACGATGCTGCTAGCGGCATCGCGGGAGGAGCGGCGGCCGAATCCGAAGATGACGAAGGGGCCGCCTCGTCCGCGGCGGCAAACTCCCTGGTATCGGGAAATTCGTCCTCAAACCGTTTTATTATGCCGTCCAGGGTCGAGTCCAAAAACAGCAACCGCTGGTACGTGTGCGTGTCGTGGGCGGAAGCCGCCGAGGCCCGCTTCGCCTTGGCCAAGGCGGGTTGCAGCCGTTTCCTGATCTTGCGTGCGCTCCCAAGAAGGTGCTTGGACATGTCCTTGGCCTTGCCACCCGGTGCTTTCCTGCGCTGGGGCGGCGGCGTGTCCAACAGTGCGGTCGTCGAGAGCGGAGGCGGGGTGTGCGGGTCCACCTCGCGCGTGAATTCTCCCGAGGGCCTCCTGGACTCGTCGCCACTGTTCTTCAAGCAGCAGGCTAGAGCCTTGACCACGCCGGTACCGCCGATGACGTAGTCGTCGTCCGGCGCAGCCTCGACGTCGTCCAACACCACGTCCGGCCGCGTCGTATCGGCGCCCACCAGGTGCTGAAGGACGTCCGGATATTCCAGATCTTGTCGTGAGCCTGTGGCTCCCACAGCCTCGCCGGCGTCGGGCTTCACGATGGGCAGATTTTCCATGTTACGCAGCGAATAGGCTACTACCTGCTTCGCAAGGGCCTTGACAATCTCTCCGGACCGCTCTGTGGGCACGTCAATGTCCACCGCCACGATGCTGGTTGAGACTCTTGTTGCAGCAAGGAGCGAGGCGTAGAGGGCGCAGGCCTCTTCTTGTGATTCTTCCGTCTGTGCGTCTGCGAGCTTGGTGAGCTCAGGGTTAGAAAGCAGGATGATATGCGCCAGTCCTTGGACCTCGGGAAGGATTTCGGCGAGCGCAATTGCCTGTTCCGACGTCATGGCTACATCTGCAAGATGTATCCTTTTGAGTGTAGCCATCTTTGGCAGATACCTGGAAGGAAGACGCCACCCCCAGTCAGCATGTGCTTTGGAGTGAGATCTACGTATGCTTTTCGAATAGCCCGTCTATGTATGCACTGGCGAGTATCGGGGATTTTTGTACGAACCTCCGAAGCAACGAGATGGAGCTGGGACTCGTCATGAAGAGATCATGGTTATGGGAGAGGTCAATAAACCGGAAATCCTTGAGCTTGGCTAGCTTAGGAAAGAGCTCGCATAGGGAGCCCGGTCGGAGATTGCACTCGGCCAGGCTGAGGGCCGAGAGTGGTGAGTTTTCGGGCAGCGCTGTGGCTAGAGCCTCGAGGTGGTCGCGGAGATCGTTCCCGCCTAGGTCGAGACCCTCGCACGCGCCGCTGGCGAGGTACCTTGCGACGTGCGCAACGCCGGCCTTGTCCATATCGTTGCGTGCCAGCCCCAGCCTCTTGACTCCGCACTTGATGACCCCGTCGATCAGGATGCCTAGCTGGTCCGTGTCGGGACACGTTTCGGCGAGGTTCAGGAGCTCAAGTGTTGAGCCAGCCAACCTGTCCCCCAGCGACTTGGAAAAAAGCTGACATGTGCTCATTGGTGGCGGCGGCCGGCCGTGATGGCCGATCTGAAAGTGCGGCGTGATATGGCTGGCCGGAGGCTGCGGCGGAGGTGTTGTGCGGGGGAAGACTAGGCTGGAAATGTCAAGCTGTTTTATGGAGCGGCACATGTAGATGAAGAGACAGATATGCTTCCAGCCCTCGGGGCCAATCTTGTTGTTCCTGAGGACTAGGCGTTCCACGACGCCTCCGTGAGCGTCGAGCCCGTTCGAGTCGCCGTCAGTGTACCTGCGTGATTTCCTCTTAGGTCTCCTGGACGCGAGCAGGCCGGCCAGGATGACACGGAGGCCCTCGTCATTCAGCCCGCAGTTTTCGAGCACGAGCTCCTTGACGGGCACAACGGCCAGGTAGTCACCGAGTGTGACGAGGTCTGGCAGCTGCAGCCAGTACGCTGTCAGGTCCAGCTTCTCAACCGCGCCGCCGGCAGAGACGTTGCCAGGCTTGGTCAGCTGCTCCGTAATCTTTTTCAGGATCGGCGTTTCTCGCAGCTGGCAGCAGCGGCGGTATATGCGAACGGGATTGGTTGTGGGCACCGACTGCGAACGCCCGCTGCTGCTGTTCTCGCCGGTGCAGGAGCCCGACGAGTCGCTGTCGAGGTGGATTTCCATAGGGATCGTCCCGTTGGACTCGGCGAGCTTCCGCTTCTTCTCCTTCCTCGCCTTGCGCTCCTCCTCGCTCTTCTTTTTCTTCTCCTTCTTTTTCGTGCCGTCTCCGCTCTTGGCCGTGCTCGATTCGTCGGCGACGGTACCATCTTGGACTGCCTTGTCTGCTGTAGCCTTAGTCCCGCCTGCTTCTGCAGCGGGCTTCTCGTCTTTACTTTCGCTTGCGGCACCCGCCGTCTGCTGCGAGGCTTTGCCGCTCCCAAGCGCCTCGGCATCGCCCTTCTCGGCAGGTTTCGGTTTGTTTGCTTTTTCGTAACCCTTATTATTTGGGCCACCGCCATCTTCGGTATACTTGGGCATTGGGGCGATCTCGACATCGACGCAGAAGGCGACGCGGCGCAGTTTTGCCTGGTTCAACTCTGCCAGCGCACACCGCTCGCGGTTGCGGTCCACGTTGAGTACCCGGCGCTCGACCAGACCACCGTGGTTTTTCTTGGGCCCGCCGCTGAGGGAGCCACCGTTGCCGCCGCCGCCGCTGCCACCACCGCCCGAGGATGACAGGCGGCGGAGGACCTGCAGGAGCCCTGGCTGGCTCGACCTGGGCGGAGCGGGCGTGTAGGGGGTGTCGCCGTCATGGCGCGCGGCGTGTTGGAGGACGGCGTTCTTGACCGGGTTGGCGCGGGGAACGGAGATTTCGGCCTGCTTGGGAGGAGTGTGGTTCGCCTGCGGGGGGCTCTGGGTGCCAGCACCGCCGCCGAACTTGGATGAGATGTTAGAGAACCAAGAGCCCCGGCGCTGCGGGGAAGTGGCAGTTGGTGAGCCGCCGTTTCGCAGCTTCTCCATCGAACCGATCCCCGGCATTGACGGGCGCGTCGCAGCAGCGGCTGTTCCGGGTTTGAGGACTGGGCTAGACGGACTGGCCGCCGTCGGGCTCCCCGCGGGGTCCTGGACGGGCGACGAGGCGGGCTGCGGACTCTGTGGTGGGGAGGCGGCGTATGCGTTCGGGGACGGTAGGGTGTTTCTCCTCTGCGGGGAACGTATCGAGGTGTCTAGAACAAGAGAAGCACGGTAAATAAGCTGGGTGGCCTCGCTTTCTAGTGCCGACGGCAAGCGGGCAGCTTTCGGGAGTTACCTCTTGGAGACCCGTGGGTCATCCAGCTCACGTCGATGCCATGCACATGCTCCATGTCGCCGCGTGCAGGTTGACGTGCCAGCTAACAGCTCGCACCGGCTCTCGTTCTGTTCTAGGCACTTGGGATTTCTTGGAGCGAAGAGGACACTCAGCTCGCTGGTTGGAAAACACGCCGGAGCCGGTGGCCGAGAGGGCGATCAGGCAGGTAATTTGTGGGGTTCCGTCATCGATGGGTCGACCCACGATGCATCATCACCTGGCGATGGCGGCGGCGGCCATGATGTGAGGTCGATTGCCAGTGTGGGGATTGATGTAAGTGCAAAGAATTGAGGCAGAGACGGCGACGGGGGCTCTTAGCGAAGCACCTAGTCAATTGAGGTCGCCCGGGAATACAAATGATGTCTCGTGCGCGAACCGGACAGGTCTCACCTAATCGAGATACCCCAGCTTCCGCTCAGCCCGGCACCAAAGTCAACAAAGTTTGGCGACGCAGCGGTAGTGGGCGTAATGCACAATCCACCGGCAGTCCGCACGAATCTGCGGGCGGGCTCGGCCTGGGTTTGCGGTACGGTGTGGTGCAGTGGCAAAATCCCCAGCTTGCACAGTGTGCCGGCGTCGGTGGGAGAGTTGGAGCCGTGCGGGCGAGGATGGGGACCCCAGTCGAGAACCTCCGCACCCTTTTGGAGCAGAGTAATTTCGAACGCGTGCACACAGCCAAACACGCCAGATTAGAAATTGCATTCCTCTATTCCGTGGAATAGAGTGGAACTCGAAAACAGGGGAGATCATCGAATATCCTTTCTCTCAACTCTCGGTCTTCACTGCCCTTTTTGACCATGGCGGGGAGCTTGAGTCTTTAGTAGGGAGTGACTGACTGACCGCCCTAGCCGTGACTTGGCACAACGTGTCTGTGCCTAACTAAAATGCTGGCTCGAAGACCGGCGGCGGGGTGGCTTGGATAGCAGAGGCTTTTTCACACAAAGCTCCCGGCGCCAGCCCAAGGGAACCCTTCGCGGCCAGATAAGGGTGCCCCCTATCTTCGTGGGCCTATCGAACCTACCCGACCAGGTCACGTATGGAAGGAATGCGCACCTAGCTTTGTGCTGTGGGTTGGGAACACGATACACCAATGCGTGGTATTGGTTTGAAATCTCCTCGCCTGAGGCAGGTGACGAGGATCGCCACCGCGGTGCCGCAGGACTCGCTTTCCGGTGTCTGGACATCACGACGCCAAAATAGCAGTTTGCAGTTCGGACAACGCGAATAGGAACCCGCATCGTCCGAATGTATCCTGTAGGTTACCTTTCCTGTTCTCCTATGTCTTTTTTCTTTTTCTGTCCCTCTACTCCCTCCCTTTTTTTTTTTTTTTTTTTTTTCTTTCTCTTTTTTCCTGATGTTATAGATATTTGTGCAACGTGGACACCTCCCTACCTGACTTGGACCCCGACCACATCGGTGCCATGTCAGTGACGTTAGCGGCCGAAGCCGAGCAGCAGCGTGCTCCATTGGTTGTGCCGCGTCTCACTAATTATTCGACCAGCCGTGACCCCAGAGCCCCCGCCCCATCGCCAACCAGACATTAGCCTGTGGGTCTTATTCCTCGAAGCGTCTTTGTCTCCTAGGTGGCACCCAACTCCCGCCCCAGCCGAGCCCTTCACGTCGTGATGCCGGGCCCATGGGGCCTCTTACTCGGTGAGCAAGGATGCGGCTGCTTTTGGCTTGACGGAATCGTAATCGCCTGGTGCGACATGGCCATTTCCTATCGTCACGTGCCACCTCATCCATGTCGACGGAGATACCGGGTACAGACTCGTGTGCACGGCATGCACAATCAGCCAGACGCGATCTGAGCACCCGAGGGGCTGGAACCACCGAAGGGGGGTGCAGTACAACCTAGGAGGGTTGCAACCACTTCACCACCCGCACCCACGCAGAGACGCATCAGCGGCAAACACAAATACGAAGACACGCGACGCAGCAGCTTGGCCAAGTTATCACATGGTTGGTCATTCACGTTGGTTTTTGGTCTCGCAAATCTTTGAGAAACCCTTGATTCTTTCCCATGATCCTTTTTCAGACTGCCCCCTCCCGGAGGATAAACGCAAAACGCCAATGAACAAACAGCCGTGATATTTCCCCCTGAACCCTGTTGAAAATGCCCATAAAGACGATGGTGGTTTTGTGAGAAGGGAAGAGGGACACCCTACTCCTCGCGGAGCTCGGCGATCCTCTCCTGGACGCGCTGCTTGCGCTCGGCCAGAGTGAGCTTCTTGGTCTTGTACTTCTTGGACTCGGCCTTCCACTCCTCCTTGGTCTTCTTGGGGGCGTCCGACTCGACCTTCTTGAAGGGGTCGGCGCGAATGGCAGCGTGGGCCTCGGTGTAGAGGTCCTCGAGGCCGTCGGCCTCGACGTCGTCGTCGATGTACTGCTGGAACTGGCTCTTGTAGCGCTCCTCGTCGTCGTCGGCGAGGGTCTCCATGTACTCGGCGACGTGGCCACCAAAGATGTACTTCTTCAGGGTCTCGGCGTCGAGCTCCTTAGTCTCGATGTCGTAGCCCGGGAAGCGGTTCTCCGAGTGGGGGATCAGGATGCCGCCGTCTGAGGCACCCTTCATAGCGCCGAAGACACGGGCACCGGTCGAGGTGCGGTGCAGGCCGACGTCAAGGTTGGCCTTGAAGGGACGGCGGGTGCCGTCATCGGTCTCGGCGGCCTCGGTGAGGCTGAACTCTCCGTCGGGCTCCTCGACACCGGCAAAGTCCTCGTCAAGGCCAAGCTTCTTGAGGACACGGCGGGCGATCAGCAGACCGGTGGCGTAAGCGGCGGCCCAGTTGGTCAAGCCGTGGGTGATGCCGTAGGCCTTGAGCTCGTGCGAGTAGGCCGAGGCGAAGACCTTGTCGCCCGCGATCTCAGATGTGATGATCTGCATGATGATGTCGCGGTTGGTGAAGCGGACGACCAGGCGGTACTTGGGCGCATTGTACTTGTTCTTGGCCTGGGTGATCAGACGCTTGCGGGCATAGTAGTCGGTCTTTCCCTGCCGCCTGCGCTTGTACTTGGTCTGGAAGCGGCTGAGGGGGGTGACCTGCTGTCAGCACAAAAGGAGCCCAGCCTGCCGACACAGAAGTGGGTAGACACTCACCTGTAGTACGCGTTGTTCTTGACCAGCTTGTGGAAAGCCTGATGGACGGAAGAACACCCTCAGAGTCAGCAATTTGCGCTTCAGAATATTCCTTCTTCCGAAGCATCTTGCATCGACTCTGTCTCTTCCCCGGGGCTGCGCGCGCAGCACCCAACGTGGCCATGCCCCGCGAGAGCAAGATCTTGACAATAGGAGATCTGCGGAGCAAGCCGCAAGGCGGATGATTGCCGTCAACTCACCATTTTGACTGATTGGGCTCGTGGCGACAACGAACTCAAGGTCTTTTTTTTTTTTTTTTTTTGCGGTTGGGGTTGTCAAACGGCAGACGTTTTTCAGCACTGCGCTGAAAAAAATGGTGGGCATAAATCTAGCCCCGCAACCCTAAGCTGGCAGGGGCAGTTCAGCCAGGGCTGCAAGCATGGAATTGGGTCGGGGACCACTGCCGTCGGTCATGCGCTTCGTCACGTGCACCAGCAGAAAGGCCCACTTGCCTGCCAATTGCCGAGGCACGCTCCCTGTAAGAGAGACCAGGGTGTAGCGCCAACCCTTCTACCCCAGCATTCTGCCGTCCCTACACCTACCTTTGCATCTAGATACTGTCCGCCATGTGATATGCTGTATATAGACTGCTTCATTATTGAACCGCTTCTCTGATCCTAGGCTTCTGTTTGTTGGCCCAATCTATTCCTGGTTCGGCGCTGGATGGCCCAGAATGGCGGCCCAGAAGCAGCCCAAGGTCATTCTCTTTGACATTGGAGGCGTCTGTGTGAGTAAAAGACGGCAAACTCTACCTACTTTGAAGCCACCCATCGCTAATACCATGTTGCAGGTCGTGTCTCCCTTCCAGTCCATCCTCGACTATGAGCTCAGCCTGGGCATCCCGCCTGGGTGGGTGAACTACTCCATCTCTAAGTCGGCGCCGGCCGGGTTCTGGCACCGCCTGGAGAAGGGCGAGATCCCAATGGACCGGCAGTTCTTCGCCGGTTTCAACCGGGATCTTCATGATCCCCCCCGCTGGGCCGCCTTCTACGAGGCGCAACGCAGCAAAGACCCGTCGCTGCCTGCCGCCCTACCCCCGCTGCCGCAGGTGGACGGTGAGTGGCTGTTCAACGACATGATGACTGTGTCACAACAGCCGGACCCTTGGATGCTACCCGCACTGGAGCGCCTCAGGGCAAGCGGCCGCTACATCCTCGCTGCCCTGAGCAACACCGTTATTTTCCCAGACGGCCACCCGCTCAGCGACCCGGCCAACCAAGGCGGCTTCTTCGGCCACCCGGTGCGCCGTCTCTTCGACGTCTTCGTGTCGTCCGCTCACGTCGGCCTGCGCAAGCCCGACCCGGCGGCATTTCGCTACGCTCTGCGCGAGGTCGACCGCTTCGCCAGGACCAACGCCGCGGCGAGGGACCCTGACGGGTCGCTCGGCTGGCGTCACGGCATCGAGCCTGGTGATGTGCTCTTTATTGATGACATTGGCGAAAACCTCAAGGCTGGGAAGAGGGAGGGACTTCGTACACTTAAGGTCTCGCTGGGCCGCGCCTTTGAGGCTGTTGACGAGCTCGAACGCATCACGGGCTTGGCCCTCGCCGGCGACCACCCCAGGATACCCGTGGAGCCCAAGAAAACTGGTCCAAAATCCAAGATATAGCAAAATGCAGTCTTGTAATGTTTTTTTCTAGGCTTTATAAAGACTCTTTTTGTTGAGCTCGCCAGTCTTTCGCACGCTACCCACCATCGCGTCAATGACGTCCTCGACCAGACGCCTAGACCCCAGAGCGATAAACAATGCCGGGCGCGCCCGTCGCAGATTATCCTCGAACTCGCGGTCTTTGGATTCCATCGCAAATCAGGCCGGCCTGGGGCGTCTGGACTGCGGCAGAACAGAGCGTCTAGGCAGTGGGCTTTTGGGGCCAACACAGGCATGTGCAGGGCTGTCCAGGTCTATTGTTGGGAATATTGCTTCCATCTTTGTCCCATAAAACAAATGGCCGCACAGCCCCAGAACAGCTCCTGCACTCTCCTTCTTTCGACAAGGAGCAGCACATCATCCACGCACTATCTCTCACGATGCTGTTCACAAAGTCGCTTCTCTGCCTCTTGGCACAAGGATCTATGCTCTGCCATGCCCTCGCAATGAAAGCCCTCCTCGGTCGCCACAGTATCGCGGTGGATGAGCCCAACTTTCTCGACTACGTTAGCTGCAAGGAGCAGCCGAAAGGAACCTGCACACTGACGTTGGTCTTGACGCCCGACGGAAACAACATGGGAGCCCTCGTCTTCGACAACGAATGTGAGCTTCCGGTTTTGCCCCTTCTCACGCCCTCAATGCGGCTCTACTCTCTGGGCTCGTTCACCCCTCGTATTACCCCTCTCCTCATGCACCTTCCTGCCGGCTCCCGTTCATGATGACTCAACAGCAAGGAACTGAGCCTGTTTATGATGTCAATTTCTAGGCAGCAAGGTGATCGGGCTCGCTCACAGCATCCACTGGGGCCAGAAGACGAAGGTTCCCCCTGGTGCATTCCGTGGAGACCTCTCCGTCGAGCCGCGGAAGGACGGCAAACCAGCCTACTGGCTCGACGGCAAGGAGTCTGGTGATGACGTGAACGTAGGTCTTTTTTTCCTGCTCATCTGGCCTCATTTCCCCTCACCTGGCCTCACCGCTCCTGCAGCCTCCCTTCACGAGGCGACCAATCTATATGCGTCGTCTCTCTGTTTGCCCTGGCGAGATCTCGATTCCACCTCGCAAGTCTCTGCTCGTTGGGCCTATCGGCTGACGCAACTATTCGGCCCGTAAAGTGGGATTATCAGGAGTGGAATGGCCATAACAAGTGGAGCGAGCAAACGACTTTTGCTTGCGGTAAGGACAAATCGGATTAGTCGCCGACGGTTGGCGGCTGGGAACGAAACCTGAATTCTGGAGCTTCCATCTGCTACCTGGACGATACGTATTGGGACAGCTGGTATCTGATGACACATGAATGGGGATTGGTCACCCAATTCTTGCCTGTCAGTCCTGGGCTGCCCAAGCTTCCCCCATGGCCGATACAAGCTGCCTCGGCTTGTTTATCTTGCGGCCGCTGTCTATATCAAGGAGGCTTTCCCAGTCCAGAAATTGCAGATGATCTTCTCTCACTCCTCATCATCTTCATCTCCTCAACCGGCCTTCACACAACAAACTGTCTCTCCCTCTGCCCTTTTATCGTCTTTATATATACCTAGCCACCACCATCATGTGTTGAATGAGACCCAAAAGATATCTACCTTTTCGCCACATCCTAGTCTTGGTACAGAGCGCGAGTCCCGAGTATTTCAATGTCCGGTGCGGGTGTCCAAGTTGGCAACCTTTAGGCACAAGGACATCGAAGCAAATGCCAGAGCGACCGCAGCGCGCGGGACGAAGCCATCAGCTTCGCGAAAGATGACCCGACCAAGAGTGGACGAAAGCAAGGTGAGGCGTTCATACTACCTGCTGCGACACCGCTCTAGAGGCCAGGGGCACGCACCGGGCCTAAAATATCCTACAGTGCCACGGCTACCAACTCGAGGGGTGTCCTTAATAAACTGATAGGGTCTCAATCTCTTAGGTCAATGGCGAGTGACGATCCAAAAGATATCCATGTCCCCCGAGCAACCTTCATCTCCTCAGAGTGGATGTTAGATATTGCAACTAACTCAAGATGCAGGCGATCTCTAGGTTCGCCAGATTCCACCTCTCTTTTGCCTCCCCACAAACGGGAATAAGGGGCACGAAGAGAGGTGAGGGATGCCAGGGCAAGAATGAGGTTCGGGACAGTGACAATGCTCCAGGACGCCGAGCTGCAGCTTTATTAGCTGGCCCGTTATCGCTGATCTGCGGAGGGATCAACCAACATGCCGATCACTCACTGCGCCACAACGTTCTCAGTTGTCCTCCGAAGGAGACCACTCGAAGTTACGCGTAGGCCTCATGATCACGGGCCTGAAGATCACAGGCCTTCCCAAGGCGGTAATGAGGCTGTCCCCAATGTCGGTACCAATGACAGTTGCCCCCAGACTGCTCGAGCCAATAGACAGCTGCACTTCCCCCCCCCCCCCCCCCCCCCCCCCCCCGGACCTCGGGGATCTGGAAGAGCAAATTTGGGGCTCTTGGCCGGCGCGTTTGGGGCCAGCAGGACGTCGACGACCACTTCGGTTTGCAACCACGCCGTCAGCCCTGGGAGAAGTGCAGAAGAGACGATGGGGGCGGCGGTGTCGGGTGAGAGAGGCGTCACGGGCGAGCAAGCCTCTGAAGGACATGCAGGTGACCCACGAAGATAATTGGCGGGCTAGAGCAAGGTTAGTCCACCCCGACTTCCTAACATCCTTCTTCCCTCTGCATATTTCAGGACTGGATACTGGTCGGCAACAAGCTGAATCATTACAGCCGGGATTCCCTCGAGTTCACGGGGAGACATCTCACCTGCGCTGCGAAGCCTTGTTCGTCGCTCGGCGGGCGGTCCCTAAAGCCTGGCAGATGCTGGGCCAGTCCATACGGCTTTCCACGGATTCCTAAATACACTCCTCCGTCTTTGCGCCCAGCGTGGCAGAGAGACAGGCCCTCGATCACGGCTACCTACCCGCGGGTGTTTTCCTCGAGCGGGCGACATCTGACGCCAGCCGTTTTATGACCCCGGAAGCCGCTCTTTGTGTCCGGCAAGCTTCGGGGCCAGCAACCTGCAACCCAGCGGACCATACGCGCGGGCGGGGAGGAAGTGAGAGTTATTGGGCGCGTTTATCAATGCTCCGTGCTTCCCCTGGCATATGCGAGGCAAGCCTGCAAAACTACGGCAATGCACCGTGGCCATCGCCCAATGGTCAAGCCCAGGACGCCGGGAACAGCACCTCAAGGACCGCCCTCGCTCAGCCACGGGGGCATTGTGGCAACAAATCGATCTCATCGAACGGGCGGCATTGGATGCCGCGCACCCCGAGGGATTGCACAGCCTACAAAACACCCTAGCATGTGCTAGGAGATTTCGGCGAGGCAACGTGCCAACAGCAGCCGGGAGGCTGGAAAGATGCCGTCAGAGAGCAAATCGACGGGGCCGTCGTGGGGAGATTTTCCACGATATCGAGGTCAGCGGGCTCGTGCTGAAGCGGCACGGCGACGTCGGGTACAAGCGGGAGTTCAACCGGCGCTGCACCAACGCGCCGCAAAAGGCCGGCGACAACAACGACCTGTCGGCGCCGCAGCCCGACGTTATGCCAGAGCTGTCTGTCCAGTTGACTCGGCGCCAAAGACTGCGGGTTCCATGAGGGTATCCGAGCCGACTTCGATGCTCTCGCCCAGAGTTTGGCGGTATAAATTCATTCGCCTTTGCCGGCGGATCGCTGATCGCCGATCCAGCCTCCACGAGCTCCACATCCACCTTCCAAAAGAGCAACACACCTCTAGGAACCGCAGTGGCGGAGGCAGATGCTGAATCACCACCCCGCCAGCGTCGTGGGGGAACAAACGTGTTGTGTTCGGCTTCTGCACAAAGCCAGCCGAACATCGGGCGTCGTCGGACGGGGCTGCTACTGGAGAAGAAACAGGACGAAATCGGTACACGGCCGGCCGAAGGAACCGCAAACGGAAAGCATCAACCTCACCAGTCCGTGACGGAGAGCTCCGCCGGGAAGAACATCAGAATAGGTTCCGAAGTGCCGTCTCCGTTTGCTATGTGTCTCAGCCCTAGAAAAGTCGCATGTTCTTCGCACCGGGCAGGTCGCGTCCAAACTCGAAACCTCGTTCTTCAGCCGTGAACCCTACCTTCAAAGCACGCCCTTCACCTATCCAGACCGTGGTCCCCGCCGCCTAACAGTACCAACCACAATGGCGTACACGGGGTCGAGAGCGAAGATAACCCCGAATGGAACGAGGTTATCAAGCCCTTCCCGAAACGGCTCGAGGGGCAGCCGTACTGGCAGTACCATCAACACTTCCGCATTGGAACAGCTGCAAACTACTGGGAGGCGCTTCGGGAGGTAAACAAGCGCGTAGGTGCCTAACAATGCCGAGCCTTGAACTCTTGGGCAGGCAAACTATGCATTGCTTACCACGGACATCAAGCATGGGCGGGATATCGTGATGAGGAGGTCAGGAACCCCTCGAAGGGATGCCGACACAAGGAAGGAGGCAGGGATCATGGGTGCCGCAACGTCCTGAGGAAGGCGGATCCCCCCGATGCCTCGAGAACGTTAACAACGGCTCCTACGACGCGCGCCACAGACGTGCTGGGAGTTACGATGCTCCATTAGCTCAGCCCGTCTGGCGCTGCACAGCACCCATTGTCGAGGATGCGAGAGATGGCATTCTCCTCGCTGAAAGGTATCTACAGTGCCAACAATACAAGCCCAAGGAAGTCTAGGGCACCGCTTCCCACGCCTTATCCCAAAGGCAGTGTTAAGCGTAGCCGCCGACAAAGTCGATTACGAGGCCCAAAGAACGACGATAACCTCCGGGAAAGGCGGGCGGTCTGCCTGCGTTGCGACGACGGCTGGGTTGAATGAGCCAGGTAGGTCCAGCTGCCCCTTGTCAGTCCACCGCCACGTTCTAGGAGCTGGGGAAAAAGACTGATTAGGTTGATAAGTTACAGAGTGAGGAATGCACGAGCCTCCAAAATGAATCAAAATCATCTTGGCACAGGCGCCGCGGGAGGAGCAACGCGCGCTGTGGTTGTATCCCTGGCTGAGCGGGAGCCGAAGATCACGCGAGAAAACATTGTCAGCTTCTTAACGGGGGTTCAACAGCCACTTGCAGTCCACAGAATCGCTTGGACCGAGCCAGAAAGGGTAGCGGCCGTGTCGAACCTCGAGCGCGGCATGGCTGGGGACAAAAGACCAAGCCACAAGCAACGGTGGGAAGAACGAGCAAGCCACAACGCAAGAATCCACATATAAAAAAAACGACACGGCCGTCGGCCCCACTGGGTATTTACACCTCCGTTTTATACACGTGGAAGATGTCGGGGACACGGGGCCGGCCGGGCCCTGTCTTCGGGGCGAAGAGCTCCCGGAGGGACGCCGCCCGCAGCGTATGGCCGGTAGAGCGCCCAAGCAAAGACGTCACCCATTCGTCAAAGGGGACAGCCCAGCAGTACATCCATCTCTGTCCATCCTCAGCCATCTCGTTCTGGTTCTACGCCGAAACGCACCTCGAAACGGACCTCACAGCGGGGAGGATGACACCCTCAACATGTACGCCCAAGTCCCTGGCAAAATCGGGCCCTGAAAGACCATCGTCTTCGTCGGTGGGCACGGACGCGCCGCTTCGGCGGACGCTTTCACCTGTGGACATCCTTGCTCTTGCATTTCATTCCACAAGCAGACCTTCAACAGACCTCCGGACTTCCTTTTTCCCGGTGGTGGTCTTGCCAACCATTAAACGGGGTTTAAAACAAACTAGCGTCCTTCTCGGCAATGAAAGGCGCGCCGGAAAAGCATCCTTGCACTACGACATTTACATAAACCGTGGAACTGCGGGTGACAGTGGCCCTAGATCTTGGGACCTTCGGGTGCTATTAAACGTCCGTCCGGCGACCAACCGTCCTCCTTCATTCCATCGCTCTTTGATCTGGAAGAGCAAGATCCAGTCGGCATTAAAACCTCGCGTTTATAAGGACGGCTTGCCCAACCTGACGCCCTTGATTTGGCACAAGACAGTAGGGGTGATCCCAACACCGGGCACACGATCATTCACAATCCACCGTATAATCAAAGTCGGCACCGTTTGGACAACTCGTTCAGGCCAACAAACCTTGACGCCATTTTTCTTCCCCTCCGCCAAGAAGAGTTCGTCCGGGGTATTGTTCTGTCACACTTCACAGGTCAAACACGTGGGTGACCTTAAGCCGCAGCTCTGTGTGGCCCTAGGCCTCGCGGGGGGTGTCCACAAAATACAGATGATAGCCAGAGGGAAGTTCGCAACAGTGTGCCGATTCGGACGGCGATGTGGCGACCTGTACTGGCCGATCATCGGGGAATAACCAATCACCTCCGGGCATGCGACAGGCCGCCATGCCGTTTGGCTGGGAACGGCCTCTGGGTCCTGGTAAAAAAAAACCCAAAAAAAAAAAAAAAAAACCACTCTTACCCACGCCTAAAACAGACGACCATCGTGATGGACGATTTCATCAATTCAACCCTGCGCCGGGAGCAAGGAAAGCAGGACGCGGTCCAAGCCGACCCCGGAGTGAAGCTGGGTTACCTTATGGAAATGAGGTGGTGGGGGCGGGGCGGGTGGCTTCCCCGAGGCTACTGAGCATCGCTCGGCTGCCTCACCGACCCCCTTGCGAGTCCTCGTGAATAGCGCGCCCTCGAACGTGCTTGCTCCAGCGAGTCCGCAGAGCAATTGAAGCCCTGAGCGACATACCAATGACTTTTTCCTCCCTGCGGTGCAGGCAATGAAGGCAGCATCATGTGAGATACTGACCTTTTTCCCCTCGGCGGACGAGTGCAAGGATGCCATATCCAGCGGGACGCTACGCTCGCCGTGCTCGAGGGTTGCGGCCACGGTCGAGCTCAGACACCCCGAGGGTCGCGTGAGGTTTTTTTTTTCTCCCCCTGGGGGTTGATTATACTGCCTTCAAAGCCAGCACAAGCCGGTACGATTTTCGTGTTTGCCTTTAGCGTCGTGGAAATACGTGGTAGTCTCGCCGTGGCCAGGGCCGGGCTTCGGGGTCGCCGCAATTTCACATCACTCACTATGCAGGCCCTCCATCCTTCCAGGCGGAGAGGCGGCCAGAGGCACCCGTCCGTTATTCTAGGCGATCCCCCTGGTTCTCCCGGAGTTGTACGGGCGGGTTTGTGGCTCGCTGCGTCGAACGAACCACGGCGCAGTTACTCGGGCTGGAGACACGCCCGCCTGGTACCCAGACTGGTAGTGTTAGTTCTAGGCAAGCGTCAGGTAGCGTAAGGAAGGTATCCCGGGTCTTATTCATAGACGCGGACTCCGACGAGGACACGGAGGCCAAGACCCCCACGCAACCAACGCCTGCAGTGCCTCCGCCTCCGACCATGGTGTCTGGCTCCAATCCCAAAGGTTACACACTGGAGGATGGCATCAAAGCTATGCCAAACTCAGGCATGCGGCAGGATATGATAGACCGGCTAGACGACAACAACCTGATGAGAGAGAGTGAGGATTTCGTAGTCGATGCGTATAACTGCACCACGGGGAAACCCCCCACTGACAAGCTCCTGGACAAGCTGGCAGAGATATGCCTCTACAGTGAGAACAATAGTGTCTAGTACGGTGACATAGACCCACGACACGCGGCTGCCATCGTTGATATTATTTCCAAGTACCAGGTGCGCTTTGGGGTGTCGGTTTACTTGCAATCGGCAGCTCTGCCGGCCAACATATGTTTCGAATTTTTTTTTTTTTTTTTTTTTTTTTTTTACAATGGTCCTATTTTTTTTTTTTTTCTCTTCCTTGCCAAATGGTATGGTGCTCATTCGTGTATTGCGCTTTCGATTTTCTGTATTTCCAGCCACATAGACAGACAGATACAATGATATACTTTGGACAAGTCATCCCAAGTGCCAGACCAGGAAAACAAGCCAGAAGCAACGTTCTGTCCAACTGCCCACGTGCCGCCTAGGTCTCGCTTATCGCATTTATTTTACGATGCGCCACCAACTGCTCCTTACATCCAGTTGATCCAGCGGGCCTGCTGATCGGTTGAAAGATCCCGGCACCAGGAGCAGCCGTTGCCGGAACCCTGGCACATCGTCCCATTCCCCCAGCTCAAAAGGGGAGATCCGGCCGGGCCCCAACGCCGAGGAATTCTGCTTGCTAAGCAGTTGTGGATCTCGGGAGGGTCCCTCCCTGGTCAAAAGCCCGGGTAGATTTGGAAGATCCCCTTGATGGCTGGCGTGCCCATGTCTTGACGCCGCCTCGGGTGTGAAGGTTTTCTTGGCGAAACCGCCGGAAGGCGAAAGCGACAAGCAAAAAGTGCCTGACGCGGGACGCGACTCACCCTGGGCCTTTCGGGGATATGTGTGGACGATGGACAGCTCAGAGTCTGTCTTGCAGAAGGAGAGAGGTGAGATGGATATCCCGGATTGTCAGCCTCGTGGTTCCTGGATCGCGGATAGCTTCCGTCTGCGCTGGGGAGACCTTGCAGGGTGGGTGCTGACCTTGGATCTGGGGGACAGCACGGGCCGAGGGACGCTAAAAGCGGGGGCGAACATGCCCCGTCGGCGAATTCCTAGCGCTATGATTGGGTACAGCAACATGCATTGGCATCGAATCGAAACCTCCTGGCGGCGGCGCAACCCGTGGAGGAGGCCGTGCAGGACGGGTCCGACAGCCAGGCCTAAAACGAAACGTAACGGATAATAGCAGCAACTGAAGTGTCCCAGTCTGCGGCGGCTTCCGTGCCTGCCCTCTCACTGCGGTATGCACAAGAGTATTTGTCACCATCGAGAGTGCGGAAAGACATTACGCGCGCAAAAGTCGACCATCTTAGCCACCGCCAAGCGTCTGTGCGACGTAGGGTGTGGTATCGTCGCCCCAAAAGGAGACAGAACGTTTTGCAATGGGACTAGATGAAGATATCTCCGCGGAAATGACGTACTTGCTGTGAACATGGCGGCGAGGGCGCTGTGCGGGAAAAGGGGACTTACCAACATATTATGGGAGCTGCCCTGGCCGTTCCCGGCTTCCTTCCGGGCTTCCTTTTGAGCTAGGTCGGCAAGGGACACATTTTGTGACCGACTTCGTTACTTTCTTTAAACCTAGGTCGATAATTACACATTGATTGTGGTCGACTTTTTTATACTTCCATTCGTTGGGCGGTTCCTATTTTTGCTTGATTTTATCTTTTTTTCCCCCTCCTCTATCAAAATGAAAGCAGCTGCGTGGTGGCTCACACTAGGCCTCCTGGCCGGCGTCTGTGGCGCACAACAACAAAAACCGATCTGCGCGGCCGAGTTCGAGGTGTTTCCGTTTGCGAACCCAAAACCGACTGATCGTAAGTCTTGGCGCGCCACACACCAAGCCGTGTATGTCTTCTTCATGTTCTTCTAACGTGGCGGTTTCGAATGTCGATATAGGCCGCAGCTCCTGTCCGATCCTCAACGCGCTCGCAAACCATGGCTTCCTCCCGCGTGACGGGCTCAACATCTCGCGCGAGCAGCTCCTAGATGGCTTGCAGAGGGGACTCGGCCTCAACACGACGGGGCCCCTCCAGAACACCACGGACAAAGGCCTCAGCATGTCGAGCACCGGAAACCCCAACACGGTGCACCTCGACGACATTGACAAGCACGGAGGTAGGTGGACGGACCGGGGTTTTGGGGAGATAGGAAGCCTTTATATACGTCATGCAGCACACAGCTGACCTAGCTCTAGTCATCGAGCGAGACGCCAGCCTGAGCCGCCAGGACATCGGCGTGGGCGACCCGAAGCCCTTCAACCCGACCATCTGGAACTCGACGCTCGCGTGGCTGCCAGACGACGTCGTCTCCGTCAACCAGCTGTCGCGGGCCATGGCCCAGCGCATCGTGGCCGCCAACGCCTCCAACCCAAAGTTCAACCTGACCAAGGCCCAGGAGGGCGTCGCCGTCAACGCCTGGGGGCTGACGCTGCTCATGTTTGGCAACGGCGCCGAGAACAACGCCACCAAGCAGCACATCAGGGTACTTTTTGGTGAGTTCCTGATACCATCCATCTGTTCATCTCCGCCGGCCCGCTTCCGGAAACACCAGTCGCCTTGCCCCGCTGACTGCTGACTGACCTTTCCAGAGGAGGAGCGTCTCCCATTCGCCGAGGGGTGGCGTCAACCAAACCCCCTAGTTCAGGCTTCCCAGTCCGCCGAGATCAACAAAAAGATTGCTGCAGCAATGCCACAGCAACGGCAAGGCTGTCCCATGGGCATGGCGTGATCGTATATAATATATATATATTATTTTTTTCAACAAATAACAATAATATCTACCTGCCTGTAAGCAGGCCATTGCAAGGCACTGGCTCCGTTTTCCAACAGGAATTCCCTCACATGCCTTGTAGCAGTGACACGAGCCGAGGAAGTCCATTTTTTGACGCTGAGGCAGTCAGAGGTACGTTTTGTAGATTACATTACACTGGCTCTGAACGTCGAATCCAAATGTACGTATTTAATTACCACGCGATACATACAAAGGCCATTCTCAAGCCAATGTCTTTTCCTATCGGTACTGATATCGTACCAGAGCTAGAAATCCCTCAAGGCTAGCCGCTACGGTTACCACGTTGCGGTAACGTAGCCAGGGGTGCAGGTGCTGCTGGTAAGGCTTGGCGCTATTCATTGTTTTACAGGTATCGTGCATTTGCAGATGAGGTTCTGTTGGCGTATATAATGGGGAACGTTGCAGTGGCTTGCTCGTTGTCGAGCCGAAGCCGCGACGAACAGAGGCCCTGGGGCAGGCTTCAGTGCGGCGCTTGTACGACACGGCCGCTGGCTAGCACGGGAGGTTGTCGCGAGGACAGAAACAGAGGGGCATCCACAACTTCCGAGAGCTCATCGAGCGTAAGTAGAGTAGCGAGTAGTAAGTGTGNGCTTGTACGACACGGCCGCTGGCTAGCACGGGAGGTTGTCGCGAGGACAGAAACAGAGGGGCATCCACAACTTCCGAGAGCTCATCGAGCGTAAGTAGAGTAGCGAGTAGTAAGTGTGTGTGATAAAAAAAAAAAAAAAAAAGTCGGCACGAATTGGATTCGAACCCTGGGTCCCAAAAAGCGAAGCCTCTTAACGAGCAAGTCTGACATCACAGAAAGTTATTCAGCTACTTCGCTGGGAGCAAGCCCCAGCACCAAACCTTATAACTGTCCAATCGTGGCAGGAACGCCACAGGGGTCACAGTCTTCACGGCTTCCCGCCGTGCCAAATTCCGTGCGCGGCTAGCAGCAGCGGCAAGATTAAAGCGGCTGGCTCGGTAAAAACCGCAGCCGGATGGTTATTCTCCCCCGTTTTGTAAAGGATTAAAATCTCATAGCATCGAACTACTGACCCCCCGAAGTCCCTGGTGCCGCCATCGCGTCTGCTCGTTTGCCAGCCCAGGCACGCTTCGCTTGCTGCGTCCAGCTGAAGTACCCTGTATCATCGACCACTTCGACAGCCTGTTCGGGAGCGCCAGCTTCCGGATCGTAAAGTCCGTGCCTCAACACCAGGCTCGCCACACCCGCCGCGTCGCTGGTGCGGGGTATCACCGGCTCGGCGGCTGCGGCCTGTACCCATGCTTCCGGCACCTTGATGGGCGATATCCCGACGTACTCGTTCCCGTTCATCCCCTGATAGACCCCGAAGCGGTAGATGCGGCTGGCCAGCACGACCTGGGCGCGCAGGTGGTCCTCACCGAGCTCCGGCGCCACGGAAAACTCGGGGCACTGGAGGATGCGGCTCTTATGCACCAGCATCGCGAGGTCCAGGAGCGTGAAGATGGGCCGGCAGGTGCGGACGGGACCGCGCGGCCGCACGAGCCATATGCTGATGCAGTAAAAGACGAGGACGGCGTAGACGGCGTAAAAGTTTTGCGGCGAGACGGCCATCTTGTAGTAGCCGTCCCGGTCGATCTCGTCGTCGAGCAGGTAGAAGAGCCGACCCTGCACCGTCCAAAACAGGGTGTTGAGTGTTGCTAGCAGCGTGCCGAAGGCAATCCGGAAGTCAGAGGATACGACGGCGTTCACGACGCAGGAGACGAGGTTCGGATCGAGATAGTCTAGCAGCATGCTGCGGAGCGCAGTGGCCCCTGTGGTCTTGTCGTTCTTGTTTTTGCCTCTGGGGTAGACGCCATCAAGGCCCTCCTTACTTAGCCGGCTGGCCATATTCACAATCGGGGCCATGCTGCGGTTGTAAAGGTCTGCGGCGAGGAAGATCATGTGAAACGAGAGCCCAATGAGCGCGCCGGGCAGGAAGGAAAAAATGTAATAGGCCTCAAAACGAACCAGCGAACGATCCTGTGAGAACGCCGAAATCCCGGCTCTGACGTGGAAAGGTCGATAGATGTCTCCACGAGCCCAGAAAATCGTGGCGACCAGGAGCATAATCACACCCATGGCGGTTGTAGAAAACAGGAACCAGTCGAAAAGATAATAGTTCCACAGGCGGTTGATGTCACTAGGCCGGTGTCTTGGATTCCGGTAATCTGAAATCGCTCTGGGTTCTAGTTACCACAGGTCAGTATTTTGCGAACTGGAAATACAACCCTGTTTTTTTTTTTTTTTTTTTTTTTTTTACCAGACCCTGAGAGCTTACCAGGTTCTATCGGCAGCGGAGGCACGTTGTCTTCTCCATTTTCGATTGTAACATTGGGATTTGGGAGTTCGGCCTTAGGCATAGCGCCCAGCTCCACGTCTCGGTTTGTTGCATCTGAGAAATGTATCGTAGTTGCGCCATTTCCAGTTTCTTGAGTTTGGGGCTCATGATGGCCGCTGTTGGGTCTGCTGGCTGACGCCGCACTTTCGACGGCCCGTTCTATCCCAGAACGGCCCGCAGGAAGGGGTTGGTCTGAAGGTGCTCCGGTCGTCTCTCTCTCAGGGTTGGCTTGTGGCGGGCTCTGGTTGTGGTGCTCAGCATGGAACCGCACGCCGTAGACGACCCGGCGGCTCGTACGCTCCTTCCAATACCCCAAATGAAGTAGGTAGGGCCACATGCGCGCCTCGCGGCTCAAAGACTGCGGGCGGGTTGTGTCGATATACGCAAGCTCATCTAAGACGTCGGAGCCTTGGATGAGCGCTAGCTGCGCCGCAAGTGTCGTGGGACTCCACTTCAGGCCCGTCCTCCTTTTTCGCAAGTGACAGATTATGAGCAGCGTAGCGATCATGATGAAAAGATAGGCAACGCTCCCTACCACAGCGACTCGGAAATTGACGTCTATCTTCCAATTGGAGACGTCTTTCTGTACCAGCTGGAAGAGATTTGCCTTGAGGGGAGTGAGCAGGGCGGTGAATATCATGGTGACGTTGACGAGGCAGCTGACATAGTCGCCGCATATCCAGAGGTTGAGGACTTGGCCAAGGTTAACTTGCTCACCGGGCACCGCGGCCAGTTGTATGGTGAAAATGCGGTCAAAGTAGCGACGCTTTCGCCTTCCTTTCACGTCGCTGGAGCTGCTGGCCATGCGGACGTACGGGATGATCCTGTTGTAGGACCTGATGGTGCCTCGCGATAGCAATGCCGTTATGAAGCCGAGAACACCAGGGGCATAGAGCCACACCTGGTAGCTCGTGGTTGAGTCGACGTCGAACCAGGGGGGTATGGTTCGGTCCAGGG
Organism: Magnaporthiopsis rhizophila; assembly: GCA_003049465.1. Classification (NCBI taxonomy): domain Eukaryota; kingdom Fungi; phylum Ascomycota; class Sordariomycetes; order Magnaporthales; family Magnaporthaceae; genus Magnaporthiopsis; species Magnaporthiopsis rhizophila. The sequence goes on along the minus strand of PYSS01000061.1, from coordinate 44,768 downwards.
TAACCAGACTGATGAGGGCGGCAAAGCACAGCGAAAACAGGCCGAAGCTCATCCAAAGGTACCAGGGCTTAAGCGCCAAGGGGCGGAAGTTGAGCTCAGGGAGTTCTGCTTCTTCAGCCGCCGTGAGCGGGTCGAAGACCTCGACGCCATCTTTTTCGGATATGTCAGCAAGCCTGAGCGATGCGCCACCACACAGGGCAACGTACTTGAAGCGTTTGCGAGCCAGGGCTGAATCGAAGGTTCTGCGGCTGGTATGGCAGCTGCTTCTTCGTCAGTGGGAGAAGCCATTAGGTTCCTTTGCTAGGATTTACAGCAGGGTATTGTGTGCGATATGTGGCTACAAATTCAGGACTCTTGTCCTGCTAGGCAGGTTGGAAAGATATGAGGATGGTATTTACAGCGAGTCCGTCCTCTCTGGACGAGCAAGAGTGCTACTTATCAGAGAATTATATGGCATGAAGGGGCCGCCAGACCGAGGACGGCCCAGCTCTGATTTTATGGCAAGGCAGCCAACGAGGAGGTTATCCCCTACACCATGGCGGCAACCAGACCTTAAACGGAAAGCCTCCCATCACGCAAGCCCGCTGTGGCGCCGGTAACCTAGGAATGGCGTCCATATATTGGATTTCTGGCGTTCTTAGCGGGCTATGGGAGGTGGATGAACAACAATACGCAGCGAATCACAGAAATGGAGGGTGGGGACCCTGTATTTTTTTTGGCTGCGCATTGTTAGCGCCGCGCTCGCCCATTGAAATGGAGGTGGACGGTGGGCGCCGTCGGATGCTTGGTGCAAAATGGCGGTAAAGCGATCAGGCAAGAAGGCTAGGGCTGGCAATGAGGGTATTCAGCTTCCATGCTGGCTGAGAGCGAAGTATTTTCCACCTTGGCCAGGTGGTGTGGGTGGATTTGTGGTAAGGCTGCGAGAAGAAAGGCATCTCAGGAGGAAAAAGGCCTCGGGGCTGTACCGGGGTTAGGGTTACAACGACCACGCTATGACGGCATACCTACGGACGGATCCAGTCATGGGATAAAGTCCGAAACGCGACTTCCGGCTGTGTCGGACTGGAGACACATTTTGCCCAACCACGCGACAGGGATGGAAGGCAGGGCGGGCACAATGACCAGTCGCCGAATCAGGCATCAACCAGCGATTTTGCACGTAATTCCACTGGTCACTGGCCCAACGCGTGCTTGGTTACGATGCAACAATCATTCCACCTTCGTTGACTGCCTTTCGTTCTAGGCACGGTAACACACACGAGCCGGACGCAAGCATGGGGCGTCAAGATAGCGAGGCCCAGCGCCCACTGCTGAGCAAAGATGGCGATGGGGACGGCGAGAAATGCTCGGCACAAACCCCCAGCCCGAGCCTGGCCAGACGAGCGCTCTTTGGACGGTCACCCTTACTGAGCGGCGTCTTTCTCACCTTTGGACTGTTGCTGGTGCTGTTTGCATTCTGTCAATCGCGCTTTGGCCCCTTCCTGCAGGTATGGAGCGCCAAGCCGGGAGCCGAGCACAGCCCAGATGCAGCAGATCGGTTTCTCCTCGGAGTTGGCAAGGCCGACATCACCGGCCCCGTGGTCGAGATCAACTTCATGGGCTATGCGGACCCCAACCAGGTTGGCTCTGGCCTGCGCCAGCGCTTGTACAGTCGTGCGTTCATTGTTGGCGACCTGGAGAGGCCTGCCGAACGCTTCGTCTACCTCGTCCTGGACACGCAGTCCGGCGACACGGCGGTCCGCTACGGCATCATATCGGCTCTGCATGCCCTGGGTCCCGAATATATAGAGCTGTACGGCCACCACAACATCGCCGTCACGGGCACCCACTCGCACTCGGGCCCAGGCGGTTGGCTCAACTACCTGCTGCCGCAGATCACGAGCAAAGGGTTTGACCACCAGGGATACCAAGCCATTGTCGACGGCGCCGTGCTGTCTATTCGCCGCGCTCACGAGTCGCTAGCCCCGGGATACCTGAGCGTTGGTCAAACCAAGGTTCTCGGCGCCAATATCAACCGCAGCCTGTTTGCGTACCTGGCCAACCCAGAGGCCGAACGTGCGCGGTACAATGTCAGCGCGGATGACGATGGCTCTGTTGAGAAGGAGATGACGCTGCTCCGGTTTTCGCGAGCATCTGACCTGCGGAACATTGGCATCTTGACCTGGTTTCCGACCCATGGCACCTCGATGCTGGGAAACAATACGCTTGTCACAGGCGATAACAAAGGCGTCGCCGCCTATCTCTTTGAGCGTTCCATGAGGGATCACCCGTCAGCCGCTCCCCATCAGCCTTTCGTTGCTGGCTTCTCACAGGCCAGTGTCGGTGACACGAGTCCAAATGTCCTGGGTGCCTGGTGCGAGGACGGCTCAGGTGTCATGTGCAGCTTTGAAAACAGCACATGCCCCTTGGACGGCAGCAAGGCCCGCAGCTGCCACGCCAGGGGCCCTCTCTTTGGTAGGGATGACGGCGGGACGGCGTCATGCTTCGAGATCGGCCGCCGCCAGTACGAGCCCGCCCGCCGACTGTACGATGAGGACGTGGCGCCCCTAAGTCCGCTCCGCGGCGGCGACGGCGGAAGGGTGCGGTCGTTTCACACTTTCCACAACATGTCTGGGTTCGAATTTCCTCGTCCAGATAGTCTCGCAGGCGGCGACACCGCCACCAACAGCTCTCTGCTGCGGACCTGCCCCGCAGCGCTGGGCTACTCGTTCGCGGCCGGCACCTCGGATGGGCCTGGCGTGTTCGACTTCACGCAGCACGACGGCGACCCGTCCAACACGAGCCCCGTGTGGCAGGTCGTGTCGCATATGCTCAAGGAGCCGTCAGAGGAGCAGCAGGCCTGCCACGGCGCCAAGCCCATCCTGCTCGATGTGGGTGAGGTTAGCCGCCCGTACGAATGGACTCCCAACATCGTCGACGTCCAGGTTCTTCGAGCCGGTCGGCTGATAATAATCGTTAGCCCTGGCGAGGCTACAACCATGGCGGGGAGGCGATGGAAGGACGCTGTCAGACGTGCATATGCCGACCTTGTTGGAGGTGACGAAGCTCCTGTCGTCGTCCTCGGCGGGCCGGCCAACTCGTACACGCACTACATCACGACTGAGGAAGAGTACGGAGTCCAGCGGTACGAGGGCGCGTCGACGCTGTACGGGCCGCACACCCTCAACGCGTACATCAACGTGACGCTGTCATACCTCCCTCATCTTTTGTCCGGCAGCAATGGCGACAAGGCTCCGTCGGGCCCGCCCACGCGCCATGACCCGGACTCGCTGCCACCAGACAACACCAACAGGTCATTGTCTTTCATCACGGGCGTGGTGCGCGACGGGCCCAAGCTGTTCAAGTCGTTCGGCGACGTGCTCGAGGACGTGGACGCCGGACGCATGTACTGGCGCGGGCGAGATGCGCCGAGAGCCGTGTTCGTCGGGGCAAACCCGCGCAACAACCTACGGCTTGAGGAGACGTTTGCGGCGGTTGAAAAGAAGGAGGGCGGGCGGTGGGTGAGGGTGAGAGACGACGCAGATTGGTCGCTAGTGTTCCGGTGGCGGCGGACCAGCGGCCTGCTGGGCACGAGCGAGGTCGAAATCCAGTGGGAGGTGGAGGACTGGACGGATGAGGGCGTGTACCGGCTGCGATATTACGGCGACTCCAAGGGCCTGAACGGTGACATAACGCCGTTTGAAGGAGTCAGCGAGGAGTTTAACATTGTCGGTTAGGAGCTTTTTGCATTTGGCGGTCGTCATCTAGGTGAGCAGCTAAGAGATTTATATCCCTTTGAAGTTAGAGACAAGGAACATATACAAATAGAAAAAAAAAACGAAGTGAAAAAAGCCAAAAGCTTACCGCCTAACCAGTTTCCTGGGTAGGCGGCTACGAAACCTCCCCGTTAGGGGGTGTTTACTTCGAAACCGGTCGGTGTCGGCCACGGAGTTTTCGCCCGGTGCGAAAATCGGCAGCCCACGCCTGGGATCGAACCCGCAGCCAAGAGGCTATTGCAGTAAAGGTACAAGTAGGGTCTCGGACCGGCGACCCATCTTCATCCCACTACACCACCTTGGCCTACGGGCTCGTTCTTGACGACAACGGGGTATCTGGGTAGCTATAATCTTTAGGCGCGGGCATTGCGGAATGTTTGTTGTGCGGGCGGCAGCGGCGAGAAAGATATGGACGCGTGCGGGTACGCGGCAGCACGACCTACCTACCTACGCGTATACTATCAAAAATTTCAACCACTGCTTGAATCCATTGTGGGAGGGGGCTAGCGATGGGACTGGCCTTTACTGCCGAAAATGATTCTCGTCAACGGCCTGGCCTCGCGCATCACGGCGATATATCTGGTGTTTTCTCCAGCGCCCGCCTTGTCTCCCGGGCATTCCTGCGTTCTCGCCGTCCGCACAATGAACCGATTAAAACGCGCCCGTCGCGGGATTACCTTTTCATCTTTTTTCCCGTCTTGCTTCTCGTATGTCGTATGACCGTCATCGGAGAGGTTGACGAACGCACCCAGGCATTCCTGCAAACCCGAGCTCAACGTCTGCAAGGCCAGGCCGAACCCTTTGAGACTCTGCTTTGATATTTTTTTTCACCGACGCGTCAAAATTTTCATGTTTTCATGATAGTCTCTCGTCGCCCCCGGCAACATTGCCGCCGATCCAGGTTACGATATCGCAAACTAGAGTAAGATTTTGCTAAAATATGCCTACCTTATCAAAGTCAAGCCGGCAGCATGTCGGAAAGGAAACCACCGCCATTAATATCAGATTCGCCATGTAGAGGAGAAACAGTAAAGTACAGTATGGGCAATCACCGGCCCAAAGTGATAATTAAACCAGCCCGCGCCGCAAGCCAGTGAAGGCCACAAGCGCGCCCTCTTTTTCTCTACCCAGCCCACTCCCCGTTGACAACGGACTCACTCAATCCTCGCCCTCCTCCTCCTCAACAACAGACTCGGTCTCCTCCAGACCCCTCAGCGCCTCCTCGATCTCGGACGGGTCCGTGATGGCCCAGACGCCGGCGCCCTTGACGAGCCCCTTGCCGCGCATGCCGACCTCCTTGCCGACCAGGTTCCGGCCGACTTTTCCCGGCCCGATGCCGATCCAGCGCCGCACCTTCTCCTCCTGGTCCAGGTAGCGGATGCTGTCCCACCAGCGCACCGTCTCGAGGCACTGGCGCGCCAGCAGGTCCTTGAGCTCGGCCTTGCTCCCGAACGGGCGGGCGCTGATGTTGCTGACGCAGGGGATGTCGGTCGGGAACGTGACCACGTCCTCCCCTTCCCGCCCGGGCGTCTCGCTCTTCCCCGCCAACAGGCGCTGCATGACGGCGACGGCGGGCCTCATGATGGGCGAGTGGAAAGGCGAATCGCTGTTTAGACGGACGGCGCGGGGATCGTGGCCGAGGAACTGGCGCACGTGAGCCAGGAGCGTCTTTATGCGACCCAGGTCCCCCGAGAGCACGATCTGGTTCTTGCTGTTGATGTTGGCGATGAGCACCTGCTCGATCGGCGGCACGTCCTCTGCGCTCTCCGACTTGACCCCTTCGCTCGTGTAGCCGAGGAACTCGTAGATGGCCCCGATCAGGCCCTGGAGGTACTCGGGCTCGGTGACTAGGGCAACCATGCCGTAGTCGCCGCCGAAGCGGTCGCGGGCGTCACGCGTGGCGGCCGCCATGGCCTCGGCGCGCCGGCGCACCATGCGCAGCGAGTCGCCAAAGTCGAGGTAGCCGCCCGCGGCCAAGGCGGCGAACTCGCCGAGCGAGTGGCCGAGCGTGAAGTCGACGCGCTCGCCGACGCGGAAGCCGAACTCGCGCTCCAGCACCCGCAGGATCAGGAGTGACGTGGCCATGATGGCCGGCTGGGCGTGCGGCGTCGCCGTCAGCAGACTGCCCGGTCCTTCCCGGATGATGGCCGACAGCCGGTAGCCGACGCAGTCGTCGATCTCTTCGACGATGGGCCCCGCCGTGGCCGGGAAGGCCTCGAGCCACGGCGTCAGCATGCCGACCTTTTGGACGCCCTGGCCTGGTGGTGGGTGTTAGCATGTGGAGGAGTCTGATTTGGTTTCTTGGCTGGGCATGTGGCTTCTATGGTACGTACCTGGGAAGAAGATGGCCGTCTTTGGCCGGCTTGTTGCTGCCGTGGCGGGCTGTGATGGCGATGGCGATGGCGATGACGATGCATATCTGCGCTCTGAACAGGGTAGCCTGCGGTCATGACGGCGACTCTGCTGGGAATCGCCAGCTATTGACGGGGCTGGCGCTCTTGCAGCGCTCCAGACGAGAGTCCTGGTCGGGCGGACGGATCCGCGGGCGGCGGCTGCAAATGACCTCATACCGCCAGCGGCAGCGGAGCCGGGGCAGATCGGGTCGGATCGGGGCGTGTGCACAGCAAGGGGAAAGCTTCGGGATCTCGCTGGAGACGTGAGAAGTTCTCAATCGGCGAGTCGGTGCCGGGCGGGGAGAGCAAGGGGTTGGAGTCTCAGACTGTGCACAGCACGCAACTCCTTGCTTCCTCTTCCAGCGTCAACGTCAATGGAGTTTACCGCTGGAGATTGATGGAGTTGAATCATAGCGTGACGGAGATTCAATGGCCGAGGTTGCGGGTGGCATCCTTCGGACAAAGAAGATCCACCTGACAGCTGGGGTGGTTTCACGGCTTGGCGCTTCATTGGCGGACGCCGCCTGTCCGTCAGTGACCGATGAGCCCTGCAAGTCGGGCCCAGGCACCTGAATTGGCCAACCAGGGAACCAATATGCGGGGAAAGTCCGGGGTGCCACAGGGGCGGGATTGTGATGCAAGGGCACACACATGCAGCACCCGACAGCACGTACAGGGCGCCAGCCAACCTGGTGATCCAATTGTATGGTAATCAAGTCCCGTCAAATTGATCAAATTTTGGTTCCAGACAGTTCGGCTGATACCCCGCCATTTCTCGCTCGCGATACAACAACGAAAACAAAAAGACGGCTGAAACAATATCCAGCTCAACGAGCGACAAGAAGAGACACCACACTGGGCAAGGTTATGTACATGGACCGCAAAAGAGAGTCAGTGGGGACCTATATATATACAAAAAAAATTTGGACCTTTTTCTCAAAGTTGCATCAATGTGAGCCAGCCAACAACCGCCCCAGCCGTCGCAAAAGCCGCAGGTTTTTACTGGATGAGGCCAAAGAACCTCAGCATCAGCTGCTCGTTGACGGGCGCCGTGTGGCCGACGCCTTGGCCAAAGTAGCCGACCAGCTTGGTGCCGTCGCCGTACGTGACCTGCGTGTAGGCGGCCGAGGGCACGCCCGTGGAGTTCTTCGTGATGGACACGCCCAGGACGTCGGACCACTGCTTGAGCGCCTCGTGTCCGCACTGCGGCCGCACCAGGAAGTCGGAGTTGCCGTGGAAGATCTGCATGCGCGGGCGGCGCCCCGTGTAACCCGGGTACGAGTTGCGCACAAAGTTGCCCCACTGCTGCGGCGTGTGCGAGAGCCCCTGCGCGCACGTCTGGTTGGGCGAGAACGGCGTGGCCCCCGCCGCCCCGGCGAAGCAGGCGTGCGCCGTGCCGCTGTAGGCGCTGCCGGCCTCGAACACCTCCGGGTACGAGCCCGCGAGCACGTTGGTCATCATGGCGCCCGACGACGAGCCCATGACGTAGACGCGCGCCCGGTCCGCGTTGTGCGTGGTGATGGTGTAGTTGACCATGGACACGATGCCCAGCGCGTCGCCGCCCTGGTTGTGCGTCAGGCTGGCCGGGTTCTGCACGTCCCAGCAATTGCTCTGGTTCGGCGTGCCGGGGAAGATCAGGATCCAGCCGTTCTGGTCCGCATACCGGGGCAGCTGCGTGCCCGAGAACCACTGGCGCGCGTTGCCGCCGCAGGGGTGGAGCTGTTATTCTGCGTTAGACATGGCCGTCTGGCCCGGGCTGGGCTGGTGGGCTGGGAATCGGGGCAGAGCAACACTTACACCGACAATGATGGGAGGGTTCGCGGCAACGCGGTCGGGGACGTAGAGGAACATCTGAATCCGGCTGGGGTTGGCGCCCCAGTTCTGGATCTGCTGCAGCTGAGCGGCCGCAGCCATGCCGGCCGAAGCCGCGAGGCCGAAGAGGCTTGACAGAAGCATGGTGAATGCAGGTATGACGCGGCAGGGACAAAGAGCCTTCGAATGTTTGCCCAAGGTAGAGAAGGAGTGAGTTGAGTACGCCTTCGTATCCGTGAAGTATGGGAAACATCTCCTGTCATCCCCGGAGCGAAACACCGTCTTTATACAGACTCACGGCATGGTGCTGCCGACCAACGACATGCGCGGGGCCATGCCAAGACCAGCGCCGGACGGCTCAATCCGGGCCCTCAGGGAGAAGAGGACGGACTTGATTTTTCCGGGCCGACACAGTCAATTCTCCCCAATTGTGAAGCGCGGGAGAGAAAACGGGAGTTCGCGTCGATATTAACATGCTCCACATACAGTATATGGCGGCGGTTAGGCACGAACAATGACTCTTCCCATGCTGCGTGTGTTACGCGGTCGTCTGACAGGCGGTATGGCGTCCATCTTAGCCATCTTGGGATAGAAAACAAAACGCGCTCACATGAGGGGAGCTGCCCCATCCAGGGCAAGGGCGGTTAAATCGGGAGATGAGCGAATAGCCCTATGGCCAGCAGGGAAGCACCCGTTGGATGCCCGTCTTCCCTGCTTCACGTTCCTGCTGAACGGGGCCGTTAAGCACGGAGGGAGCCTCCATTAGGGCAACGGGCGGGGCAGCGGCAAAGAGGCTCGGGAACGCCAGTAGGGGGGGCATGGAGTACGTGTTCGAGCCTGGTAGTTGTCATCGGTAAATCGGCGGTCGCAAATAGCGGAAGCCAAGACGCAGCGTGAATGAGATACATGCGCGGCCTTTCGGGGCGCGGGTGCCGGCAACTACTGCCGACGGGCTGCAGATGAAACGAAGGCTGGCATCTCCTTTAATATCGTGGCTGAGGGGGGGAACATATTCAGCGCCAGCCGCCGTCATGATTTTCCGGAGCGAAGGAGGGCAACCACTACGACCGCAAGCGCTGAGGCATGCTACCCAATTACCCCACGATGTTTCCCCATGGGAAGAGACACATGCAGCAGCATCTGGTGGCAGTGTGTGTCGCATTCTGTGTTGGGCGGTGGTGGGTCTAGGTAACGCTTCAACGAGACGGGAGTCACTCCACCTTCCACGTCGACAAGAAAAAAGCTGGGTCGTAAAAAGATCCCCTCAGAATGCACTTGCAACCAACGCATGATAATAAAATCTGAAAGGAAAAGAATTCGAATAGGCAAAAAGGCTCCGTAGCCAGGCTTCATAACAAGCGTTTCTTTTTCGCGAACTTTACTGTTTTGCTTGTGATATGGTCGGCTAAAAACGCAGAGGTTGTGTAGTGAAAGGATGGCAGGGTAGGATTGCTGTTTTGGTCGACGCCCGTTTCCTTCAGTCAGTTGCATGAAGCCCAGTCCATGCCTGCCGGGCTGGCAGTCGGCGGTGGGGCAAGGACAGGGACAGGAGGATTGTCTCCACATTTTCTTATCGCAAGCGCCCATCCTTATCAGCTCGGCATTTATTCCAACTGCGTCAGCGTCGCGAATGGAACAAAGGGGACAGTTTGCAGCGCGAGCCAACGACGACGACGATCAGCCCAATCCCATCACCTTCATTTTGCCGACTTTTGCTAGCTATGCCCCTACATCACCCATAATGTCCAGCTTCATGTCGCTAATAGGATGGGCTTTCCTGCCTGACGTGAGTCGCTTCTGCCTCAACGATTCAGCCCGCCTCCCAGACCGCTGACAGCAGCCGCCACCCCTTGACAGCTGGCCACCAACTGGGTGCAGACCGTCTACTACGGCATCGTCATCCGCGCTGGCGACCCGAAGCCCCGGCGGGGAACCCCGCGCTACGCCGAGCACCGCCGCCGCATCCACATCCTCGTCGTGTCGGCATACCTGCTCTACACCATCTTCGAGGCCGACCGCGAGATCCGGCAGGCCGGCTCCTTCTACTCGGACCTGGGCCTGACGCCCGCCGCCACGGAGCGCGAGGTCAAGTCGCGCTTCCGCCGCCTGGCCGCCCTCTACCACCCGGACAAGGTCGGCACCACCACCAGCGGCGGCTCGGCCGCCCAGCAGGGGGGTTACGACACCGACTTCTTCATGCGCCTCAAGGTCGCCTCCGAGACCCTGACCGACCCGGCCCGCCGCTTCGCCTACGACCGGCTGGGCCCGGATGTCGTGGCCTGGCAGCGCTGCGTCACGGTCCGCGACTACGTCTCGCACGGCCTGCAGGCGCTGGTCCCCTACTACGGCGGCGCCGCCTTCTTCATGTACTTTCTAGGCTACCTCGGCTACCTCGACTACGGCCGCGCCTGGCGTTGGATTACTTTTTTCACCGTCGTCTTGTTCGAGGCCCACGTCGTCACGCGCCCGTACCACCCCGTCCTATTCGATCGCGTCGTCAACCCGCTCATTGCCTACCTGTCGCCCTGGTTCGGAGGCGGCGGCGCCACTGCCGCAGCCGCAGCCGCAGGTGCAGGTGGGAGGAGAGCTGCTACTGCTGCTGCCGCCGCCTCGGCGCCGTTCGCCTACCTCCCCTTCCAGGCCGTGCAGCTGGCGCGCAAGCTGAGCCTGACCGTGTACGTGGCCATGACGCAGATCGGCCCGATGCTGGGCGCCGACACGAGCAGCGGCCGCCTCGTGGTTGCAGACGACGACGACGGCGACGCCGCCAAGCAGCGCACCAGACTCGAGCAGGCCATCGAGCGCCTCGAGAAGACGGCGGCGGGGCTGAACGAGGACGCCGGCTCCATGTTCCGCTTGGAGCTGGCGCCGTTCGCGGACGACAAGGAGAGCATTCGCACCATCCAGGTCAAGCTCAAGGACTGGCTGGTCCAGAACACCATCATGTCCGAACCCATAGTGCGCGACACCCTGGGCAAGGTGCTCCGGAAGAGGAGGGCCGAGGCGCCGTTTAAAGCAAAGGGGAACAGGTAGGGAGGGAGCTTTTATATTTTATGATGGCTGCATATGCGTGTTTCTTGAACGGCTGTCAGATTGGAATTGCTACTATTTGATACCCTAGGAGCGCCCTCAGGATTCATTTTCGGCGTTGAGATCTGACTTTGATAGATTATACCACGAGGGTTATTTAGACGTTCAGAATTCTGCTACAAATTTCATTCGAATACTCCATAACAATGCTCTTTTTTTTCGGACATCGTGACAACCCAAAAATGTCGTTTCCGGGATGACATACGATGGTTTGGGGTCGCCTGATTGAGTGCCCAGACTGATAGGAGCTGGAGAACTGTTCAATACCTCACACTCTCCCCAAGGAAGGGGAAGACACAATAAACACAAAGTGACGACGGACAAGGAAGAAATCGCGGCAGGTCGACCAACCCTGTGGCAACCCCAAAACCCAACTTATAACCGCTGCCGTCCCCGCGTCTCGATCGGGATGAGGCACATGCCCACAAACGCAGCAAGAATGAGCGCGCCCGACAGGTAAATGGGCGCCGTCGACCCGTCGCCGGGTATGTTTGCAGCCAACACCGGGGCGACGAGCCCCATGACGCGGTTCAGGAAGCTGGCGACCCCCGTGCCGGCGCCCCTGACGGGGGCCGGGAAGATCTCGGGAGTGAAGGCGTAGAGGACGCCGTACATGATGTTCTGGCTGAAGGCCTCGACGCACGAAAAGGCCAGGCGCAGCGACGGCGACGAGCCGCCCCATGTCGCGAAGCCGAACAGGAACACGGCCGAGACGAGCGTCGAGCCGGCCAGGGTGCCGCGGCGGCCCAGCAGCGGCGAGCGGTGGTCGACCGTGTACGCGGCCAGCAGGCTCCCCGGCACGCCGACGACGCTCGTGATGGCGTAGTTGCGGTACATCTCGGCCGAGATGGCCTGTGGCGGCGGCGCGGTGGCAGCAACAGTGTCGGCGCGTGCCGCAACAGGACCGGCGGCGGACGACTCGTTGCCGTGCGAGAGGAGGTACTGCGGCAGGAAGGCGTTGAAGAGCGGGTAGCCCATGCCGATGGTGGCCCAGACGAACCACATGACGGCTGTGGCCACCCCGAGCTTCCTGCTGCTGAAGAGCGGCCTGATGCGCTCGCCCGAGAAGGAGGCCAGCTTTGCCCGAACGGCACTCGCCACGCTGGGGCCGGCGCCAGCGCCGGCGGCCCGGCGGGACGGCGGCGACGATGACAGCAGCGACTCGTCGTCGCCGCCCATGGCCGTCTGGTGCGAAACGCGCCCGCGACGCGCGCCGTCGTCGTCGTCTTCCTCGCCCACCACCTCATCGAGGATCTCGTCTGTCAGCCAGGTCTTGACGCCGTTACGGTAAGCGATGCCGTGCACGACGGCGACGGCCTCGGCCTGCCTGCCGCGTGACAAGAGGTACTTTGGCGACTCGAACAGGCTAAAGACCCAGAAGCGCAGCCCGAACATGGCCAGCGTCATGACGCCGATGGCAAAGACGAACAGCCGCCAGCCCTGGTCGGCGGGCCAGTTGGCCATGAAGAACCAGGCAAACAGCGACGAGCACAGCTGGCCGACGGGCCACCAGACCGAGAGCAACGTCAGCAGCGAGCTCGAGGCGTCAGGCAGGAACTCGAGGAACAGGGCGCCGTCGACGGGCAGGTTGCCGCCGACGCCGAAGCCGAGGCAGGCGTACAGCAGGCAGACGGCGCCCCAGCTGGGTGCGTACGAGACGGCGACACCAAAGACGCCCGTGATGAGCAGGGTGCAGTTGAAGGCCACGCGCCGGCCCATCATGTCGGACCCGACGCCCCAGAAGAAGCTGCCGAAGCAGAGGCCGAGGAAGACGGAGCTGGTGGTGTAGCGGACCGTCTTTTCTGCGATGCCGAACTCGGTAGATAATGACGGCAGGGTAAGTGATACTCCCTTTTGGTTTTGTTGGTTAATGTTTTTTTTTCGCTTCTGGATGACGTAGGGATGGCTGTTATAAAGATGTCAAATACTCACTTGCATCCACAAACTGCAGGTCGTGGAACATGTTAGCAGAGGCCACAGCAGAGGACGACACAGCACGTTGGGTCCACGGCAAGCAGGACTCACTTATCAGCGAACCATCCAAACCCGCAGAGAAAAAATAGCTGCCAGTTATAGCTGCCCATGCCAATGTCCTGGATGGCCTTGTTGATGAGTTTCGATTTCACTTGAGATGCAGCGGGGTGATCAGTATTTCCATCGTTCTGTTATAGGAAACGCCGTGGAGTGAGAGAGGGCTTAAGGGCCCATTCAGAGCAGCGACAAGATAAGGGAAACACCACCCCGGGGCACTCACTCTCGTACGCAGACCACCGCCTGCCCTTCTCGCCCCTCCTGACCTCCCTCCGCAGGCCTTCGATGCTGTACTCGGCGGCTCGCATTTGCAGCATCCCAGTGCCCTCGTGCTCGTCCTGCTTGGTGGCGGGGGCGTCGTCCGCGTCGCCGCCCCGGCCGCGTCGGAGATTCTCATCGTCGGCGCCGTCATCGGACCCCGGCGCCTCCTCGTACTCGGTCCGCCCGGACCGGGCCGAGTGGCTGTACAGGTGGGCGTCCTCGAGCGGGATCAGCACGCCCGCGTAGTCGGCCGTCGTCTCGACGCGGCCGCCGCCCAGGAGCCGCCGCCAGGATAGCAGCCTCATGGCTCTGGGGTTGTGTGTGGTGACGGCAGAGAGAGGGCAAAGACGAAGATAAGAAGTGAAAACGAAAATGAAAAGGCGATTGGCCGGCCGCTGATTGGCAGGCCCCTTCACCACTGTCACCTGCGGGATGCGGGGGACATGAATACGAGATGATAGGTCAGGCGCTAAAGATGAGTGATGAGGATGCTTGAATACGGAAAACTGTGCTTTCCGACTTGGATATTTCGTTCACGTCGACTTTTTGGATGGACAAATGCCCCTGTCAGTTCGAAAACGACGTGTTGTCGATTCGTCCTTGGTATGCACAAGACAGGCGCACGTCCCTTGTCGCCTCAATCTTGGTACGCCGGCCAGCCGTGGCTGAAACCCTGGGAGTGGATAAAGAACTGCCGGCGTGCGCCTCTCCACAGCGGCAAAGTGACGGAAGCGGGCGAGGACCGTAGCCGGGTCGGGTTGCCACTCGGGTGCTGAGGGATTGAAGATTCGAGGGTGGGTAAAAAGCGTCAATGAACGGGAGGGATTCGACGTTGGAATCGAAGACGAACAAAGAAAAAGAAGCACAAAGAAAACAGCCGCCAGACTCGACGTGGGGTACTCGATGCTAAACCCTGTCAGCCCCTTTTTCAGGCCAAGGTGGCTGCTCCCTGCAGCGCACGTCGGCGCGACCAAAATCCCGTCTTGGAGCCTGGTCTCGTGCGCGAAGTCTTTTGCTCTGTCCACTCCCAAATTCCTCCGCATGACGCAATGACGAGCTCAGGCCTCGGAATCACGAATTGGTGGTACGAATAAGAGGAAAGGGAGAAAAGAAAGAAGAAGAAAACAATGGAAAATTCATGCAGCAATCAACGCCCCTAATTTTGGCGGGTGTGTGCCCTTTACAGCGACATGTAGCCGCAGCTGGACGGACTCTCCCGACGCGCGGGGAAGCTGATTCAGCCCATTGAGGCCGCCTTGACTATTATTTCCTGGCGGGACGGCAGGCACAGCATGCCAGTGATGTCATTCATTTCCCCTTCCATCAACACAGAAGCCCCGTTGATCTCAACGTCGACCTACGCTAAATATCCACATTATGGCTTGTGGCTGTGTGTCTCCATTTTGCCTCGTCTTTGCACCTCCTATCCATCTTGGGGTTAAAATCCTCTAGCAAAAAAAGACGGATTTCCCATAACAGAATCTTCTTCATGCCTCATACAGAGGCCGTGATTTACGGCTCGTCCTAACATATCAGTCCCGGGCTCAGTCTCAGCCAGCTCAGCGCTGCGAAGACTATCCCAGGCCGCCAACTAACCATCACATTCGGTTCGAAGACAGACTCGCCTTCAAGAACGTCCACTAGCACTTCAGGATGGCAGATACGGACCCAAGTTCTGCCCAGTCCGCCGTCACCGGACTGAACCTTGTCGGCCACGGAAATAATGCCTCAATTCAGAAGCCCGTTCATCAATCACAGATTTCCAACGCTCATCGTTACTACGAGAATCAGGAGACTGACAACAGAAAAACGCCAGAGGAATCCCTGTGCCGCTCTTTGGAGGCGGCCAAAAGGGGCTGTCTGTCCCTGGACATTTACGTGCTGGAGAGCCCTCAAGGATCCACCCCTCGAGCTCCCAGTCGTTGTCTGGATATATGGTGGTTCCCAGTGCGTCTTCGGTAGCAAGGATGTGTTCCAGCAGCCTGGTCTTCCCATTTACGACGGCAGCGGCACGACGCTTAACTCGGGGAACAAGAAGATATTCGTTCACGGTGAACTATAGGCTTGGCGCATTTGGCTTCCTAGTTCGCAACAGCATGGAAGAAGGAGAGGCTCCCGAATGCTGGCCCATGGGACGAGCGAGAGGGGTTCCAGTGGGCCAACGATCGTATTCACCTTGTGGGAGGCGATGGCAACGCTACCACCGCCATGGAACAAATACGCACGCTCTCACGTATGCCAACAAGGCCCTCAACGGCCAGCTGACGCCCGGCTCGTTCACCGTCAGGCCCGCAGTGGATGGCACCTTTTTCCGGCAGCTCCCGACCTTGGAGCTCGCCATGGGGCAATTATTCAAGCCCGACCTAGCCGTCGTCTTTCACTGCTCGAACGAGTCGTCGCCAGTGCCGGTAAGCCGACCCAGAACCGCTGCCCGTCGTCGGCGTACGCAACGCAGAGCGCTAGTGTCCAGGTATCCCTGCGCGACAGCTGCTTTACATGCCACGAAAGGCACCTCACAGAGGTCGTCGGCAGCTCAGGTCACCTGGTGCGGAACATGCAGTACTGGGGGAAGCCTGGCTGGCACGGCACGACATTCTACAACCCAAAAGTTCACCGCGGGCACGCTGCTGGGGCGGACTCGGGTCGCTGTTCTCGCCGCTGATAACCGCTGTCATCCGCGATATGAGAAGCGGGATGCAGAGCTACTTCACGGCAGCCACCTTGGAGGCTGTGCGCCGTTTGGTGCCGATGTTTCGCAGACCTGACTGCGGTCGGAAATCCAGACGATTTTAGCGCCCAATATATCGGAGGAAACGCCAAATAGTCTTGGGGGACATTCGGAAACGTCGCTTTTCTTCCGACGCCGGCCTCGCGGCTCAACGGCGATGGGTGGAGATGAGCAGACATGAGACAAAACGGCGTGGCCGGACAAAGTGTTTCAGTGATTTGGATCCGGGCTGCTCCCCCAAAGGAGAACATCCCGTTGCTGCAGATAAAGAGGATTTCCGCCATCAGGGAAGCTTGGGACGCATTGCATGCACTCTTGGCACCGCCCAGTCCGAAACGTCTTTGATGCCGAGGGCCGCGCCGTGGTCCCAATTGGGATACTCGCTGGCGTCGACCAAAGCTCTCTCATCTTTTAAGCTTAATTCTCAAGCTGCCGCCCATAACGGCCGATCTCGTCCGAACTCAGCTTGTGCTCCTTTATCACGAATATGAAGCTGCCCTACCGTAGGGCGGCATTAGAAACGCGCACTGCGCTTCGTGCAGATGCAAAGCCGAGCACCTGCGTTTTGAGATGCGCACTCCTCCCTTTTCTTTCACACACAAATTGCATTTTCCGTCACCACTTTGTTGTTATGTCACAGTTGCTATGCACGGGAATCGTCGAAGCCGGCAAATCAAATATGCGTGGACGTGGAAGCCACGCGGGCATAAAGCCAATATGAAACACAACGGCACCACGCAGATCACCCCGTCCACTCCCGGTTTCAGTAACTAGGTATTCCACGGGCACGCTTTGCGCACAACGGAAAGATGATGATAAGGCGAGGGTCACCCTGGAGGGCTTCTTTTGATTTGACTTGATTGTATTTGGCGAGAGTTGATATTTTTGGGCAGAGCATCACCCCACCCAGCAATCTCACGAGCAAGCGACCGCGCCACCCGCGAAAGAACACTAGACACCCAAGTTCATCCCAACTACAAGGGCCGCTCGCGAAGGGCCGCCCACCACCAAGAACGATGCCGATGGAGCTCTGCATTAACAGGCCGGAGGCGATTGTACGCGAGCTCCCAGTCGTCCGGATTTTTGGTCTAGATTTTGGCGGGTCTGAAAGCTGACGAGCACCTAAATCGGGCGTCTTTCCCATGAATGCAGAAGGCAGTATCCACCATATCGCACCCACTGCCATCGCAATGCTTTTTCGACACGTTCCTGGTCCCGCTACCAACCTGGGCGTTCATGGCCACCATCCTCGTCCTCGCACTCGCCATGCCGGCGTCCGAGACCAGCGGCCGGCCGAGGCCAGGAGTGCGGAAGCGCTGGGTGCGCATGGCCGCGGTTTCGGGCTACTACTTTCTGGTCTCGGGCGCCATGGCGGTGCAGCTGGTCGAGATGGTGCGCCTGACGCAGGCGCAGCTGGGCGTGTCCATGATCCCCTTCTCCGTCGTGGGCGCGCTGCTGGCGGTGGCGAGCGTGGCCGCGGGCGAGCGCCTGCCCACGAGACGCGCGACGGCCGGGTCGGCGGCGGCGGTGTTCTGGGCCGCCGGTGCCGTCATCGCGGGCGCAAAGGTCGCGGCGCTGCGGCGCTTCATCGGCGACGAGGAGGGCTCCACGGGCCCGCTCGCCAGGCAGGGGACCATCTATCCCGTCGCGGACCAGATGGTGGACAACGCGGCGCTGGCGGGCGTGTATGCGGCACTCGTGGCCGTCGAGCTCGTACTCGGGCTGGTCGTGCTGCCTAGCGTCAGCAAGATCGAGGGCGCGCCTGGCACGGCACACATCGAGCTCGCTGACAAGTGATCAAACAGAAAGAGGGTCTTGTCGCTCGGAGCCCAGAGTTTGAGGATTTAGTCTGGACCGCATCGCGGCAACGGCGACGACCGAAATCGAGGTTTTGGGTACCAGGATCCCGACCGAGAGAGAGGAATAGGCAGGCCCAACCGCATTGTTGGGCTCATGTCCCATGTCCTATATCCAAGGACGGGAGGGATCAGGGGTTAGGGGGCAAACGATTTTCCTTTTATCCTCGTCTCAAGCAATCTGGCATTTTTGCCACCATCAATTGTAAATGCGGTATCGGTTCAGGCGACAGGGCCGGCGCGCAAGGGGAGGGGCTGGTCCACAGGCGCGCAGGGGATATCCGGCGATGGTCTTCGGGGCGTTTTACGGGAGCTGTAGGTTTACATATTTATCTCACGAGCCGTCGCGCTCGATATAATGATCTTTCGGATCGACACCAATGCCGATCTTGAATCACGCTAGCTGCCGCTCACGGAGCAATCAAATCGACGGCGATGCAACGGCCTGCCATCACGTGCGACACGACTCGACGCCGAGACAGGGCTGCGGCTGACGCAATAAGCGAACGGTAAGCCTCAACGGCGCCCTATCGCCAAGCCCCAACCCGCAGTCTGCGATCACATCCCGCAGCAGGCAGACCAGGTCACATGGAGAGATGGGAGATGTGCAAGTGGCAGATGAAAACAGGACGCAACGACTGAACACCCACGCAACTCCCAGCACCACCACCACCACTACCACGACCACCACCAAAACCCTAACCGCCGGCACCACCATGACCCTGGACTCGTCCGGATCCGGCAGCAGCTCCGGAGAGGGTAGCCCCAGGCCCACGGAGCCGAGCACCAGCACGGCCGCGGAAGCCGCCAGCACAGCCCGCCGGCGACCCATCCCGCGCAAGGGCCACACCAAGTCGCGCCGCGGCTGCTTCAACTGCAAGAAGCGCAAGGTCAAGTGCACCGAGGGCCTCCCCGAGTGCGACCACTGCCAGCGCCTGGGCCTGATCTGCGAATACCCGCCGCGGCGCTACGTCGGCCGCAGGACCGACGAGCCGCTGAGCAGCCCGGTCACCGCCACGGGCTACGGCGCCATGGCCATGGCCATGGCGCTGTCGCCCACGTCGCCGTCGCGGCCGCTGCAGACCACGCCGATGACCTTCTCCAGGGACGACCTCCGCTTCTTCTCGCATTTCCTGCTGACGGCCTACCCGCCACTGCCGCTGGGCGGCGAGGCCATCTGGAAGCAGGTGGCCGCGATATCCTACGAGGTATGTAGACGCCACCTGCCGTCCTCCATCCCCGCCCGGCCAGACCAATTTCCAGCCCAGCCCACTTTGCGTTGCATCCCGGCCGGCCTTCCCGAGTCGAGTCCACTCGGGTTGCATCGAAGTCTCACCGAACCANGCCGCTGCAGACCACGCCGATGACCTTCTCCAGGGACGACCTCCGCTTCTTCTCGCATTTCCTGCTGACGGCCTACCCGCCACTGCCGCTGGGCGGCGAGGCCATCTGGAAGCAGGTGGCCGCGATATCCTACGAGGTATGTAGACGCCACCTGCCGTCCTCCATCCCCGCCCGGCCAGACCAATTTCCAGCCCAGCCCACTTTGCGTTGCATCCCGGCCGGCCTTCCCGAGTCGAGTCCACTCGGGTTGCATCGAAGTCTCCCCGAACCCCCCCGCCACTGACACGGACCAACACAATCCTAGTTTGACTTCCTCATCCATGCCATGCTGGGCTTGGCAGCCTCGCACCTGTCCCTCGTAACGCCGACGGGCTTTGAAAACCAGGCCATCTCGCACCGTGTCACCGCAATCAGGCTGCTGAACCAGGCGCTCAGCACTCCGTGCGCGTCCATCGTCGAGGGCGATGCGCGATTCGCCGCCATCATGGCCTTGACCTTTGTAAGCTTGCTTCGTCCTTTGCCACAATGACCGGGGTTTGGGTTCTCTGGATTCTGATCCGCAAGTCCGTGTGTGCGGCCAAAGCAAGCGTCCTATATGCCCGAAGGAGGCATGATGGAGTTCGTTTCGCTCATCAGGGGCTGCAACGTGGTAGCAAGGAGCACCATGGCTCTCAAAGAATCCATCTTCAACACCTGGACAGAGGATGGTCATCTCGACACTGTGAGATCCGTGAATGCCCCAGAGCCAGACGGCGTGCCGTCAGACCATGAAACCATCGAAGCTTTCTTGGCATCGCTGAGACAGCTGGCCCCGGACTGCCGGACCCAATTCGAACTGCTGTGGCTGGCGACGACCGAGAAGTCTCTCACACTTGCAAAGACGTCAGCTCTAGAAGGTATGCGAGCAAACGAAGCATACTCGGAGGAAGCTGGCCAATCACCTGTCTAACCTCGCTCTTCCGGGTTGAACAGGATTCGGCCTGACGGCGCGAGCGTACCAGTACTTTGGCGCAGCCTCCAAGGAAGACTTCGAGGCCTTCACCAACCCCGGAAACCACATCGCCCAGCTGTTGATGGTGCACTTCTTTTTGGTTGAGTATTTTCTTGGCTGCAACGTCCTCGGGCCAATCATCTCCCCGTTCCTGGTCCGCAGAAAGGTCCACGCGGCCTGGGTGGACGGCCTGGCGCGATCACTACCGTTGGAATACCGACAAAAGTTCGGCTGGCTCCAGCGGTTCTTCTGCGATCCCAACTTGGCACTCCCCCGACCGACCGGCCTGAACCCAGTCCCTCGGCCTGAGGATACCGGCCGTGAGATGACGCTCCGGATGAAGGATCCAAGCCAGATGGAAATGTGACTTTACCGTTTTGGATCGGTCAGAGCGGGCCTCTGGTCAAGAAAAAAACTGCATCTTTTAGTTCGAATGAGTGTTCTCTCAAGATATATCACGGCGCTAGAAGATCCCGGCAGCCCGATAATAATACCAAAAGTCAGCCAGTCTTTGGTCTCGTTCCCCAGACCATCCGCCGTGGCAAGGCCGGCCAGCTGGCCTTTGTAATGGGGACCATAATTTCCCAGGTCGATGTGTGTGTGACTGTGACTGCCGGAGCAGGGTTCAATTCTTGTGGTTGGAAGCCCGATCTGAAGGGCTGAGGGCCTCCATGCCAAGCGACGGCAGTGAGAAAAGTCAGCTGCAAGCCACGTACGGTCCAGGCCAGCTTCATTGACCTCATTCGGCCGCTTACAGTTGGCCCAGGCGTCCCCCGCGATCAGCCCCGCAACAGTCACAGACGTTGGAGCCACTCATTGGCGATCGTTGTGTGGCTTGGCCAGAGGCAGCCCAGCCTGCCCTACCCCAGGCCGAGGATTCGCCCACGTGCATCAACATCCCCCACGGTAGAACCCCATGCCTACCTATCACCCGCCCCAGTCACCATCATCAAATGAGCTTTATCAAAATGGAATTCAATTGCGTGGCGGAATTCCCCATAAGCCCCCCGGCTGAGGCGAGGTAGGGTCGGTGCCTGCTAATCACGAACGTGGGACGGAGATGGGCTGTCGGGAGTTTCGGAAGCCACTTAATAAACGAAAAGAGGCAATAAAACCGATCTTCGCCAAGATCATTGGCTATAGCCCAGAAAAAGACAGCACCCAATGGGTCTTGTTTGTCGTTGTCGTTGGCGAGCACATGACCATGGAGATTTGAGGCGTGTCAATTGAAGGTCGCACAAATGTCACGGGCTCTGCGGTGGGGATCCAGGGGCCGTCACACAGCAGTCTGCGGGAGCGTTTAGTGCGTCAAGTGGCTTTCCAGCAGGCGTCTAGGTGCATCTACAGAGCGCCACCAGAAGTATCGGCGCCCATGACCAGTGTTATCAATCTGATAGCCGCTGCCAGAAGAACCCGGCATAGGTAGAAGAAGGACGGGGAACAAAAAAAGAGATTGTGACCTTCACAGAACACAGGTGCTTTGCAGCAAAGCCAATGAGACAACCTGCTCAGCCCGCAGCCGAGCACACAAGGTGACCTGATAGCCGCCAGCACAGCAATCCACAGCACACAGCACAGCACAGCACACGATATACGCGCGCCGAAAACGCCTCACCTTGGGGACCGCCCGCCCCGTCCCAATCGGAGGTTACTGGCTGGCGCCGGCTAGGTGGACGGGGAATTCGAGATGGCAAAAAAAAGGAAAAGAGCGTGGAGGGGATGATGGATGGATTATGGAGGGGGGTGTGGTGTGTGGCAAGGCACCTCGACTTCTGCAGCGTTTGGAGCCATAAACGGCACAAGTACATCGCCCATGACAGCTAACGACCCAAGTGTCGATTGGGCATCGTGGAGGGGTCACGATGCGTGCTTTCTTTCCCGCGTTTCCGACAGTAAAAAAAACAATAACAATAAAAAGATAAATCCTACTATAATTTATCGATTTCTTTCTTTCTTTCTTTTTTTTTTTTTTTTTTTTTTTTTTTTTTTTTTTTTTTTTTTTTTTTTTTTTTTTTTTTTTTGTGTCAGTCGGCTTCCACGGGATTTCGCCCAGATAAACATTTACCCGGCAGCCCGGTTTCCTTTGAACCCGGCAAGACGGTTTTTGTGTGTCTTGCCGTGGTTGTGCTGGGTTACACTCAATAACACCCAGGGAAAAGGTCTGGAATTTTTCGGTTCAATTCCACTGCTCTGAGCAGCCTCGGGGTGGCCACTGCCGCTGCGGGATGATTTCCTGGGGAAAAAGGGACCTGGAAACAAACCTCCCATTTTAATAAAAGATAGAATAAGGATTAATACAGGGGGACAGAGGAACACAAAAGGGGACGACGGGGAATAAAATAAAAATAAAAATAAAAAAGAATAAAATGTTTTTCTTTTTACCTCCTTTTTTATTTTTTATTTTCATCGACCTCGACTTCATTTTCCCACACGACACCGCGGGGTGTCTTGGACGCTGCAACCTCACGCCCCGGAAAACTCAACTCACCAACGACGTCGCGCACTCCCTTCACCGCCTGGCTCTTGCATCAACACGCCCATGGTCATCTGGCCGTTTTTTGCTCTCCTCCATCTCGCTCTCTTTTCCTTGCGCTGCCGTGGGTCAGTCAACCCCCCTTCTTGGGGGCCACCTATGACATCAATTGCATGCCAGCTCATCAAGCCCTCCTTTAAGTTGATAGGTGAGAAAAAAAAACAAATCTGCTGCTGTTGTTGCCTGGTAACATATACCCGACATCCTTCCCCGGACTCCAGTCGGGTTACGCAAATGCGCGATCATGCCACTGTGATACTGCAATAGCCGCTTGCTGCGAGTCGCGCAACCCGCCGCCAAAGCAGTGTAACCTTTCCATGGAGCCAAGCCCTGCCGCTGCCCGATCTTTCTGCAGTCTGGGCTCTTTTGATAAGGCCGGGGAAGGCGGGCATCACCACCCTGCAGTGCGTGATTGCTTGCTTGCAGTAGCACCTATGTAGGTATGTACCTGTAGGTAGGGCGAACCAGGTTTACGTGGCAGATAGACAGGCGCCAGACAGTTTTAACCGCCCTGTCGGGAGTCGTACGGTCCGTCCTGTGGCTACCTACCTACCCACCACCTCTTCCTGTGAACGGGAACGAATTCATCAGGGCCAGAAGGGTCGGTCGATTCGTGGCGTCTCTTGCTGCATGGGAGGGTCAAGTGCCTCGCCAAAACGAGGCCAGCTGTCAAATCGCAGGTCATATCGAAGCAAGATGCCCGATGAGGGAGACGTCAGTGGCCTGCTCAGTTGATTCCGCCCACTGGTCATGTTTCGACGAGCCAGCCAGCCAGCCAGCCAGACTTGGAAGGCTCAGGCGCGCCCCTTCGGACTGACGGACCGGCATCTCTGACGTATCGCAGGATCAGTCACTTGCCAGGAGACGCCGCCTCTGATTGGGGCGCAACCTGGAGCTGCGCCATGTTCACGAACGCCCAAGTTCAAACCCCAGCTTGGCAGTTGCACTTCGTCTCGGCAGTTCAATCAAATCCCCACGGTAGTGATGTAACCCGTCTTGGCCGTTTGCTTCAAGGCATTGTCCCTCGTGAAGAGGCTGAGTCAGAGCTGAAAGGGCTTCCTAGAGCTCCGCCGCCTGACAACATAGAGGACGGGACACGGATCGGGTCCGCCGCCCACCCGAGCATCATCACACCCCGCCGTGAGCATGGAACGTGACTGGCGAGCATGCGCTTCCGGTGGCACAACAGAGGCAAAACCGGGATGGGAGACGGCATATCCAAAACAACCCGGTGCTCCTACGCAGGCTGACTGACCCGGGAAAGAAGAGCGCTGGCTGAAGATTTCCCATTTGTCCGCCCGTCCCGTGCAAGGCGGTCAGACCGACTTTAGGCAAAAATGCGGAGGCCACGCGTGGTAGGCCAGCCCTCCGTCGCCCGCATCCAGCCGAAAGGAACAAACAACATGGGCTGCACACCGAGTTCCCCGGCAGGCTTGCTTACGCAGGGCAAATCATATCGACCGGGGCCGGACCGACTGACTGGCTGCAGCATCTCGTTGGGCGCACTGCCGAGTGCGCCAGTTCATTTATTCTCGCCCGCTGGCTCGTCTGTCTCGATCTATAAAGCGCGCCCTACGCATCTTCGGACCTTCCCTAACGGTGACATGGCATGGAGTTCAGCCTCTTCGCGACGAGAGGGAGGGGGCGTGTACTACCCTCCAAGTATCCCCCAGTCTCCAACAATCCGGGCTGGGTCGTGCCTCCTTCCACCTTCCGTCTCGCCTCGGGCAGCGCAGTGACCGTTCCACCCCGAGGTCTCTACTTTCAACCGAAGCACACTCCCCCTCCCTCCAACCTTCCCAATGAATGTTTGTGAGCGGTGCCGCTGTCAAACCACCCATACTATCGGAATAATGCATGCGCGGTGGTCTTTTGGCTAAAGTCACCACCGCACGTGGCGGGCAGGGCCTGCCGCTCTGTGTTCCTGTCGCCTGGGACGCGGGAGCTGCACGTTGGATATATATTGTGGCCAAGGCCGCCGGGGGCAAATTAGCCATCGCGATCTGGCATCAAATGAATCAGTTGTGGAGGGGATCCGCCTGGGCTGGCGCTCTCGCCTCTAGCCTTCGCCGGGATACTGGTCGTAGTCCTGATCTCTCCGTATTCATGAAAACGCCAGACCACACACCTCACAACAGATAACTTGAAGGCCCGCGATGAGCAGGGGAGGGCAGTTTTGTTTCTTCGGGCAACCTAACCTAATGGGCATGGGACCGCTGAGCTTAGGTAATCGCAGTCAACGGATATTTGTGGGGCAATCTATGTTGAATGTGGAAATCGATGAATGACGGGGAATGGCTCACGACGACTTCATTTCTTTCACGACCGCCATGTTGGAAACAGACAGTTAATGTCGGCGCAGGCGTTGTATCCGTGCGAACACGCATCACACTCGGTAATACTGGCTCTGCTTTCACCTGTCTACCGTTTGTCTTGCAATGGCTCATTTAGTCTCATGAGACCCGGTTCGCCACTGCCTGAGTGCGGCCTTGAAGCCCCATCCCCGGAAGTTGATATTCTGGAGCTCGGCTTCACGTTTTTCGAGCTTTTGTCTGTTTGAACCAAAGACCCTCGGCTTTAACTACAGCCATCAGCCTTCACCTCTTAGTTTATCACCAATCCCCGGTTCGCCTCGCATCAACGTATCAGCGACCTCTTCGTTTTACATCATGATGGCCATGAATAACACCGGCGCTCCCGAAGCGCCGAGCAGACGCCAGGCCGTCTCAGAAGCCGCACCCTCCCGCGTCGTCCCCAAGCCAGTCCCACAGCGTCAACAACAGGACCCCAGGGAATACCAGATAGGGCAGCTGAGACGCCGTTTCTCCCCCAAGGAATCCTCCCTGCCCGGCGGCGTCACGTGCCTTGCCTTCACGATAACCCCTTCGGACCCCGACTTCCCCTTCGATCTCGGCCACGGCTTGGAGGTCCAGATAAAAGTCCCCGCCTCATACCCGAAAGGGGCTCCCACCCTGTCCGTAAAGCACAGCGACATGCCCCGGGGAATAGCTATAAACGTCGAGCGTGGCTGGGATCAGCTGGTCTCGGAAAGGCGGGGAGCTACACTTCTCTCCCTGACCAACGCTCTGGACAAGCATCTGGAGTCGTTCCTTTCCGAGAAGGCCGCCGAGACCGTCAAGATGACCATATTCAAGGACACCAGGCACCTCGAGGCACTTCAAGCCAGCTCAGAACCTGAACCCGCCCAGGAGCAGGCGCCCCAGCAAGCACCGCAGCACAAGAGGCCCGTATACATTCCAGAGGAGACCTTCACCAAAGACCAGATTGCCGAGGCCAAGGCGCGGCGCGCCCTGGAAACGAGGCAGATAGAGTCTCGAATGGGGCGCCTGCCCTTGTATCAAAAGTCCAGCGACGGCGTCGTGTACACGCTTCCTCTTGAGCCGAAGCGGCGCACGGAGCTACCGCCCGCCCTGCAGGCCGTCAAGTCTATGCAGCTCATCATCCCTCTGCTATATCCACTGCAGAAGATGCGCGTGCTACTCAACGACGTGGACTCGGAGGACGCCGAGACGCTGGAGGAGGTTTTCGCCCAAAAGGCTGCCGAGCAGCAGCACATGAGCCTGATGAGCCTCATCAATTACCTGACACAGAACCTCCACCTCTTGGCCAGGCAGGCCCAACAGCAGCAAAAGGCGCTCGAGGCTGCCAGGGCTTCAGAGACCGCCAAGTCGCCAGACCGAGGAAAACAGGTGGAAGGAAAAGGGGCAGCGCACGCAGCGTCTATGGGCGATGTCAAAAGTCACATCCACGTCATCCCCCGACCTCCAGAGTGGTCTCACGGGCATGGAGCGGGTTCGGAGTCGTCCGGCTCCGACGAAGACTCCTACGACGACTCGGAAGACGAAGAGGAGGGAGGCGGCGGCGCTGCGCTCGGCCCGTCTGGCGGTCTCTCAGCCTCGGCGATCGCTACGCAGACTCCCGAGAAGGGAACGGCCATCACGTTCCCGTCCGTCGAGCTCTACGGCGTCGAGCTCCTCCAGATCAGCCTGCTGAGCATCAGCGTCAAGTGCCAGCGGTGCAAGATGGCCAACGACGTGGGCGGGCTCAGCGCGGGCGTCGAGAAGGGCGTCAGCTGCCGCAAGTGCGCAGCCGACATGACGGTCACCTTCCGGCCGGAGCTGGTACATCGGGGTTCCACCAGGGCGGGCTTCCTCGACCTGGCCGGCTGCACGGCGTCGGACCTGCTGCCCAGCACCTTCACGCCCACGTGCGACAAGTGCTCGACCCCGACGGCCCAGGGCCTGGTCTCGGTGCGCGGCGAGACGACGACCAACGTCTGCCGCGAGTGCCACGCCCGCTTCACCTTCAAGATCCCCGATGTCCGCTTCCAGACCTACACGCCGGCCCACCCGCTCGCGGCCCCGGGCGCGGGGGGTCCCAGGCGGAGGGCGGAGAACCTGGGCCTGCGCGCCGGCGAGCCTCTCCCCGCCCGCGGCGCGTGCGAGCACTACCGCAAGAGCTACCGCTGGTTCCGCTTCAGCTGCTGCGACCGCGTCTTCCCCTGCGACCGGTGCCACGACGCCGACGGCGATCACGTGCACGAGTGGGCGGCCCGCATGGTCTGCGGCCACTGTTCCCGCGAGCAGAACTACCGGCAGGAGAGCTGCCTGTACTGCGGCCGCTCCGTCGTCGGCAGGAAGGGGTCCGGCTTCTGGGAGGGCGGCAAGGGCACGCGGGACCAGGTGCTGATGCGGAGGGGTGACAAGCGCAAGTACCGGCGCATCGGGGGTGATGGGAAGGCTACGTAGCGGCAGGCAGGCAGGCGCGGATTTTGCTCAAGACTGCTTTCGTTGCATCCGTAATATTATAGTCATCGTTCATGGCAACATTGAAGCCGTCCATGTCATCATCATCAAATTCTCGGCATGATATCACGGAAAGACATAACAGCCGATATTGGCTGGGCTCTCGTGCTGCATTCGATAGAGCAGAGCAGTAAACAACAAAATCTCCCTCACTAAGCAACCCATCTCCTCCGCCGTCCCGTGGTCGTGGACGCTGAGGCGTAGCAGCATCATTCAGCCCGTTCCGATATGTCCAATATCTCCCAAGCACATCCTACTAGGGATGTGCATAACAAACCCTCTAGTGCGTTTATTACCCAAATTCCCCATCATCCTTTATGCAATTTATTTGCCCCAAGCCTCTCGTTGGCTAAATTCGGTCCATCCTCTAGCCAGCTGACGATCAGATAATGGTCGCACGGATAGCACGTAATGCAGTGATCCGCCGTTTCGTCATCTTCCTCCTCCTTTGTTTGGGCCGTGCATGAAAAAAAAAAAAAAAAAAAAGAAAGGGCGATCAGTGGTGCCGATGTCGCGAGATCTTACCGTCCGTCGTTCGTGTCAGTCAGTAGCGGAGCGCACATGCGTGCCACCTGCTCCAGATACCTTAGGCAAATGCATGGGCCCTCATACTCCCCGAACGGTCGAGGCTGAAATGGCCGCATACTTAGGCGTGCGACGGTGCGGAGGCCCTGAATCTCCCTGTAGGCCCCTGCTCCAGCTCTCTCCACCTATGTGTCCGTGTCCTGCACCAAGGAGGTGGGATGTATACGTAGCCAAGCACTGGCAACAAACGAGGGCGGTGATGGTGGGGATGAAGGGGCTCTGGAACGAGGCCGGGGCAGGTTCTGGGTCAGGTTGCCAGTCAGTCGGTGGCTTTCTCGGCCACTACTTGACGTCGATACTGGGGCGGCGATGCCAAGCAGCCACCCACCAGGGGCCCTGGATGAGCCAACTCACACCGACGTGGGAAGCAATTACCGGTGTGCGTGTGCATCGCGAGGTACCTAGGAGATCGCACCTAGATAAAAGAGGGAGACACGGCGGAGCAAGGATCATACAGGGATTCTTTGCCCCATGGGGCTCAACCCCAGCCCTAACGCCTCGCCGACATGTGGAAGGGCTAGAGATGCCAACCGAGCACTACTCTGTAGCCAGGAAATCAGCCCCCGATCAGCTAAGGTAGTAGCTGGAGGCACCTGCAAGGGAAACGAGCTGTGGATTCTCGCATGCAAAGAAAAGCCGGCGCCATCGTGAGATGGGGTGCACTGACTCGATTTCGCAGAATTGGGAAGGTGGCAAGCACAGACTCGCACGCAATTCTAGCGGTAGGCCAAACCCCTCATCTTACCGTTGCTGCTAGGCCGAATGGTCGCTGGGCTGCTTGTAAGATTTTTTTTTTTTTCCTTTCCTTTTCCGTGAGCCTCAATACCCTCGCGATCGTGAGTAAAAAGTTGAAAGCGCGGGTCGATCGTATGTTACGCCCCTGCCTTGACATGTGCAAAGAAAAGATAGAAAGAAAGTGGAGGTGATGAACTAAACAAGACGGATGTGTGATGCCGTCTACAAAATGTGGTGCACTGTTCACTTCATCCTCGAAGGCCGTCAGTGGCCTTCTGGACGTATTCGCGATGGACGGCGCGAGCAAGGGGAGTATTCAGGGGCTCGTGGAAACCAAAGCATAGAGAGACGGAATGTTCCAATGGATGGCAGTTGTCCCACTTGAACGGCCACAACGATGCTCGGACATGCCAAAGCGAGGTGGTATGTAATGGGGTGTGAAGGAACGAAGGATGATGGGCAAAGATGGCATCGGATAAAAAAAAATGAAATAAAAGAAATAAATGGGGAAGAACTAAACGCGAGGCAAAAACGTGGCAGCCAGCGGCCGAGCGAGGGGGTGTTTGACCAGCCAAAGGTACCAAAGAAAAAAAAAAAAAAAAAAAAAAAAAAAAAAAAAAAAAAAAAAAAACAAAAAAAAAAGAATAATATAACGCAAAAAAGACAGTAAAGAGGCCCGAGAAATAAGAACTCAGACGCCATCCCAGGTACCGGCGGAGGGCACGGACACGAGACTGACGGCCGGACTGGTGACGGCGTGAGCTTAGCAGGAACCTGGAGAGGCGTGCCAGTGGCGCCAGAGGGGCCGTGGAGGCATGGCTTGGCGTCCCGTGTAGCGAGGACGAAATCTTCTAGAAAATTGGCTTTGCTTGTCGCCACCGGCCGGACAAATACCCAACCGTATGCAACACCAAGGCAAAAAGCAAAGAAAAGAGAGTCAGAACTGCGCCAACCCCAAGATCCAGAGCCTCGGCCGGTTTCTATTGCCACCATAGCCCCGGCGCGTCTGCCGTTGCACATGACATACGTCCCGGCTCATGCCGGCGAACGTGTGGTGAGAGCGTGTGCGCTGTTGTTATTGTCGTCGTCGTCCTTTTGGCTTGTGACAGTCGAGCCGAGTCGGCCACGAGGGCATGTTGAATCGGCAACCAATCAAGCGGCCGAGCTTTATGCTCAGGGCTGAAACCCAAGCGCGACGGAGCGATGGAAGTCCAGCCAAGGCGCCCGTTCCAACCAACAACGGTGCTTGATTCAGCCTTCCTTCGTTCCAATGGGAACGGCCGCTCGGGGCCTCGATACAGCATCGGCATCGACAGCGTTGCAGTGGAGTGGCTGCAAACTACGTCCATGCTTTCCCGCCGTCCTTTGGGCATGGACACGAGTCTGCGCTGCCATCATTTTCTGCGCCGCACAGTCCAGGACATGCGAGGGCATCATCCGAAGCAGGTGTGGTTCTCAGGTGCGTCAAGACGAAACTTGGAACCAGCCCCTCTCTAGTAGAGAAGACATGTGAGCCGCGATCATGCCGCCATCACGCCACGAGAGACAAACGCCCAGCAATGCCGATACTCATCGGCATGGCCGAAGCGAGGGACGATCTCCGCTGCCGTCGTCGGGAAATTTCTGGTCAGAGATTACTGTGATGTACGTGCAGAGAGATACACGCACGCCCCCTCTCTCTAGCCCGACCTCATTTTCCAGGAACAAAAAAGGCTTTCCGTAGTATTTTGCCAGAGCAGGCTCCAGGTCACCGGGAGGCAACCGGCGGCGCGAGTAACGGCATGTGCCGGCAATTCCGCGGAACAGCACCCGAGGTAAAGGGGAGGGGTACGTATGGCTTTGTGGCCATGGGAAGAACCAAGTTGGTCTGTGGCAGGCAAGTAGTCGGATGGGTAAATCATTCCCCAAACGGATATCAGAACCCCCACGGGGCAAGCATGGAAGCCCATCACTTGGATCGTCTGGCGTCGTGCCAACACAGCATCCCATGCAAAAGGGGTTGCATGTGCATGCCCCAGGACAGTAGCGCATGTTGACGGTGACTTTGAGTCACTGGCTCGACAGTCAGTCGTAGGCGCGGGGCACGACTGGGGTCTATTTTGCCTTTGTTGTTTGACGATATGATGGTTGGGGGTGTGCAGACGGAGGGGAGGGCGTTGTGAGAAAAAAAAATTTGGTTAAAAGATGATAAAAGAAAAAAGAAAAAAAGGCAGAATAAACATACCTCAACAACGCAAAATTTAACAGATAAATAAAAATAAAAACCACGCAGCAGCTAAATCCAAGGCGTGAATGGCTGCTCAGCTGCCCAGGACAGCAGGCCAATTAATGCATCGAAAAAGTCGGTGAAGACTGGGGAGGAGGGCTGCCATGATGAGTTGTCTTTTGAGCCTTTGAAGTGTCATGGATTGACAACAAAAGTCGATGACGGAGTGGGGGGACAGCCCAAAACGCAAGGGCGGGAAAAAGGCGGGGGCGGGGTTCCTGAAGATGGAGTAATGGAAAATGCAGATCCAATGAAGCTCTCATCACCAGCAGCAGACGAGACCCGCGATCGGAAGCCATCCCCAAGCTGAGATAGCTGGCGCCGCACACTACCTTACGCCCCCCGCAACACGCCCTTCCAAGCAGAGCACCAAGCCCAAAGAAAACATGCACGATTCAAAGTGAGCAATGTAAATCTGCTTGGCGATGCCAACCAAGATACAAACTCCCAGTCGTGTTGACGTCTTTTTTTTTTTTTCCTTCCCCATCTCCACCGACTAGCTTCATGCGCCGGCGGTTTCCACTCGCGTGCAGAATATGGATATGGGCGGTGCCCTTTGCAAACCAGGCACTGCAGGTAGCCGGTACTGAAGATAGACAAGAAAAAAAATATCGCAGCCCATCCGCGGCGGAGACTGCGCTCGGGACATCACCAGGCCTCTTTTGACACAAAAGACGCCCGTGCACGTATGCGTCTGGGGCAAGCGGTGAAGCAGACCGACCTAGCAAGACGGGACAGGACAGGCAGGTAGATAGACAAGAGCTCGGACAAGCAGCACGGAGGCAGAGGCTCAACTCAAACATGCGATGCGTGTATAAGCAGTATACAAGGGACGCTGATTGGTACATGCTGGGCAAGTACAATGCGGTGAGGAGGAAAAAAAAAAGGGTAAAAACATAAAGAGGAGTGATAGATGACGTGTGGGGAGGCCAAAGGCGGCAGGCAAAAAGGCTTCCAAGAAAAAAAATAAGAACATCAGGAGAACAAAAAGTTTTTGTTGGCATATCTTGGCTTTTCCACACACACACACACACACACACACACACACTTCCCTAAAGAAACAACACAAAATTTTGACCTCACGCGGCCAATGACTTGCGTATCCATTTTCACCGCAATCGGCGGGGTTGGTAGGTGGCAGGGAGTTGTCGCGCTTACAACAATTCAAGCCTTGATGATACTCCCTGCGATGTCGGGGGGTTGACGCTGGCACTTGGCGCCGAAGGTGGGGGTTGCAACGCGGCAGGTCCTTCCTCCGCTGCCACGCGCGGCTTTTTCTGTAGGTCCCAAGTTTTATTCTATTTTATGTCTTTTTTTTTACGTTTTTTTTTTTTTTTTT
>PYSS01000061.1:1746-12184 GCA_003049465.1 Magnaporthiopsis rhizophila | reverse complement strand
TTTTTTTTTTTTTTTTTTCCTCTCCTCATCTTCTTTTTTTTTTTTTTCCCTCTTTCCTCCCCTCCTTAACCCCTCTTTTCTGCCCTAAACAAGTCCCTATCTGTCAATGCCTTCCATGCATCCATCGTTACGTACACCCAGCCTTGTCCATGCGCAAATTTTGGCCGCCTTTTTGACCGCGAACCGCATGTATTTTCCATGTCCTTGTGGTGCCGTGCGCTTGGAGGTGGAACAGAACTGCGCGGCCTTCAACCGGAACAGGTCTTGCGCGATCCACCACGCTTGTCAGAGCAACCCGGCCGTAAAGAGTCTGGCAAGGCTTCGTTCCGTACATGAAAAGCCCCGCAATGTGTGCTGTCTGCGGCGCTAGCCGCGTATCAACCATCGAAAAGTTGCCGGATGGAAACCGGACGATAGCCCGGGCGTCAAAGAGGGTCTTTTATCTAGCCCCACTTCATCCTTTTGGTCCTACCTACACGCAACAGTTTGTCTGAGTGAAGGGAACCTGTGAAACCAAGAAACATATCCTTGCAGCTCTCTTGGGAAACCGCCTAAGCAGGACGGGACATGCATGTTCGTTTGTTCGGCTCAGGGCGGGCGCACGTCGGATCGGAGATGCCAACTCCACACAGTAAAGTAAAGTAGGTATCTAATGGGCCCTGTACACGGTGGACGGTGGCCGCCCCGAGGGGTGTGGTGAGCGAGGCCGGCCGGGAGCAAGCCCGGCCTATCGGCGCGCGTCACTAAAAAACTGCCGCCCCACCTCGGTGAGTAGTGGAAGAACACTTAGCAGGAACAGCAAAGGCGGCGGGCGCCCCCTCAACAAGGAAATCCCATTCGTCTCCTGGCAGTCATGACACCTTTTGCTGCTGTTCACCCAGTTTTTTTTTTTTTTTTTTTTTTTTTNCTTTTTTTTTTTTTTTCCCTTTTTTTTTTTTTTTTTTTTTTTTTTTTTTTTTTTTTTTTTTTTACCAATGCCCCGGTAACACGAAGCCCATATTATTACCTTTTTGGTTAGTATGGATTGCCTAATGGTGAGTAAGGGCCACTTCTTTGCTGTCGAAGCATTTACACTGCCTCCATCTCCCACATTCCCGTGCAGTGCCACCATCGGGTACCTGTCACGTGCTTGTACACCTTGCCCGCCACGCCGACGTTTCGCCGCCACGCATGGGAGTCCTCGTGGCGCGCCTCGTATCGGAGCGGCCGGCAGGTGGGGTCGGGAAACGTGACGGGAGATAAGGGTCTGGAACCACCGTGTTGGAAGTTATCCAGGCTGTGTGCATACTACTACTACACGCGGGGCAGTTCTCTAAACGCGGCGGCCGTTGCGTGTCGGTTCGAAAAAAAAGTGGAGAACGGCACGGTAAGCGCACACCGCCGGGCAGGCAAAGGGTCGAATCGGCTTGCGTCCTGCACTCTTTTACAGCAGGGCTGGTGCCAGCCTAGCCAGTTCCAAAACCACAACATGCTGCACCGCCAGTTCACAACGAGTCTTCGATAGCTAGCGTGCGAGAGAAAGGGCCACTACGCGCACTCCCCTCCCTCTCTCACGAAAAACAACCGGGTTCGCCGTTTAGATGGCTACGTTAAACAGATTCCCCGCTGTTTCCGGGTGCTCTCCCGCTCCATCGAGGGNAACGGAAAAAAAAAAAGAAAAAAAAAAAAAAAAAAAAAAAAAAAAAAAAAAAAAGCAGGTTTGCGGGAGGGAGCCCGGCGGGAATAGCGCGTACCGACCGGGAATCGCCCGCACCGCCGCACTGTGGGGAGGCAGCTGTCGTCGGCGACGGCGAAACGAAAACAAAAACCGCCGTCTCGCGCCGGGATGGGGCTGGAAAATCAAAACCCGGGCGCCTCGGCTCCTCGGCAGCCCAAGTGCCTAGGTATCTGCTTGGCCCAAGGATTTTGCCGTCTGCCTCCAGTTCCAACTTTGCTTGGATTATGTACTATACGTACTTGTCCTACAACAACAACAGCTGCTGCGCCGTCTGAGACATATGGACCCTTGGGAGGTGAAGACAAAAATCCCCAAAAGCTGCATGCAGGTGATAGGTGTTGGTGTGGGGAGGGGGTGTGTAAAATGGTTACCAAAAGTCGGGGAGGGGGATAATAGCAAGATACAACCATCCCCGAGCACCACATTCTCCAACACCAGATGGACCTCCCATTTCGGAGAACGGGGGAGAGAAGAGAGAGAAAAAAAAAACAGAAATAGAAAAAAGGGAACGTGATCCACGTCATCGCATGTTTTCTGCCCCGAGCCTTTACAAAGTCCATCCGTCCTTTTTCACATGCCTCTTTTCGTACACTTCTCCGACCTGGAGGCGGGGATGGGGGTCGGTCACGGAAAAAAGAAAAATATCAGCAGAATAGCAAGCAACCGGCATTTTCCGTAGCTTTCGGAAAAGGGAAAAAACGGACTCGCACCAAACCCTACCCAGCCAGGACCACACACACACACACACGCACACACTCACACACACGCTATGTGGAAACCATCCACACAAGGTGAACTTCTATCTCGCAAGCGGTCGGATATCGGAAAACATCCATGCTGCCAGGCACAAGCACAGCCACCTCCCAACAAACGCAGTTCAATCTATCACGTCTATCACATGCAAGGATATAGCGGTTGGGAACAGGTTTTTTGGGCGAAGCAGAAGGTTTTTTTTTCTTCATAATTTCTTTCGAGGAGCTTTTTGGGTTTTGCGTTTGGTCGTCTTCCAATCATGCCATGGGATGCCTTTTTCCCACAAATTCGACAAACACCTCGCTGAAGCTAAATAAAGAAGCAGAAAAAAAAAAAAAAAAAAAAGAACATGACCACCGGACAAGGAGTTAAAGGCCACACCGCCGCTCTCTCATGATGATCCCGGAAAGGGCCGTTTTGTTTTTCTTGGTAATATACAACACATACACCCACACCGCGTCTGCGACAGCTCCACATGAGGAGGCATTGGCCGCAGAGGAAGGGAGAGGGAAGTGAATGGAAAAGAACAGGAAAACAGAAAGCAAAAAAAAAAAAAAAAAAGCAATAAAAAAGACGCAATCCTGGTATCATAATGGAAACGCCGTAACCGTGAATTGATCATCGAGGAAATGATTAGAGTGAATATAAAAAAAAAAAAAGATGGCATGAAAGTTGCCCCATCTTTCAGGGCAGTGTTGCCAGTCACATATGTATGGGAACAGAAGAGGCCGAGGCCATGGCAGGCCTATCCGACGTCTGCAGCGCAGGACGGTGGGTGATGCATTCCAAATGCATAACGAGAGAGCCCAGAACGCCGCCCCGAGACCCAATGCATCCAAAAGAAGTCGCTTTGCAAAATCAAGTTCGTTCGGTTGGCGTGTGTCTTCGTGCGAATGTGTGTGTTGCGCGAGTGCGTGTCTGGTGATTATACACGGGCAGATGTATTCCAATCTGCCCTACCAAGGCATGGCGTATCTTTGGTAGAGGTGGGCGTATGGTGAGGACTGTTGTCTTTGTTGTATGTGGTTTCCAATATTAAGAATATGTTCGTCGGCAACGCCTACCAGCCCTTGGAGTGGTAGCCGGCATCGCGACCAAAGTACTGGTCGTAGCTGCTGGGGTTGATCTCGGTGTCCTTCTTCATTACCACCTTGTCTGGGTACTGCTTGAGGTTGGCCACGTCGTGCGAGGTGTGGCGGCGCTTGAGCACCGCGTTGACCGTCGACGACTTCTGTGACCGCTCCCAGACGAGATGTCGCCGGAGGCTCTCGGTCAGCTCCGTCGAGAGCATGTTGCGCCTCGTCGTCCTGGGAGAGAGCGCTGCTTGGTGGTGGGTGTTCAGGGCCGGAGTCAGGATGGGCTGTGCGGCCGACCTCGGGATCTCGTTGATGGGCTTGAGCGGAGGAGCAGGGCGGGTGCCCTTCTTCATCATTAATGGGCTGTCGTCCGAGTCGTTGGGCGACGACACGAACGACGGCCCTTGCCGTGGTGGGCGGCGGCCCTGGTGGATGGCCGATGTCGATTGGGAGGCGCCATTGCCCAGCTTCACTTGGCGGTCGTTACGCTCCAGCATCAGAGTGATGAGAGATCTCCTCGAGGTCAGGTTCACTTTGGAGTCGACACGCTGGAAGAAGGTCTTCTCATCAATGCTGGACTTGCCACTCTCCTCGTTGGAGTCCTCCCAGTCGGATGAGTCGTCGTCGTCGTCAATTGCGCTCTCGTCGACATCCTCGGCCTCGGTGTCAGACTGCTCGTTGTCGATGACAGGCGCCGGAATGGTGCCCGTCACCAGCTGGTTGCTGAACGAGGTCTGCTTCTTTTGGGAAGCGAACATGCCACTCCTTGCCGAGTGCATTGCGCTCTTGAGGGAGTTCTCCTCCTCGGAAGAGCCGCCGACCTGGAACATCTTCCTCTTGATCTGGGGCACGGGCTGGCGAGACACGTCGGGGCTGTTTCCACGGTCGCTCAGGGAGTCGTCGCAAGAAGAGCCGCCGAGCGCGAACTTGGCCTGCTGCTTCTTAGGCTGCACCAGCTTGGCTTGTGGCGAAGATGTCGGCTCGGGAATCGAGTCGATCGGTGCCGGCCTCGGGTGGCTTGTGATAGTCTGAAACATCGGGATGTGGGAGGTGGAGAAGCCGCGGACGACGGTGTGGCTGGGTGGCGAGAACTGGGTAGCGGGTGACAAAGATGACTGCTCAGAGGAGTTCGCAGACTGGGGAGCCGAGCCCTTGGAGGGCTCCGAATCGCTGGTGGAGCCGGAGCGCTCCAGAGCTGGGGGCTGTGAACTGCTGGGAGCTGGTGCCGGCTTCTTGGTCTCAGCAGGGCTGGAGATGATGATGGGCATCGCGACCAGGGGCAGGGGAGCGGCGAGGGGCTCCTTGCTGTGGACGATGGACACAACGAGCTTCTCGAAGTCGTCCGAGGTGATGTGGCGCTCCTTGCCACGACTCCTACTGCTAGCGCAAGAGTCCTGTCGGCAGATGCGTGGGCGGTCAATCTCCATCGGAGAGGCCTCGGCAGTGAAGTCGATGGCCTCCTCTGATGCAATCGAGTCGACGCTACCAGAGAGCTGTGGCATGTCGTCTGGGGAGGGCTTGCTCTTCCTCTCGATGTCGCGGGGAAGCGAGCTGGTGGGCATTGAGGTCTTCGGGTTGCGGGGCTCGACGCAGAAGGTCTCGCGGGTCCATAGCCTCCACGAGAGGTTCTCTAGTCTCCTGCCCTGAGAGACAGAGTCGGCACATCTTGCGAAGACTAACATGGGTGTGTTAGTTGGGATCCAGCGCCAGCCGCCGGCTGGGTCCGGAGGTGCTGCCACCAAAGTACTACTCACCAGTCCACACGCTGAAGAGGTTCTGGGGGTCACGGGTGTCGAGGCGGTGGATGGCCTCGGCGTCCACCTTTAGGACGGGTGCGTCCAGAAGACAAGGCATGGTGGTGCGCGATGTCCGCTCGGCGGGTCGAGCGCGTGTGGGAATTGCGGCGGCCGTAATGTCGTCGGCGGTGTTCGCGAGGCGATCGCGAACGTCGGCTCCTCAAAGCAGTCTCAGGACTGCGCTGTTTGTATCAGATGCGGGCGTGGTAATCGGCACCGGGGTGTAGGTTGGTTGCTGCTATCGTCGTGGCTCGGCGCAGGGTGCGGGCAGGGCGCGATGGCGGCAAGACGAGTTTGGGATGCGATGATATCAGCTCGGAGAGTTGGGCTATCTCCACAAACTGCGTGCGGGAATAGGTCGAGGGGCTGGAAGTTGGCTGAGGCTTCAGCTGAGTTTTGTTGTGCGATGCAGAGAGCAAACCAACAACAATCACAAAAAAGTGCGGAGCAGGAGGTTGATGTTGTCTTGTTATGTTTCTGGGAAGGGAGCGCAAAGAGGGTGGACCATGGGGGAGTGCGAATCGAGGCGTAATTATTTGATGTGGTGGATGAGCAAAGGACCGGGCAGCCCCAGCGTGGGATGGGGTGTGTGCTCGTGGACCCGAGCACGCAGGGGGGCCGGCCTACAGACTCGCGGTGAGGTAAAAAGGACGGTGATCCATGTACCCCCAGTACTTGGTACCTCGGCCTTGTACCCAAGTACCCTAAGCACACACCCCCAACCTGGTCCTGCCCGTACACCCCCTACTTCGTTTCCCTCGCTCATCCCTGTTGGGTTGGCGCCCCCGTCCTTGTCCCCACACGATCCACATTTGGCACGCCCGCACGCTGTGCGCTGCTGCGCGCATTGTACCGCAGACTTTCTAGACGCGGCCAGGGGAGTACCTGCCGTGTAGCGAGCTTGTAGCTCGTCCTGTGCCCTCCACCCAGCGGATATGACCGGTGACCACAAGGGAACTTTAAGAGACTGCCACGAAACCCACCACGCCCTCGCAGCGCGATGGCTTGCTACTTCTGCTCCGACCCTCGCATCGCATTTGCGCGCCGTGTGATGAGGTTGTGCTGGCCGATGTCCCCGGATCGTCTTCCGCCTCGCGTTTGACTCCCGCCTTTCCTTCCTATCACAGAGCTTTCCGCCGTCCCTGTTTGGCGGCCTCAGGGGCAAACACCCATCCGACGATCGTGTTTGCTCCCTCCCACCCTTATTTATCGGTTCTCAGAGCGAGGCCCCAGGTGGTCACGGACGAGATAGGGACAAAAGGTCGGAATTCAAGCCCGAACGGCTGGCACCAGCAGCAAGAGCCTCCCCCTTCTCATGTTAAGGCATGAAAGAGAGAGGCTCTTGAGTGGGACAGGAAACACGACTGACCATGCTTGGAATAGTAATTTAAGCAACCCAGACACAGCGCTGTTCCCAAAACGGCACGACCTTGAGGCTGATCCCCTCTGTGCCTTTGGGCGCAGTTACCCGTTGCGGACTGGGCGCAGTTGGCGCTTTTCCGTTCTAGGAAGTGTTCTCTGGCCCCCTGGGGTGGGTTGTGACACCCCGTCGAGGTACCTCACTGATCACATGACGGTCAATCTGCCCAGGGAGACGGACGCAAGTTCCTTGTGGGGAAGCTTCCCAAAGTAGAATAGTCCACGGACTCGGTTAGAGAATTAGTTCCGGAAACAGTTTAGGCGAGCTACGAGACGCTTCGATGGGTCCGACTCCCCTTTTAGGGACGTTCCAATCTGGAAACAGATTTTAAGCTGTGGCATTTTTCCCGACAGGCCTGGGGCGGGCCTGGGAATGGCTCCAATTAGTTTGCCGCGGAATCAATCAAATTCGCTGCGGCGACACTTGCACGCGCGCAGCCTCAAAGGATAACTAACGGTCGCGCATCGGTTCCGGTTTTTCATAAACGGGATACAACTTTGGCTCCATACCGATGACAGATCAAAAAGACGGCGCAATAAATTGGATTCTTGTTCCAAGTGGTGTCTCTCTGTTCCTGACCGCCAATTCAGGGCCTTGCATCCAAAAGGCACGCTGCTGTCTTGTCAAGTCAGCAAAGGCTGGAAGACAAAGAGCAAGAAAAAAAACGCAAGGCGGAGAGAGTCAGGTGGACCGTGGGCCAGCACCACAGGGGCAAAAGCCGTCGGGAGCAGGAGACGCGATCACAGCCACCCGTCGAGCTCAGGTACCTTCTCCCCGGAAATTGGCGTGTCTGGACCCCTGGGCAGGCGACGAATCGTGGCGTCTCGCCTGAAAGCGGAGGGGTCAGCAGCCCTCACGCGGAGGTCGCTCCGTTGGTCCAGCCCGCCCAGGTCCCCCTCCATTTTCCCCAGGGTCCTCCAAGCACCCAGGAGCTGGAAAGCTGACTGAGAGGATGATCCCGCCCTTCTGTTTCCGACAGTGACCTGCAAAAATACATCCATCACATGGTCAACTTCAGAAATCATGCCCCCAAAAGAAACCCAACCCGCCTGTCCGTCCAATGCGCAAATGAAAAATGCGAAAAGAAGACGAAAAGGCAAAAAAGGGCCCATGCTTAGGCCCGAGCGAGGACACGTCCAGCCGTCTCGCGACGCCAGAACAAACGAGGGCCTCTCGATCACATTGCGGCCAGTGCAGGGGGAAACGTCAGCGATTAGGCATCATCCCCTAGCGATTTTCTGTCCCATCCATCCATTCCTTCAAGTTCCAGCGGGACAAATCGCCCGCGGCCAAGGCGTGCCGGATTTGCTGACTCTGCCACTCTGCTGCTCCCTTGCAACTGAGGCCAGCGGTCCGTGACTCCATTCTGGTGGCTCGGGCGACCGACCGTCTAGGGGCCTCGCTGGAAAAACGCCCTAGGGACCCGTGACCCTTCCGAGGGAGGTTTTTTGTTTGCCGCGGCTACGACGGCGTCCAGGGCAGCCAGGAGTCCGACTGACTGTTGCACTGGTCATGATTTCTCCACCCCTTGCTTTTTTTTTCTTGTTTGGCTTGCGACCGACCGACGGCCCGAGGCCTTGCCTCTGGTGATATTTGCTTGTCTCCTATTTGCCGAGCTGCATTTTTTCTGCCTGGTGTTTCCTAGGCATCGGTCGACCTAAAGGCCTCGGCGCACGCCAATCGAGGCGGCTTCATGGGTTAGGCGGTGGCAACAATTCCCCAACTCGTCCAGTGTCAAGTGACCAGCCCCAGCCCCTAGCTCTGCGCGCCAGGCAAGCTCCAGGCCGTCAAGGCTGCACGTCGCATCGGCCTCAAGTTGCTGTAATATGTTGCATCTGATTTGCGCTCGTGTTTGCACTCCGTGTTTCCGTCTCTTATGCACCAGCGTGCTTGCCTGGTTTGTCACCTGAGGTAATCCGTGCTTTTCATTCATTCTTTCTTCTAGTTTCTAAATTTATTATTATCATTAATATAATTTTACTCTTTTCCTCCCTATCTCCTTTCCCTTTTGGGTATGCTCTTCGCCATGCTCGGGCTGGTGGAGAGGCTAGGAAGAACCGGCTCCCTTGCCCGCCCCTGAGGGTTGATGGAATCCCGGACGCGTCCCGCGGGGCGGGATCGCATCGCCAAGCAAGGGCACACTCAGCCCTCACTGCTGCGATGCCTTTTTCTCGGTCGTATTTCTAGCACCGCCCGCCCGTCCCGCCAAAATGCCGACCGCAAGCAAGGGTTAACAGCTGGGAAAGATGGGACATTTGTTTGCCTACAACAAACGGTTAACCATTGCTTCCACAATGGCAAACAATATCGGTGTGCTTTTACGTATCGGCAATCGAGATATTGTGCATCCATCCATCTATCTCCCCTTCTCACTGCTGGAGCGTGCCCGCCCAGGCAGTGCAGTCAACAAGGCCGCTCGCTCCTTCGGGTCGGCACTTGCGGGCGCGCCTATAAATTACAACCAAAGGGCTACGTGGTCCGGGGCGTTAGGATGCAAGGACGTGTCAAAGGGCTGTCAAACACAGCGAGGCGGACGGACTCCTTGGCCAGCCCGAAGGCCAGCCCAAGTCTTGGCAAGCACCGGCGCATTCCCACGGTTTTCATTGGCCCAGAACTCGCCCAGCTCTTTCCCCATGGGCAACGCTAATGGGATCTTCTTTACCCCAACTCGAGCCCAGCCGCCCTCCCGCTGAGCACGGTATTCAAGCTGGGGTTACCGTTGATGACGTGGGAGGTGAGCTGACAACAAAACGGGGAGGCTTGGCCTTGCAATTTATTTTAGAAATCATCCACGTATTTCAAAAAGGCATATCGGCCCCTGGCGTCATCAGCAGCAACTTGTTTTTTTTTCCGCGGGTCCAGAGGGAAATAATAATTCTGGCGCAGCCAAGTGAGACTGGCAGCGGAATCTCGCATTTTGCAGGTCAGGTGGAAGCCAAAAGGAACCGAAAAGGGGAGGGGTTAGGTGACAAGGAAGCACAGACATGGACGAGGTCCATGGGTTTCTCCAGTGGCCAATAGGAACACGACGCGGTTCCCAAGGCTTGCATGGTTTCCCACCCACGATGCCCAGGTCCCCTGCCCCGGACCCCCACGCTGGGCATCCCCTCTCA
Organism: Magnaporthiopsis rhizophila; assembly: GCA_003049465.1. NCBI lineage: Eukaryota > Fungi > Ascomycota > Sordariomycetes > Magnaporthales > Magnaporthaceae > Magnaporthiopsis > Magnaporthiopsis rhizophila. The sequence goes on along the minus strand of PYSS01000061.1, from coordinate 2,309 downwards.
GCACAACCCTTGTTTCGTCAGACGCACTCACACCCACCACACCCACCACCAGGGCACCACTAAACCACCACCACCACACCAAAAGCAAGTGCTTTCCAAGCAAACACTCAAATCGGGAAGTGCCCCTCGCCCCTTGGTCCTCCAATAGGTCAAGCTGTCTCACCTGAAGCGGCGCCTACCCACCCCCACGAAAAGTGATTCCTGTGACCCCTCGGAAAAAGGCGACAGCGGGTGTCCGTCCCAATCTGATAATGGCTCGGCGAGATTGGCGCGGGGGATTTCTCCATTTCTCCAAAGCCAGCCAGCCAGGCTACGTTTGGCTGTCTACCTGTCAGCAGCCTCGCAAAGAACCTCCTCTTTGGGGCGTTCAGATGGATGGTGATCACATGGAACACCGGACGAGTGCGCTCCGCCCTTGGTCGCGTACAGGGAGAGAGAGAGAAGAGCGGAGAGAAGGCCCTCCATTCCAGAATTGCGCACTGATGGCGAATCAGCCACAGAAGCACGGATCTCGCCTTCCCCTTGGGTTATACTTGCGAAAAAAAAAAAAAAAAAAAAAAAAA
>PYSS01000060.1:170698-233966 GCA_003049465.1 Magnaporthiopsis rhizophila | reverse complement strand
GGTTGAGTGGACCTGGCTCTGCACCCATATGTCAACCAACGAGGCGTCCCCAGCAAACGCCACATTGAGCCCCGGAGAGCTGGAAGCCGCTGCTGCTGAGCGCGCTCAGTACAAGAGCGAGCGCAATGTGCGCAACGCCAAGCGGTACAGGGATGCTGTGAAAACAGCAGACCAAGTGGGCTATGCCAAGAAGGTGAACGAGGAGAAGCTCAAGTACCAGGGGAATCACCGCGACAAGGTGAATGAGTGGGCAGCAACTAGCCGAGAGCGAGCTCGGGATGGTGGCAAGTTTCGGTGCAATACTTGCGACCTGTCTCTTACGAGCCAGGTCGCTCTCGATCGCCACCTTGCCACCAAGTCCCACGCTGATCGAGTCGCTGGTGTGGTGAAGCCGCCTCCCACCAAATGTGCACTGGCAGCTGCTGCCGTCCTCCAGAAAGCCAAACGGGACAGAAAGTTCCACTGCGCCCTCTGCAATTATTCTGCTGGCACACAGCAGGATATTGACAAGCACAAGAAGACCAAGAAGCACCAGAAGAAGCTCGCCCAATACGCCGCCCAGCTCTAGCTGCAGCCACAGCCTGGTTTTCAGCCTTGCGGACTTTACTAACACTATCGCTATAGCCTCACCGTCGCTGAAGAGTTCCGCAGCCAGGGCCAGGACGTCCTGCTCTTCATCGATAACGTGTTCCGATTTTCTCAGGTCAGGGATTTTGCGCTTCCCTGGTCGCCAATAATGCCGCAGGATGTGGGCTAACCTGGTTCTCACATAGGCGGGCTCTGAGGTTTCGGCTCTGCTGGGCCGCATCCCCTCAGCTGTCGGCTACCAACCCACTCTTGCAACCGACATGGGCACCATGCAAGAGCGTATCACAACGACCAAGCAGGGCTCCATCACATCTGTGCAGGCTGTGTACGTTCCCGCCGATGACCTGACAGACCCGGCTCCCGCCACGACATTCGCCCATCTGGACGCCACCACGGTGCTGTCGCGCGGCATCTCGGAGCTCGGCATCTACCCGGCCGTCGACCCTCTGGACTCCAAATCACGCATGCTCGACCCCCGTATTGTGGGTCAGGAACACTACGACACCGCCACCCGCGTCCAGCAGATCCTCCAGGAGTACAAGTCGCTGCAGGACATTATCGCTATTCTTGGTATGGACGAGCTGTCGGAGGCCGACAAGCTCACAGTGGAGCGTGCGCGCAAGATTCAGCGATTCCTCAGTCAGCCTTTCACAGTCGCCCAAGTCTTCACCGGTTTCGAGGGTAAGCTTGTCGACCTCAAGGACACCATCGCGTCATTCAAGGCCATTCTCAACGGAGATGGTGATGACCTCCCCGAGGGTGCCTTCTACATGGTTGGTGATTTCGCGTCGGCACGTCAGAAAGGTGAGAAGATTCTGGCCGACCTCGAGAAGAACGCCTAGACGGACACAAGACCCTGTTCCTGGTGACACAAGAAAATCGGTGCATGACTGGTTTGGAGGTCAGGGATGGAGACCTATGTGTGGCGTTGACTGGGATCGGAGTGCCGGGAAGCTTTTTTGCTCGTCTGAGTTTCCTTTGCGCTGTGTACAAACGAATCAAGCATTTCTTATTGGTTTTGGGTCACTGGAGTCTGCGAGTGCGGAGTAGTGGTTTCGAGCCATCGCTTCCTCTCGCCGCTTGACTCGAGGAGAATACGAGTTTTCGCGCTGGCCTACAGTATCACCCCTGAGGGTTCCTTCATGTTGATGCCATTGATGTGCACGACTAAACGGCTGTCGAACGGCGGCATAATAGGGTAAGCCGTGTCCACAGATGAACCTTGATATGTGCCATCATCCCAACAGCAGGGTGTAAAGCCAAAACAGAATACGGGAAACTGGGTCTAAGCAGAGCAGACCATGAAAGAAAAGTAAGCACTCACTGTAATATCCCCATGTTTGGTAGTTATGAATCATTATGTACTCACAGTCCGGAGAAGCAAGTCTCGGCCACGGCTTTTCTGCTTGAGCTAGCTGTCATACCACATCGCGGAGGCTAGGTGTGTATGTGTGTGTATGTGTGTGTGTGTGTGTCTGCCTGTCTGCCTGTCTGTGTGTGTGTGCATGTGCCTATGGACTTTTAAATACGCTCGCACGCATCCAGCAGACGCCAAAGCCCGAATACAGCGGGAGATTCGCTCTATCCCAGATTACCAGCTGTACACCACCTATGGGGTCCTGGCGGTGGTGTACGCTCACTCAGGACGTGCTGGAAGAATCCATGGTCACATCACACGCTGTACAAGGTAAATATGCGGAATATGCCTCATTGTGTCAGCACGAATGGCTCGAGGGCCCAGGTCCCCTGTCCTGCCACATAACCGTATCTCTACCGGGAGCGTGCCTCGACGCGACGAGGAGCATGTGGACCCTCGCCTCGCAAGCCAGCTCAATCCAGTCAAGAACTGCGCGGTCGCTTTAAGGATTCTCTTCCGAGCCGAAAATTCTCCATCCTCCATCGGGCCGCATTACGGCTCACGTACGCACTTTTCACGCATCCCGCCGCCGAGTGTAAATCCAGAAGTGGCCTATGGAGGGACCTGGATGCCCCTCCTCACGAGTTCAACAACGCCTGTGGCATATCGGGGTCAAGTGTCCGCGTCCCGTCGTGGGTGCCGGTCAGTCCTGGGCACTTGCAACGCGCTGCTGCTGCACGCCGCGCCGAAGCATGCCCTCCAAACATGGCAGCTGACCAGACGTGTTTCTACAGCCGCACGACGCCTAGGGCATGTGGTGATCGGAGGCAGGCATTTACCCTCCAAGGATGCCAAACGAAACCCGTCAATCGCCGGCCGGAGCCAGGAGCCAGCCCATCGGGTAGGCAGCTACATGACCGGTAGCTACGCCACACCTCCGTCGGGTCGTTTTTGCCACAGGACCAGAGGGGGAAGATGGACGCGTGGTTTTGCATCATGGCTCGCAGCCCGGCCGAGGACTTTGACGAGTTCCGAACCCGCGCATACACAATCCCGCCACATCCTTCAGGTCGCCACCGCGACCCCAAACACTGGAAGGCCATATGGCTGATGGGGGTTTAGGAGAGGGTGAGCCCATAAGTCCGCAAACGGCTCATCATCGACCACGTCCATATAACGGTGACATAAACAAGGTGGAGCGAGCCGACATATGCCACACAAGCACACACACACACACACTCACCTTGGCACGCACACGCAAATACGCACGTGCAGTTGCGAATTTGGCGGCGGCGGCACGACAGGGAGTCTGAACCCCACGGGCGCCGGGCGTTGGTGGCATCTTCAGCCTCTGCTTTACGCGCCTCCTCGATCTCCATCTCGGCCGCCGCCTACTCTATCTCTGCCTCCTGTTCCTCACGCGTCTGGCGTGCCTTCTCTGTTCCTTACCGCCACTTGCTATCCGGCCCTCCTACTACCCACGCTTCTAGCGTGGCTTTTCCGCCCCCTTACCGCCGCATGCTTTACCTGTGCCTCCTGCTCCTCACGCTGTTAGCGAACCCTCTCCCCCACCTTGCCGACGCCTGCTATCTGTGCCTCCCGCTGCTTATCCGCTTCTGCGTTCCCCTGCCGCCGCCTGCTTTACCTGTGCCCCTGATCTCTACGCTTCTGGCGTGCCTTCTCCACCCCCTTGTCGCCCTTGCTCCTCACGCCTCTGGCGTGCCTTCTCTTCCACCCCGGCCGCCACCTGCTTTACCTGTGCCTCTTGCTCCTCACGCTTCTGACGTGCCTTCTACTCCACCTCGGCCGCCGCTCGCTTTACCTGTGCCCCTTGCTCCTCACGCGTCTGGCGTGCCTTCTCCGCCCCCTTACCGCCGCCGCCCTGGACAGGAAGGGTTTTTGATCAGGTGGAAAAGACCAACCTTGTCGATCATTTTGTTCCCGTGCTGTTTGATCTTGGTGAGCTTGCTGGGTCTGGCATTGACATTGACACCGAGTTCGACGATGCTAGTTTTGCTGCCAGGGACTCCAGTTGCTTTCCCGCCTACCTAGGTGACTGAGGGTCTATCGTGTCCGGGTGTGGGTCGTTCGTCCAAACGTGGGCGAGGAACAGCTTCTTGTCCGTCGAGACCTTGGACAACAGGCAGGAGATCAAAGCTTTTGTCAGCCCATCTGCTCCGTTCGATCAAGCGTCAGTCACTTGGAGTACCTTGCGTGGTAGGTAGCAGAGTACAGATGCCTTGAATTAGATGATGTCATGAATTAAATTGTGCTCTGCGTATGAAAATTACTCCAGAAACGCTACCATAAACATAAACCATGACACAGCACGGGCGCCCTCATATCTCATGCCCCGCTCTGGCCAGCTTCGCGGTATTGCTCAAAGGTATCCCCCGAATCGTCGTCACCGGTCTTCTGCATGTCATCCTCCTCCCTCAAGCGACGCTCCACCTCCAGGCGACCGTCTTTTCCCCAATAGCACGCCTTCGCAGTGCCCTTGACACACGCCTCGGTTATGACGACGTAGTGTGTCGGGGCTTCGAAGATGGGCTCCGCGAGGACGCGCTCCATCTCCATCTTGAGCCCCCTGGCCCCGGTCTCGTTCTTGGCGGCGCGCTCGGCAATTGCGTACAGTGCCCTCCGGGTGAAATAGAGCCTGCTGGGGTACGTCTCGAACAGAGCCGTGTACTGGGCCACTAGGCTGTTGCGCGGCTCCGTGAGGATGCGAAGCAGTTCGTTGAGTGATAGCGGGGTGAGAGCGCAGATATTGTGCACGCGTCCAATGAGCTCGGGTATGAATCCAAACGACTGCAGGTCCGCCGGCGTCGTCAGATCCAAAGGTGTGAAGCCGCTGGCCCCAGGGTCGACTGAGGTCGGCTGGTGCGGCAGATGGGCGTACATCTCCCGCGGGAGAGAGGAGCGACTAGAGGGCTCGGCGCCGAACCCGATGGACGGCTTGGCAACTCGTCTCAGCACGACCTTGTCGAGGCCTACAAATGCGCCGCAAAATACAAAGAGGATGTTGCTGGTGTCGACTGTGTACTGGTCAACCTTTGGCGACTGGGGTGGGGACTGCTGCGAGGATGACGAGCCAGTGCCGTAGTTGCTGGTGATCGGGCTGGCGGACCTCGAGGACCTATTGTCCTTTACGTTAACCGTGACTTTGGTCCCTTCCACGAGCTTCAGGAGAGCCTGTTGGACACCTTCGCCCCCCACATCTCTGCCATTAACGGTCTCTCGCCTGGCAAGCTTGTCGAACTCATCAAGAACCACGATGCCATGCTCAGTAGCCTTGACGTCATAGTTGGCCTCGATTAGCAGCCTTTCGATGCATGCCTCGACATCTTGCCCAATGTAACCAGCTTGCGTGAAGGCGTTGCAGTCACTGATTGTGAAGGGGATGTTCAACTGCTTGCCCAGGGTTCTGCGATGTGAAGACCCACGGTTAGCGATTGCGGGACAGGCATCTGGGCGACTCGGTAGTCAATGCTCCAGGCGGTGCTTACTCGACGATATATGTTTTCCCAACTCCCGTGGGACCCATCAGGAGCAGGTTGCTCTTATCTATCTTCACATGTTGCAGTATAGCGTGCTCGTCGGGCAGAAGCAGGTTCTCTACTATGGGGGAAGCGTCGTAGTGGAGCCCCTGAACGGACTCCCGATGACCCGGGAACTCGTCTTCACGGAAGGCGTCATCAGTATGCCGCTGGTAAGCAGAGCCAGAGGAGTGCCGACCTTCAAGCGGGTGAGCCTCGCGGCGCCGGTCGTACATGTCGCGGTCGCGCATGTACTTTTGGCGCGCCAACCTCTCCTGTGACAGCCTCTCGGACTCCTCGATCTGGTGGCGTCGGCGGAGGCCCTGGTAGTGATTGAATATGACGGAACATATGCTCTTCTTGGCGCGGTCCTGGCCCACGACAAAGTCGTCGACCCGTCGCTTCAGGTCGCGGGGGTAGACCTGGGGCACTCCAAAGGAGGCCTTGCTGAACATGGGCCCGCGGCCCGAGTCTTCCGACGGGTCATAGCTGCTTGTGAACCCTGAGTTGAAGTCGTGGCTTGTCCTGCTGGCGAATCGTGTGGTAGCCGATGCGGACAGGGCGCGGCGATGGTGGTAGGCGACGGCGCGTAAGGCGGACGCTCGCCAACGTAAGCTCGGGGAAATCTTCTGGGCCAGGAAGGACGGCCTTGCAAAAACCGACATCGTCTACGCCGGCGGGCCTCGCATACTGGCTCCGGAAGGGTGGGCCTGACACGGGAAGCCCGGGGCGGTGTGGCGGGCCGGACGGACGTGCGATGGCAGCGGTGTCGACCCGCCCTTGTGCGCGGATAGGGAGTGGCCTTATGCTGTCGGAGGGGGACAAGGGAGGCCGATCCGGCCAAAGGATGAATTGCTCAATCCGAGAGAGGCTGCGCGTAGGGATGCTTCCGAGTGTTGGAGGAAGGGGAACGGGGCGAAGTTGGCGAATGTGAAGAGTCTTAGGGGCGATGGCTTATGTGAGTGTAGGATAAGATTAAGTCGGAGGCCAGCATGTCGAGGCGGCTTGTGGCCGGTGTCGCAGCTCAACTGGGACACGCGAGGCCTGGGGGCTGGATTAGGTGATCTGATCCCGGCACGCGGCTGGTCCAAATGCGGGGTTGAGCTGGAGCTGCCGAGCCGTGGTGCTGGGCCGCTGCGAGCCGCCAGTTGAGTGACCTCGATAATTTGCCAAGACGGCAGAAGAGCTCGAGATGCACTCGAAAATGAAAGCGACGTCCATCCGAACTTGCTCTTTTTCTCAGCCCCCATGATTAAGTGTCACCCTCAGTCAACGCTGTGAGTGCTACGGCGGCCGTAGCATGCCTTCTCCGGACCCTGAGCTTGAGCAACATGCAATGCACTCAACCGTACATAATACAGGCAGGTCCGCGTTATGGAACCAGGCGATGAACCTCTTCTTGGGTGAAGCTGTCTTTCTGGGCCACTCCACGGATTGTTCACGTACGCCATATATGGTTTCTCCCTACGGGGCACTCTGTGGCGGTCTACATCACACAGTCCGCATGGATTGTACTGTACAAGCAGCTTAAAACAGTAAGTACTCAGTGTGGGCCACACAGGAACTAACTGTGTTACGCATGCCCAGGGGTGGAGCACACAGACAACCTGGTGCGGAATTTCATGGCGACGACACACGATTCACCCGCTCCCCAGAGACTTCGGCGGATCATCGGTGAATTGAGGTTCCAGCAAGGAGGATGAAAAATAAAAATAAGTAAATAAAATGAGAAGAAAACCCAGACTCGACAAATATGGGGTTAGCGGCGACGAAAATTTTCATTATCGCCAGATACGAGAGGACCAGCCCAGTAAGATGTCGAGAAGAACAGCCGCTAGCGCGATAGGAACGTTCTCGTTGGGCTTTTTTTCGCGCTTGCCGACATGGATTGGCCTCAATCTCTTTCAATTTCGTTGGGCCTGGAGCCGGATAGGTATCGGTGCCCACTGCTACGCAACTCTCGCCGCTCCATTGGCGACCCATAATGCCGCAAATGTCTGATGTATCCATGTCGGGCAGCATGCATGCCTCCATACAGGGCGTAAAGGCCCATCGACCCGCCTGCAAGTGTTGTACGCGCAATAGCACAGCAGGAGCCTGTTGATGTTCACCCCACCAACCGTCACGTCCCCACGACGTCATCGCTCGCGCTGAATCTCAGGAGCTCAGTTTTCGGTTCTTGGGCTGGCCTGCTACACAAGCTGGCAGGTACCGCACTGTACGGGGTTGCATGCAGTAGGTTGCTCCAGACCACCAGCCGGGCACTCGTGCAGTCAACTTTGGGCCGCAGCAGAAAAACAATCGGGACCGGTCTTGGGGTATAATTTTCCTGATCCATCTGCTCTCCCAGACGTTACAACCCTTCTCGTTATTCTTTTTGTCGTCCCGTCACTCCCGTCTGCCAAAGCAATCCCACCCAGTCAGTCTCACCTTATCGACCAGAGCCTTGATCTCGGCTGGTTTTTGTTTGCCGCTGTCGCTGCACACATAATGGGGTCTAACCAGGCTGCCAACGGCAGGACTGCTGCGGAGCCCCTCGGTAGGTCGCTGATTGCGCTAGCAATGAGAGGATCGCAGGATTCACGCTGAGCTATCCCATCGCTAACCTCTGCTTTCACCGCGCGGTAAGGCGCCGTCAAGCTCGACCCTTGGCTCTCGCCGTTCCAAGATGTGCTGAAGAGAAGGCACAGCAAAGCCAAGGAGTGGACAAAAAAGATCGAGCAGAGCGAGGGGTCCATGGAAAAGTTCACCAAGGTGGGGATGGAGCCTCATTGGCCCGAACACTATGCCATCCCTTGACGCAATTTACTAATATGTCCTGTTTTCTTTGCCGCAAAAGGGGACCGAGCTCTTTGGATTCAACGTGCGTGATGACAACTCCATCGTCTATCGCGAGTGGGCGCCAAACGCTGCTTCGGCCTCTCTCGTGGGCGACTTCAGTAAGACCTGCCACCCAAACCCCTTATGACCTCGACACCGGATAGCTGACAGTTTGGTGCACCTCAGACGACTGGAACCGCCAGTCGCACCCCATGAAGAAGAATGATTTCGGTGTCTTCGAGGTTGTCGTTCCACCTAATGCCAATGGCCAGCCTGCTATTCCGCACAACTCCAAGGTCAAGGTACATGATGATTTTTTTCCTCTTCTTTTTTTGTGTTTCTATTCCCTCCTTTTCCCCCAAATCACCCAGATAGCCAACCCGGCTGTTTCCCACACATCAGTCATCAGTCACTGCCCACAACGCTCTTAGCCTAGGCCTAGGCTCAAACGCCGGAGCCGGGGTGCCAAAAACATCTGGTGGGCTTTGACTCCATCCTTGGCCTACATCTAACGTCTCACTCGCATCAGATCTTCCTGTCCCTTCCCAATGGTCAACAGGTCGACCGTCTGCCGGCATGGATCAAGTATGTGACCCAGGACCTGTCCGTCTCGCCGGCTTATGACGCCAGGTTCTGGAACCCCCCGGCTTCGGAAAAGCATGTCTTCAAGCATCCTCGGCCCAAAAAGCCCGAGAGCGTGCGTGTTTACGAGGCTCACGTGGGGATATCGTCCCCCGAGCTGAAAGTTGCCACGTACAAAGAGTTCACCAAGAACATGCTCCCTCGCATCAAGGCCCTGGGCTACAATGTCATCCAGCTCATGGCAATCATGGAGCATGCCTACTACGCTAGTTTTGGCTACCAGATCAACAACTTCTTCGCTGCCAGCAGCCGCTATGGCCCCCCGGAAGATCTGAAGGAGCTGGTGGACACAGCCCACAGCATGGGCCTTGTGGTTCTGCTCGATGTCGTCCATAGCCACGCCTCCAAGAATGTCCTGGATGGCATCAACGAGTTCGACGGCACCGATCACCAGTACTTCCACGAGGGTGGCAAGGGGAGACATGACCAGTGGGACAGCCGGCTCTTCAACTACGGCAGCCACGAAGTTCTGAGATTCCTGCTCAGCAACCTCAGATTCTGGATGGACGAGTACCACTTTGACGGTTTCCGCTTCGACGGTGTCACCAGCATGCTGTACATCCACCACGGCATCGGCAGGTACGTGTGATGACGTCGCTATCCCCGCTGCGGTTGTGCCAAGGGCCGGTGAGAGGCAGTCGAGTATCCATCACTAACACCATTTCTAGCGGCTTTTCTGGAGGCTATCATGAGTACTTTGGTGCTGAAGTCGATGAGGAAGCCGTGGTCTACCTCATGCTGGCCAATAAGATGCTGCATGATCTGTACCCCGAGGTCATCACAATCGCCGAGGACGTCTCGGGCATGCCGACACTCTGCCTGCCCGACTCGGATGGCGGAATAGGATTCGACTACCGTCTCGCCATGGCTATCCCGGACATGTGGATCAAGATCCTCAAGGAGCAGAAGGATGAAGACTGGGAAATCGGCAACATCTGCTGGACCCTGACCAACCGGCGCCACGGCGAAAAGACGATCGCCTACTGCGAGAGCCATGACCAGGCGTGAGTGCTTGTTGCTGCAGCCGAACGTCTCTTTGATTTCTTGTTATTGTCGGTTGCTAACCATTCACATTGTTCGAGCAGGCTTGTGGGGGACAAGACGCTCATGATGCATTTGTGCGATGCCGAGATGTACACAAACATGTCCACCCTGACGCCACTGACGCCAGTTATTGACAGGGGCATGGCGCTCCACAAGATGATCCGGCTTCTCACGCACGGGCTTGGAGGTGAAGGCTACCTCAACTTCGAGGGAAATGAGTTCGGGCACCCTGAGTGGCTGGACTTCCCCCGCGAAGGTAACCAGAATTCGTTCTGGTACGCAAGGCGCCAGCTCAACCTCACTGAGGACGGCCTGCTGAGGTACCGCTTCCTCAACGATTTTGACGCGGCTATGAACACCACCGAGGACAAGTACGGCTGGCTTCATGCGCCGCAGGCCTTCATATCGTTGAAGCACGAGGGAGACAAGGTCATTGTCTTTGAGCGCGCGGGCGTGGTGTTTGCCTTCAATTTCAACACAACCCAGAGCTTCGCCGACTACAGGATCGGGATTGAGGAGCCCGGAACATACAAGATTGTGCTGGACACGGACTCCAAGGCCTTTGGCGGATTCGGTCGCAACGACGGGTCTACTCGCTTCTTCACCACGCCCATGGAGTGGAACGGCCGGAAGAACTGGACTCACATCTACCTGCCGAGCCGCACAGCCATCGTGAGTTTCCTTCCCGTTGCAACATCTCTTAACCAGGAATTGGAGACTGATGCTGACCCAAACACTCTAGATTCTGGCCAAAGAGTAGTTTTTGTCCGTTTTGGATTCTCCCGGCGGCAAACTGAAGTAGGGCATTGGGTGGCGGAATGTTGGAGGTAGGTAGGTCATGGGAGGGAATAGGTGGCTCGGAAGGAGACTTTGGGTGCACTGGTACAGAAAAGCATGAGTGGCTACGTGGGAAGGAAGAAAAAGTCATTGGAAAGACGGCATGGCATGAGCAGCAGTAGCAGATAGACGTTTAATGTAACACGATTAGCAGGACGACGACGCTAGGTTGAGTCCAGAGGAAGCTCACTGCCAACGAGTGTTTCCAACAGGTTCCCTGAGCGGTATATGCATAGCAAGTTACTCCTGTGATTGCATATGAAAGTGGCCGCCCACCTTCAGGTACTTTGCAACATTACCAGAAATCGAGAAATAACATATTGCCAAGATGACAGTGGTTGGGTGCCCACAGAAACTTACGGGAGCCACCAGCATTGCACGTGGGTGGGCTACCTCTGTGATGAAGTCAAAGAAATATTGTCTAGCCTCCGTCGTAGTACAGTATTTACACCAACCACCTTGGGCAACGGTCCCCGCGAGCCCGAGCATCCCATCAAGCTTTTGTACATGGGCAAATGGCCATGTGGAAGAGCCGCACTTTGGTATTGAGAGAGAATGAGAGAGATAGATAAGAAAAGGTTTAACGCTTGGCCGGGGGAGACTGAACCATGCCCTTGCCCGTGTATCCCTCGGAAGAGATACCGGTAAGAGGGTCCGCGTTTTGAGACTGCGATAGTGGTGTCTTTTGTCAACACGCTGGATTTTGCCGCAGTGGGTTCCATCGCCGAGGCATCGCATGCACATACCTTCAGGTACTCGTTGGTCTGCTCCTGCCACTCCTTGGTCATGGTGGACGGGGCCGGGCCGGCGAGCGAACGGATAAGGCCAAAGAGGGCGAGGCTGACACCCATGCCGACGGCGACGTACAGAGCAACCTTCTTGCCCTCCCCAGGGGGGTCGAGGGCGCGGGGCCCGTGTGCGCCAAAAGCAATCCAGTATGCTGCAGATGAGGGAGTTTGAGTCAGTTTCGGAAGCCGCCTCACACTCGCCCCTCCCCTGGTGCTGGCTTGCATGGCCTTGGATCCTAGGGGCACATTGGTTGCCTGTCGGATGGATGGGTATTGTGCGTAGGGACGAGCAAACAGCAGTGGGTATATATGTCGTGCGCAAGCCTCTTGCGGACTGAGCATATACACTCCCATCTTGCCGCTCCCTCAGTCCCCCACCCTCCATAGGCAGTCACCGGAGCCAGCGCACTTGGACGAAAACTGCATGCATCACCAACGTGAAAAAACCACCCGGTGGGCCGCGCCGGCAATTTCACTCGATCGATCGACTTACCAGCCTTCTTCTCCTGCAGGCTCAGCTCGGCCCAGTTCTCCTTCATGCGGTCCCTCAGCGCCATCCACAGCTCGGCCTGCTCCTGCAGCGGCATGCCCTCCCATCTCTTCTCGATGTTTGCCAGCATTGGCTTGGACAGGGCGCGGGTGGAGGCGGCGCGACAGGCCATCGGGGCCGGCGAGGCCCTGCTGGCCTGGAGGACGCTGCGACGCAGCATGGCCGAGCCCGTGGTGCGCAGCATCTTGTCACGGGGGGATGTGGGATTTTCGAGGGCGATCGGAGCGAAGAAGACAGGTCTCTGGGCCGGCTCGAGACTAATTGGACGCTGGGGGGAGGCGAAGTCGTACGGCGGCTGTCTTCGATAGCTTCGGTCGTTTTACGTGTGGAGGAGAGCTTTGGCAGTTGCGAGGATTTTTGACCACCAGGCAATGGAACCTCGTATGATGCCCCCCCCCCCAATCGGACCTGGCTTATTGGCTGGATGGAGAAGCTCGGGACTGCGGTTACCTGAGTCAGCATGGCAGTCACGTGTTAACCCCCCATTCCCCTCCAACTTCCTTATTGCGGATGGGAGCGATCTATCATGCCGTGAACCTTGATCTTCGAGTAACCTTGATTTCATGGGGCGATTGTTTGTTACAGCAGGTTTTGATAGATCAACATTATATCAAGTAGACGCTGAGGTTGAGCCTCGGGCTATTGAATATATCATCATCCTTTTCACCGTTGCCAAGCATTTAGAAATTTGCGATCGTGGTACTGCGCCGGCCCTGGTAAGTCTCGATTTAACATCATCACAAGTATTTGATAACGGTTCGCCAAAGTTTATTCGTATGTATCAAGATTCCCCTTTCTTTTGGTCTGATTTCCCTTCTGATGCTGGCCGATTGATCTGGGATTGTTCTTTGCTCCTGACCTGCTGCCAAGCGTCACTGAATTCATGTTCTGGTTACTTCCTGCTGTGTCGCCAGAGCATTTGAAAATATGCGGGAGTGTGCAAACCTCTTTTTTGCGACCTGAGATTCATTCGCGTTGTTCTTGGAAGCATTTTCGAGCGGCTCCCGGAGGGTATAGTAGGCTGAATGGTTGCAGTGTTCTATTGGGTCAGCACCTGGAAAAGCTCAGTGACGTCTGAAAAAGAGGCAGGCAGAAAGACACACCATTCCAAAGACCAAACCCAACGGCTATCAAGGGGAGGGCATGGCGGGACAGACTCATCCCGGGGGGCTAAAGAGTCTCCCGTCGAGAGACTGCTGTGATCCAGTATCAATGTTGGCGTTGGACGGCGCGGCTACCCCTGGAGGATATAACTTTGTCGAGCCCCAGTGATGCCCATGAAATGATGGACAGGCGTCCATCATCTGGCAGCAGGAGAGTGGAGTTTGGACCATGCGTCTGGTGGGGCTCGCCACTTAATGCCCCGGTCGCTCAATGACATGCAGTCGCGTCAATTCAGGGCTTGTAGACGCGTCTTTCTGCCGAGCATCCCTGCACCCAGCGCCACCCGGTTCCTACTTTGACTAAACCAAGTCAGGAGTGTGGCCTGGTTCATTCAACAACTCGGATCTACCTAGTCCTTTCCATGGAATCCAGAGAGGCGTCACCATGATTTGTCGGCCCAATGCGGACTTGGAAGGAATCAGGAGAGGTCCCGGACTCGGACGACGAGGAATTCGACAGCCAGAGCTCCCCAGGTAGCCCGACGTCCTCGGCGCTGCTGCCGGCCCCGCTACCTCCGACCGACGCCGACGATATCTGGAGCATCCCTCCGTCCCCTGAGCCACAACACGCTGCGCCAGCTCGCAGTCTACTAGCTTCCGAGGCCCCCGCGTTCGGCGCCGAGAGGGATCCGGTCCCGCGATGTTCTTCACCTCTGTCGCCTCCTCCAGAGGACATCGAGTCCCTCGCCTCGACGCCGCATCGAGATACTGCTTTAAACCTGGAGGATGTTCGAGTATCGCCTGCATCCCAGGGCCAGACCCTGTCTTCGCTGCCCCGAAAAAGTGCGCCCGAACCTCGGAGTCAATCACCTCCGTCTCCCCTGGTGACGGCTTCGGCAGCTATTTCGCCCTCGAGACAGGTTGCCGTTCGCCTTGAGCGGTCCCTCCGACCCCGGAAACCGATTCAGGAGCATCCGTACATGCTAGAAGATGCGCAATACCACCGTTTCATGAAGTCCCATGGCTTCAGGCCCGTTCGAGTTGTTGTCGAAGATGAGACTGCCGACGGCCGTCGAAGGGGCCAGGACTACGAATCCCAGGATGCGGAGTTTTCCGCCGAAGACAGCCAACAAGTATCTGCGGATGCGCTGGGCGACACCCAAGAGAGCCAGCCGGTTTACTTTGGAGACGAGGCCGACGACAGGGACGAACTGGCGCCGACCCCTTCACCCAGAACATCATCTCAGACCCGGGCAACATCAAGCGGGCGACCAAGCCCTGCAGACGACACCGACAACACAAGCTTGATAGGAGAAGAAGATCTGCCCTCGGTGACGGACCTGCTCCGTCGCCCCCAGGATCATCGTCCAAGGCCCTTGAAACGAACATACTCAAAATCATTTATCAGTGCAAAGAGGCGCAAATCCGGACTGCACGGTGACGATACGGCTCCAACCCCGACCTTCAGGCCTGTGGAGATCTACGACTTGCCTTCTTCGCCCCCGGCGGGCCCGCCGCGGTGCTCGGCGGCTAAAAGTGCATCTCGTCTTGCCAGCGCGTCCCCGCGGCTAACAGCTAAAGCGCCCCTGTCTGCCACATCGTCTACGCCATCACGACGCCCTGTGCGCAAGCAAGTTGTCAGCCTGCTCGATGATAGAGATAGTAGTGACGACTCGGCTAGCACGGAAAGCGAGTCCGAGGCGATCCGCCGGAATGTGAAAAAGATTCGCGGCGTGCTCCCGGCTTCCTGGCTTCGCTTAGACCAGGTTAAGAGCCACAAGCCCGATAAGTCGTCTCTGAGCAGACGCAGCCCTCCTGGGTCTCCGAAACAAGTGGCCAAGAGGGGGGTCGCTCTGCCGAGACATGCCGCAACGCCATCAAATCCTCCTTCTACAGCACTCGATTTTTTGTTTGATGATGACAACGACAGCGATGATTATAATGATGACAGCATTTCCAATATGGCTGATCCGGTCGGCGCGTTGGATGAGTCTCCCCTCCCGGGCCAAACCGGCTCAGAACCGTCAAGACCGTTGTTTATAGATGATGGTGGTGTCTCCGTGGGCGAGGAGGACACGATTGATAGGATGCTGCCAGGGAGGAGCAGGAAAAGGAAAGCAGACGATATTTCAGGAGACGCATCGTCTACAAGCCGGAAAAAGTTTTCGACCCGCACAGGCGTGCGGGAGAATACGACCAACTCCAGAAAACGACAGCAAAAGATCACGACAACTTTCGCTTCTAAAAGCCGTGGACCGAGTACCAAGTCGAGTAGCCGCGTTGGCTCAGGTCTGCACCGCTCTTCTTCTCGGAGTTATGGTCTAGGCACCGGGCGCTCCTCTGCGAGATCTGAACGGCCCCCCTTATTGAGCGTTCTCGACGTCGTTAAAACCAACGCACCTGATTTCCTTAGGATAGCTGCTCGGACAGCGAGAAGAGCCCCTAATCAAGGCAAATCTAGTCCCTCGCGGAAGCATATCAACCTCGGCAACCGCAAAGACAATGTCGACGCGCTTTCTGTTTTGCGAGACTGGAAGACAGGCAAGATCCGGCCAAGGGTTCCCACGAAGACACCGCAGCGGAAGCCGAGCTCTGTACCGCAAGCTTCGGCTCCTCCATTAGGGGAGAGGTCGGCAAACGTACCAAGCAAGACCCTGGGGCGTGATCCGACAATCAGCTTTGTTGCGCCAAAGAGAGTTGTGAAGCGGTCTTACACGCAGCTACGCGCCCCAGCCAACGTCAAGAGTGTGTCTTCAGCGCCCGGCAAGGCGCCAGGTGCTGCCACGCCACGAACCAGCAGCAAGCTCCGGCGTCATGATTCCTCTTCTAGGCCTGCTCAGCTCGAGACTCTGGAGACTAATCGACCCGGCAAATTTGCCTTCCTGGCCCAAAAGAGGTCGTTGGATGCATCCTATCGAAGGAGCAAGAGCGCACACGGGCCCACAGCCGCTCGTCTGGAACAATACATTGACAGCATTGTGCCTGAAACTGGTGAGGATCATGACGAGGCGGTTTTACGGACGGCACCGCGGCCCATCGAAGTCGAAGGCCCAAAGATAACTCAACCACGCCGGTCGCGGCTCCGCAAGCAACATGCCCCGCGCTTCGTCGATGTTACTGCACCCCAGTTTCTACATGCAGCGGATCCTCTCCCCGACGAAGGAACTGTCCTCATCGAGGACGGTCCCGTGGTGCGAAACAACGATAAGCTCAATGGGCTGGGGCCTTTTGGTACTCAGTACACACATCATTTTGAAATCTTCCCCCTGGATGACGGTGTATTCTTTCACGAGAGCACCTTCATTGCTCGTGGGCGGCTGGAGAAGGCTCAAGAGGCTCGGTTCTTTGAGAAAGTCAGGCGAGTCCGGCCGAGGGCATCCTTTCAGCTTGGTGATAAAACGCTCCGTTGGGGTCCCTGGGACGACAGGACCTCGTCGGAACTAGGGATAGTGGTGGACTCGATTGTCGATCACATCACAGAGCCAGATGCCACGGCAGGATCTACTCTGACGACTCCCGTGATCATTGCCGCATCTGACTTTATCGTCGACTTCGTTGCGGACGCTGCCAGTTTTTCTGATGACGGCAGCATTAAAGCCTTTCTTTCCCGATCTCTCGAGATTACACGCGGCTTTATCAACCGTCTCGAGGAGCGACTCAACTCAAGCGCGCGTCAGAATCGCGACAAGGCAGTCCTCGACATATTGCCGAGATTCCTCACATTCCTACTTCGTTTGCTTCGACTGTCGCTGGAGGTACCCGATCTCATGCACCAGTCTTTCGAGATTGAGGAAGCGTTCAAAAAGCTGGCCACGCTGTCCTGCCGAATTCTGATGTCTTCGGGATTCGGTGTTGTCGAGGAGACGTATGCAGATCTGCAACGACTCTCTTACAGGGAGCGAGGGATCAGGGCGGACCGACGCGAGCTGATGTTGTGGGTTGTTCTAATGAGGGTTCTTCATGCCGCTAATATCCGCAGGGGAGGCTTCTGGGACATCTTTGGCTCTGTCATCTTGACCCCAGGACTTACCGCTTGTTCAGACGTTCAACAGCTCGAGGAAGCTTGGAGGGCCCTCTTCACACTTCTACCCCTGACGGAGTTCAACGATGTGGGCGTCCTCGCTGGCGGGCTTCGCCTTCGTGAGCCTTCCGACGGTTGGGCCTTGCCCCAGGCGCTCTTGAAGCGCGTCCTGCAGCTGTACCAGAAAAATCCCACCCAGGCGCCGAGCTTCAACGACTACTGCAGGGCTCTTCTTGGACGATGTCACTATCTGGTGGAGCAATGGGGCTGGCGAAGGTGCGCCGGTATCGTCGGACTGGTCTTCGACTTCTTTGGCGCCCAAAACCTGGCTCACCTTCGAAATGAAGAGGTTTACAAGTCGCCCCTATTCCTCGAGAATCTTACCGATACCCCGTCACTTGCTATAGCTCCCGAGGACAGATGCTTTCACATATTCGTCAAGATTGTTGGCCTGGCCATTCGAGGCCTCAGAGGCGCCGGTCTGGTCAAGGATGTCAAAAACCTGGTTGCGCGGATCCTCCCTAATCACACCCGCCAGTATTCCAAGGAACAGGATATGCATCAGCACGAGCTCGCGGCACTACGGAATCACCACGATCTTCTATGCACCCTATTCTGGGCATCCCCCGCCGACTTGCGCCCGGGCGTCCACCTCATCGAGAAGCTCGTCGTCCCTGGCACCTCACATAGGGCTGCCTGTATTGTCAATCTCAGGGCATGGGGCCAGCTCGCACGTTTTGTCGTCTTCTCCAATGAGGACGCGGCGGTCTTTAGGCCGTTTCTTTCGTGGCAGAACAACATGTTTCGGCAAACGCTGGAACAGTACGTCAACGCCGAGTCGGATATGCAGCAGCAGCTCCAGGCTCTTGGCGAGGGCGCTCGTCAGGATATTGGTGCGAGCATGGTCAAGGGCACGATTTTGGCCAACAAGGCTGGGGCCATGGATGTGCTGTACCGCTCGGTTCAGTCGTCCCTGGAGGTGCTCAAGGTTGCACCCTCTCTGGCGGCGGCCACATACTCTCTCAACACCTGTGAGCTCTCATCGATTTGATTCTTCATCTTCTTCTTTGCTCCTTGTCTGACCCGGCTAACCCTCCCAAGACCAACTATCTCAGGTGTTTACGGCGCTAGATATTTCATCACCCGGGCTCGACTGGAACATACTACGCGTTGCCATGGAGACTATCGAGCGGTACCTGGACCGGGTTGATCAGGCCCTTGACCACCAGTACTCGATCGAGTCGAACGACGTTGGCGAGCATGACGAGGCCGAGGAGGCGATCTTGGTAAGAGCCCATTCCTTGGACCACTTGGATGGGACCGGGACATCTATGCTTGCAATGGCTTGTTTTTCTAACTTAGGAATGCGACCCCCAGTTGATCGACAATCTGCTCGCCGAGGGCTTATTCTCCACTGCAAGGAGGATACTGGCCAGGCTCGAGGCAAAACCTTCGAAACGTCCAGGAGCCAAGGAGAGCCTGTGCGCAGAACAGGCTGTGCTTTTGTCGGCGAGAGTAGCCAACCGTTTCCTCCAGAGCGGCGTCACTGTAAGTCACCGAGTAAGAATTTGCGCGGCATCGTGTTGAGAGGTGTACTAACACCAGTGCACAGCGTTTGCACACATTCTTCTCGCAGGGGAAGTACGGTGTCTTCCGTGGGGCGCCTCAGAGGCTCTCGTACGTGCAGAGGAAGTATCTGGCACTCTTCACCGCAGCGTTGGTGAAGAACAGCATGCTCAACTTCAAGGATCTGGGTATGACTGTGTTCGAGATCTGGATGCTCTTGGTGGCCAGCCCCGCTTCGGCGACAGAGCACGTTCCTCTGCTATCGGAGGCCCTCTGCCTGCACAACTTCGCTTGGGTTAAGGGGGTGCCAGCTCCCACTGGGTTCCGGCTCGACTACCGCACCTGCCGAGAGCTTTTTGCGCACGCCGTCTCGTCAATGAGGACTTCTTTGCGTACGTGCAGTGGCAGCACGCAACGAACAGTGCGACAACGCGAGGAGCTGGGCAAGACGCTTAGGTCCGTGATGGATCAAATGAAGCGAGATCTCGCAAACCTCAAGCCCAGCCGCAGCGAGCATCTGGAGTTTGTGGACTTTGTCCGGGCCATTGTCGCCCTGATTAGGTCCCATGGCGAGGACTTTTGCGCGGTCGACCAGTTCTTCCTCGAGGTCAGTGCGGAGTACTCGCCGTCTCCGGAAGACCCTCAGCTGCATCTTGCACGTATCATGGCGTACGGCATCCGGCTTGGCGAAGGCGACTTGACCACAACGCCGACCTTGTTCTACTATCTATACAACAACTTCAAGACGGCGGTGATACGGGACAAGCTCGACGGCGAGGTCAGCATCCTTCGGCGTTGCGTGGACAACCCTCAGATTCTCGGATTCTTGTTGAGCCGCATGCTGCCCGCGGTCGTGCGTGCTGCGGCAGGCACAACGCAAGCATGGCCTCTCCTCGAGGTCTACTCCGGTGCCCTGGGCCACCTTCTAACCAGATCCTGCGTCCCGTTCTTGATCCGCGAAGAATATGCGGAGGATGTGCTGTCTCTCCTCTCGACGATCCTTACCGCCGTCAAGACTCTGAAGAGGCAAATCGGCAGCAATATTCTGAGCGCCGAGCAGCTCAATGTTCTAGTGCAGCTGGTGACTCTAGTCAGTAGCCTACGCTCCTCCTTGACCATGTACTCCTGCACTCTGGAAGGCCCCAACGCTGTGGCCCTGTCAAAGGTCATCAACCCGCTTTCGTTGTTTTGTGAGGGCGTGGTGAACGAGCTGGGCCGGGGCGAACACGCGGACGACGGGCGTGCCGAACCGTACGATACGGATGCGCTCCTCGGCGGGATCCAGTATCACGACTCCGAGGACCTGAGCATGCTTGCACAAGACAGGAATCCGCACATCGAGAGTTTCTCGCGATACGTTGTGTCGGACGTCCAGAAAAATTGGACTGTGGCAAACGGAAAAATCATCATCAGGGCACCTGGAAACAGTGCCACTCAGCCTGGGACGCAGTCTAGCAAGACCACCAGATACATGCTGCTGGATACGAACGACCTGCGGCGTAGGCTCTTGGCACAGTGCACTTTGTGGTGCTCGAGAGGAATGCCCGCAGATGGTAGGAGGCGGCGGCGGCGGCTGGCACTCGCTCGCAATCCAGTAGAGTTTTGAAGGGACTGGAGGCGTGTGTTGGCCCTGGAGGAGGCAAGCATGACCTGACTTGTGGCTGTTAGATACTATAGATAGAACAAAACACACCGTTAGGCTGCCCCAGGTACCGAGGTGCCCTGCTGCAAACAAACCCAGAGACCCCAAATTTTGGTTTGTGCGTTACAAATCGCGCTGGCCAGACGCGTTCTGTTGTTGCCTTGGGCTCCACCAAACAACAAACCTATCGACCCAGCACGTGAAGGTCGCTCGCACTTTCGAGGGCCCTCCTACGCAGACCTTTCCGGCTACCCTACCTGCCAACATCACCTACCATCTCTCCAGGCAGGTCGGGGCTGAACAACGAAAACTTCTCGACTCGGCCACAAACAACTCCGTCTTCAACTATCGATTCGAATCCTTACCTCTGCCAACATTTCCTGACGAATGTTGACACGGCCGCTCGCACATCCATTCAAATATCATACCAGGCACTCCCCTCAAGTGACTTTGGTTCTGCCATCAGCCCTCCCTCCTGTATCGCAGTCTGGATTAGAACAGGCCTGTGATATCCCACCGTGCTCGATTCGGCAACTCCTTCGCCCGCATAACCCGACACGCCACCTGCGCTGAGAAACTGCACACCATCCCCCCATCAGCATGCCTCCAAAAAAGACGTCGGACGAGAGCATGGGCGCATCGAAGCGCGCCACGGACAACGATCTGCGCTTTTTCGAAAGCTATCTGAAGCATATGAACTCGGTCCCGGACGTGTCCTGGGACGCGGTCGCGGCTGACATGGGCCTCGCCCATGGCGGCTCGGCTCGGGAGAGGTTCAGACAGATCAAGCAGAAGCTGGGCTGGGCCGGCCCTTCTGCTACTCCGAGGGGCAATAAGCGCAAGAATGCCGCTGCGGCAGCGGCGGCCGCCGAGGGCGGCGAGGACAGCGAGTCTTTGGAGCCAGAGACTCCCACCAAGAGACCCAAGAACAAGGCTGCCGGCAGCGGCCCAGACCGCAAGAAGAACCAGGCGCCCGCCGGCGACGCGGTGAAGGACGAGGACGCCAATGGCGCCAGCAACGACAACAACAACGAGCAGCGCGAAGAGAGCATCGACAATGTGATGGCTGGCGAGGCTTGAGAGGTTACGTCATCGACTTTCAGCATCTCTAGGTACTTTATCCTCATGACTTTATCGCTTTCTTCTTTATCTTTTCTCAGCCACACACGTGGCCCTTTAACGCACCACCAAATCCACCCAGTCTATTCTGACGACTCCCACCATACTGAACAGCCATACACAGGGAAGCGGAAGGGGGAACGGGGATGCTGGAGGACTTGATGGAGGTGGTTCAAACGACTTGGTGGAGGTGGCTCATACATGTCATCCACGCCCGAGGCGTGCTTCCATGTAATTAGGACCAGAGAAACTCTGCCCCTTTCTTATGAGCACAAGGGCCTCACAATCAACATCAAGACTTGTGCGCGTTTTCTACGAAGATCAAACCTCATAGTTCTCACGGTTGCCTTTGGCTGTGTCGGCACTTCGGAGAAGAAGCCCACGCTAGCTCAGATCTTCAAGCAGACCAGAATAGAAACGGGTTGGCACGTGCCATTTGATGTTCCGCCTGGAAATTTCTTTACAGGGGTGTAAGAAAAAGACGCCGGTTACGGGAAGGTGGCCCAGCCGAAAGAGACAAAGGCGTAGAAAGAGCCGAGTGAGCAAGCCGATGGGCGTGCCTTCCTCATGCGCTTTCATATTAGGGAAATAGGATGTCCGTGCTGTCCAGTCGGCTGCCTGGTGCGTAGGTACCGAGGTACCTGATAGTCATATGAATGGATTTTCTCTTGTGGGTTTATGCCTGACCCATACTCCCGCTTAGACCAACTCTCCCCAGCCAAGCCCAGTCGGTGTCTTTTTCAGATTTCTCGCTTCCCGCCTTCAGCCCAGGCGACATACAAGATCGCAACTCGCTCTGGTCTACCGGCTTTGGCAAGAGTGCAAGCATACCCACGGACACAACCAGGAACAAAAGATATCGCCTCACCAACGCAAAGATGGCTCCATCGGATCCTAGCCTACAGGTTCAGTTCTTGGTGACATGCATCAAGCACTGCACAGCGCCAGGCAGGGTAGGACGACACCGAGCCCACGGACAGCTGCCACCTCTCTCCGTCGCCATCGGACATTGGTTGATACCGACTGGAACCCATCTAGGTTGACTTCGCTGCTGTTGCTGCGGATCTCAATGTGCCTTCCAAGGCCGCGGCGTAAGTGAAGCTGTTGTCAGCTTCTCACACTTTATTTCTACCCGCCAAAAAACAGGCAACTGACGGAAACACAGCGCCAAGCGGTACGAGCGCCTGCTCAAAGCTCACGGCGCATGGCCCCCCTCCGCTGGCGGTTCTGCTTCCGGCCCAGGCAGCGACGGCATTGCGAGTGTTCCAGCCACTCCTAAGACCACCACCCCCAAGGGCAAGGGCAGGGCGTCCGCCGCCTCAACCCCCCGAAGCCGCAAGCGGAAGAATGCTGGAGACGATGACGATGATGAGACGCCCGCGTCCAAGGTTTCCCGCAAGATGAAGGATGAGGTCGACATCAAGCAGGAAATTTTCGGCCTTGGCGACGGCCTTGGTGATGGCCTTGGTGGCGATCTCGGTCACGATCTTGATCGCGATCTTGGCGACGACGAGGTGGATGAGAGTGAGTTTCATGGCCGTCCCTTCAAACCTTCAACAACTGTATGATGGCACCCTGCTAACTCTCATTGCACAGAGTTCGTCGTGTAGCGCAAGCATATGCGGGATCTCCTAGGTCAAGAAGGTGGATTTTCTCTCCTCCATCTGTGTCCGCACACCCCACTACCAGCATCATGCACTTCACCATGGAACGCGCTCGGCTTTGTACCAGCACCTGGTCCTTACGGGATACGTAGCCCAGAACAAGACATCTTCCGATCAGTTGCCTGGATGGATGGAGAATTTTAAAGTATTACTTAGACGTCTCCTTGGAGCAAACACACACACACACACACACACACACACACACAAAAAAAAAAAAAAAAAAAAAAAAAAAAAAAAAAAAAAAAAAAGACGACTGCAAACAATTTTGGCAGTGGTTGAGTGTGACGCCCATTTGATGTGGAACTAGCCCACCAGTGACCCATCACGTTATGCAGAGCCTCAAGGCGGCAATTCCGCAGCGCACGGGCACCAGCCGAGGCCACACTTTAACTCAACGTCAGTGGAGCCTGCAGGGGAATTCGGAGGTGGCCCGGCCCACTAAAGAGCGACCTCAACTTAGCTCTGCCACCCAAAATAGGAGCGAGGACATACAGTTCGTGTCCATTCCAAACCAGATGTTGCCGCTATTATTTCTAGGAATGGAATATTCACGTCTGATTTCATTCTCATGCTGTCGCCATCTGATGGAAATCTGATGGAAACTGTGGAATCCCATCTCTCAAGCAGGTCCCATCCGCACCTGCCGTGTTGCTACGCTTCTATGTTGATGACGTGTTTGGGCCGGCCGATCTCTCCCGCTAGTGTACTTTTTTTTTCTAGCTTCTGGAAAAACTTTCACGGCACAATCATAGCTAACGCATTGTTCCCAGCCGCTATACGGTTTACGCAGCAGGCCCTTGCCCAACAAGGTCGCGCGGTGACTCGACTCGGGGCTGGGTGACTGCGAGAACCCCACTGCCGTGCAGCTGTGGGTCTTCGATTCCTATTATGCTATTGTGCCGGGCCGCTATTGTTCGCATCCGACAATAGGGACTCGTCGGCGCTATTCAGGAGCTATTGACGCTCGCACCGTGTATATCCCACAAACTGGCTGCCCTTGCTGGCGTCCCCCTCCTTCAAGATGGCGACCTCGAGACAGGCAACTTCGCGATCCTCTCTCTCCTCCAACAACCTCGTCCAGACTGGAAGTTTCCGTCGTCTTTCTCGTCGTCTTTTTCGCGTTATCACCGCTCCAATTGCGCCTCGTTCAAGCACTCAAGCTCCTGATTCCATCATCGACAACTGTCTTCGCGATATTGGCAACGTGCCCCCTTTCCAGCTTCTCAGGTAGGCTCCCACATCTACGCTCCCCCTATCCGGCTTCATGTCGCTAACCCGGATGCTCAGAATCTTGAACACCACAAGTGATCTTCTCGCCACAATGGACGCTCGTCGTCGTGCCAACCCCAGCGCCATGCGCGCCGAGTCGCAGAGCACATCCCCTGCTCGTGGCCAGCACCCTGGCAGCATGCTCTCTATCCAGACCAATATCGCCGGCTCCATGGGTCATGACTTCGCTGCTGGTAATGCCGGCTCCCCCTCTTCGTCACGCAACTCGTCCAGCAGCGACGGCGCCTGGGAGGCGAGCTCGAGCACCACCGTCTATGTCAACGACATCCTCTACTCTACCAAGGAGATCCGCACCATGGCCGACGAGCTCGACCTGGCCCACCGCTCTGGCGAGTTTCCGGCCACCAAGTACCTCAACTTCAACTCTCAAGCCACTGTCGATGATCACCGCCGCCTCCTGGAGCTGCGCGAGGCCCGTGAGATTAACAACACCGCCCAAGCCTCGCTCCTCCTGGTCACCCTGACGCGCGACATTCGCGAGCGTGACGCCGAGCTTGACGAGCGTCTTGAGCACCAGCGCGCCATCCGCCAGGTCGATGCTTGCCTTCGCTCTGTGCAGGAGGAGGAGCGCCTCTACCGTATCATGCAGACGGCCCTCTTGCAGAACAGCGCGCATACAGTCACCAGGAGCGACTTGGACAACTTTATAGAGCAGCATGAGCAAGACATGCAGTGTGTCCAAGAGAGCATCGACTCGCTCAGGGACGCCTTGGAGCACTCAACCGCACAGAATGCCGAGATGGTGGATGCACGGCTTGAGGACTTCAGGCGTGAACTCGACGAGAAACTACGTGAGGTCGAGAAGCGCATTCGTGGACACGCGGAGGAGCTGGCTTCCAAGGCTGAAGAGACGAGTGCCCTCATGCATACGACTCTGCATACAGCTCTGAATACAACCCTGCTCACCATCATTCAACAAACTATGGAACAGTCGCTGCGCCAGTCAAAGAAGAACTGGGGCATTTCTTCTCTTTTCACGACCAAGTCGCGTCCTCAACATCGCACGAGCCGTGCCATCTCAAGCTCCAACAACAGCCCGCAGCAAGGCGACAAGACGGAGCCAAGGGGCTTGAAGCGTCTTGTCCGCAAGTTGACCAAGAAGCTCAGCGGCCCCGGTAAGGACAAGTCTGCGGCCGCTGCCCAGCCTCCGCCATCGCCGATGCATACGGTGCCCATGATCTTCCTTGACGAGTCTTCGATAGTTCGGGACTCTCGGCGTCAGTTTACGCCAAGGACGGGCTCTTGCTAGAGCAAGCCCAGTGGAGGACATTATGGAATTTCTAATGCGGGTTTCTGGAGTCGGAACCGCGGTGAAAGTTGGAGGAATGCAGACATGGTGTTGATGTCTGTGGAATTGGGAGGATGGTCTTAATACCCTACTACCACGGGATGAGCGTCCTAGGGAGGATCCCGCCAGTGTGGTTTCTCTGGTTGTGTCTACTTTTTTTTCTATCTTCGTTCGAACTGTTTTTCTTTCGCGGATACCCATCTTCCAACTGTCTTTCAGATAGCAGCACCACAAGTAGTGGTGTGGGAAGAATCGTGTGCTCGAGTTGAGCGACTTTAAATAAAGATGACCAGTCTGGCCAGCTTCGAATTTATGTTCCATCAAACGGGTTGCGCCTCCACACCGCCAAGTATAGCTGTCGAGGCAACGTCTACAGCATAGCTCCAGTGCCGGGCTCGCACCTAGCGAGCATGTGACCTCCTCCGCGAGAAGTGGCATACAGGTAGGTGTGCGTTGGGCTGTCTACAATTCGCTGACAGCTAGAAATCTGCGCTGTCTAATCTGATTCTACTCTCTGCTCACCGTCCTTTTCTTCAGGTGCTGACCTCTTCGCCTGCTTGGGCCTGAGATTGGGCTCACTTCTGTGGGCACGATATCATGCTGCCATGGAGATGAGGGTAAAAAGCCCTCCTACGCTTCGAGGCACGTGCCGAGTCGAAGGGGAGGAGGCCTCTGCAGCCGTTTGGGGCTGCTCTGCTCGTTTGCCCCACGCCCACCCAGAGCGTCGGGTCCTATTGTTACTCGCCCGTAAGAATCTCTTCTGTTTGATGTCTGCCAAGGCTCCACCTCGAGCGCGCGCGTTGCTGTGGCGCCTCTCTCGGAGTCCTGGGTCGCGTCTGCCTCTCCAAATTGTTATATCCCCCACTTCCCACTTCCTCCCGTTCCTCGTTCTCTCCCACTTTTCTTCTTTCCTCTCCTTCACCCACCACTTTCCCCTCCTCCTCGCTCGCTCGCCTCTAGTATATCAGCGGCGCGCGCGCACCTACTGAAGACTGACCTCCTCGCTTCCAGTAATCTCTGAGTCAACCAACTTGCACACAATCTTCAGCTTGGAGCTGCTTGCCTCTTGACTGCGGAGAGAAACATCTTCTGCCTCTTCCA
This sequence comes from Magnaporthiopsis rhizophila, assembly GCA_003049465.1. NCBI lineage: Eukaryota > Fungi > Ascomycota > Sordariomycetes > Magnaporthales > Magnaporthaceae > Magnaporthiopsis > Magnaporthiopsis rhizophila. Next base: position 207,010 of record PYSS01000060.1, on the reverse strand, counting down.
CCCTACCTGCCATCACGAACTTCACACCTCACTTCACACCTCGGCCTGCACGCGAGACAACTGTTTCGTCTCTCGCTCTCGGCGAAGAGGGCGGCAGACCTTTCTCTATATCTACGCAGCCTTCTCTTCGCCGCCAGCTCGGCGCGTGCTGCACTACCAGCACCCTTCTCGCCTCGGCGCACGATCTTTGCAGCTTCGATCTCGACTCTCCCTCTGGCCACCTAGCTAAGCTACCCTACCCTTGGAGTCTCCATCCCCTGCACATTTTGTTTTGCTATCTGGGAGCGCGCTGTTCTCCGTATAGAAACGCTCTATCCACGGTGCCATACTCTGCAGCCATCCTCCTGGATTTGTTCTCGGACTTCTCAATTCTGCACCACGGCGCACTTTCTACTTCGCCATACGTCATCTGGCCAGCCAACAATCGCATTCATCATCTCTGGCTATCTTCTCTAGTCAGACTCCCTCATCGCCCACCATCCTCGGCTGTCCCGATCCTGCACAAGCTCTTCCGCCCCTATCTGCCTTGGCTATTTCTGAGCTAGCACTTGTCTTGTTCGGCATCTAGATCAAGTCAATTTGTCTTGCACGACCATCCAATCCATCAGCAGCTCGACCTTTCAAGATGGTTTCGCCCAGCAAGAGTTTCACTCCGGTCAACCGCCCCAGCAAGGCGCGTGCCCGAGGAGCTACTGCCGAAAGCTCTAGCACTGGAGATTCGGTGGCGAAAAACCAGCCCGCGGAGTCGGCCGAGAGCCAGAATCTAGATGTCTCCAAGAAGAAGCCGGCCCCTCGCCGTTCCCGGCCCGCCCCAACCCCGGCCTCCTCGGAGCCGGAGGCGGGACCGAGCCGCCCCAGGGGCGTACCGGCTGCTGTCCCCCAAGCAGCCATCGCCTTGGCGTCGTCTGAGACGGCTACGGCGACCGATACTACGAATTCGCGGAAGAAGGGTAAGGCCCAAGACCGCGAGTGGACGCACATCCCTCCCACCGAGGAGGAGAAGTCTCGCAACGGTCGCCAGGAGGGTCGGAGCCTGATCTCCTGGAAGCGTAAGTCCTCTCTCCTGTTCTGATGCCCACTCCCTGTTTGTTTTCTCTTTTGCCAATACTAATCTACGGTTTGTGCAAATCATCAGAGCCCCGCATGTATGAGACGCTGGTCCTCCACATCGTCTACGAGGCCTACCGCCACAGCATCGATCTGCCCTGGAACCACATCGCCCATCGCCTGCACCCGGGCTCGACCCCTGGCGCCCTCCACCAGGCGTTCGCGCGGCTCCGCGTCCAGCTGATCGCGGAGGGACACATGGTCCCGCCGCCCATCCCCAAGCCCGGCCAGAAGGCCTTGTGCGATTCCAAGGTCCGCGGCCAGGTCAGGGCGGACGAGCACGGCGACCCCTTTGAGGTTCGAAACGTCAGTTACGCTGAGAAGCTCCCTCAGCGGAAGTTCAACCTTCCGGATGCGGTGGACGCTCTTCAGAGTTTCGGTAACGCGTCTTCCCGGATTAAGACCCTGGCTGAGATCTCAACCTCGGCGGGAGACGCCGGCGCCTCGTCAGCCTCCCAGAGGCCCAGCAAGAAGCGTGGCGCCGCCGCTGCCGAGGTCGCCGGCGGCGCTTCGGGCTCCCCCAAGCGCGTGAAGCTCGAGGAGGAGCAGGGCGAGGTCGACCCCTTCCACCTGGATGGCGATGACGAGTATCGCCCCTCCACGTCGCGCAAGACCAAGCCGCGTCGTGCCGCCGCCACCAAGGCCACGCAGGTGATCGCGCAGTCGGTGGAGATCTCGGACGGCGAGGGCAGCGAGCAGGACGCCGAGGGTGAGGTTGTCGACGCCGGCGACGAGTCTCCGTACGCCGCCGAGTATGACGACAACAATGACGAGGAGTATGACGACGGCGGCGAGGACACCGAGGTTAGTATGCTGGGGCCGTGGTACCCCCACTACCACTGGCATTTCTCCTAAATCTCTTTGCCGCTAACTCCTCGAGACCCACGGCCTTTGAAAGGAGAAGTATGCTGAGCAGTACGACGAGTACGGTGATCAGAACAATGATGGTAACGACGACGGTGACGGGAACGGCCACCAGCAGCTAGCGTCGGCCCAGTTCCCCAGAATGTTCCCCACCGAGGATCCAGTCCACGGCGGCGGCTCGTTCCAATCCGCCTCGTCCATCTAAGTGAGGCTCATGAGTGCTCGGAATTTTTTTTGGTGGAATTTCCTTTGTTTTACTCGGGATCAACAACTTTGGGGAGCCAGCGGCTCCGTCTTTCTCTGTTTTCTTTCTCTTTTTTTTATCTCTCTATTGTCGGCGGAGCCGCAGAGAAGTCACCTTTTCTTCTGCCTACTGTCGAGGGAGCGCAGGAAGTTTTCTTTTTTCTCCCTATTATCGAGGGCACCGCAGAGAAGTCTCTTTTTCTTCTCCCGATTGTCGAGGGGGCACAGACAAGCGTGTCAGATTACACAGCCGACCTGGATGTAGAGTAGGCTGCCCGGCCAGCAAAGGAAAACTTATAAAAGCCAAAAAAAAAAAAAAAAAAAAAAAAAAAAAANAGAAAAAAAAAAAAAAAAAAAAAAAAAAAAAAAAAAAAAAAAAAAAAAAAAAAAAAAAAAAAAAATTGCAAAGAAAAAAACCAAAAGAACAAGGAAATAGCAAAGGCTGGTGAATTGTCAGCACCTCGTGAGCCTCTTTATTCTGGAATCAGGCAGGTGCTTAGAGCTGCCAAGCAGGCAGCCACAACTTACCAGCTACCCTCTTGTTGTGTTTCGAGGACGGGAGAAAGCAGACGCATTATCCTTGTGTTTTGCGTCTTGTTGTCTTATTTTCTTTTGTTTCAAGCTGCTTCACAGCCATGGCGCCATCTGTCGAGCTAGCAGCGGACTTCTTTTGCTTCTTTGGCCAGCAGCAAGCCCGTCGATGGGCGAGCGCAGTGGCGCTGGAGTTTTTTTTCTTTTGGCCCCTTTACTCTTGCCGTTGCTCCTCGTAGGAGGCGATTGCAGTGAAACCGTGTATTTGATAGGGAGAGTAGCATCGTCAAAGCCAGGCCGACAGTAGTCCCTCCATCAAATTCCCTCTGTTGCTACAATAGCCCCGGCTAGCTATCCAGTTGATGGCTACCGCGATAGACTTTCTGTCACTTGACAAGCAGGAAGGCAGGCGAGAGCATAGTCCTGTGTTCAACTTTATTCTCCTGATCATAGCAAGGTCCACTGGCATGCGCTAGCGCCTCCGCCACTATTTACGGAAATTTTCACAGCGTGGAAATCCGGCAAGCCCAAGGTAGGAACAGTGTACATTCTCAAGGAAATCAGGAAACGTAATGTGGAATTGGAACGGCTCTGCTTATCAGACACCCACATGTCACCACGATATATAACTCCTCAAAGCTCAGCAGCGGGTCACTGGTGCCGCTGCTCACGTCCCCTTGGACTTATACGGCGTACCCTTCCAGCCGCAAGTCATCCCCCTCCAAGATAGCGAGATATTCGTCTTTGCCACTAGGTCAGTATCGAAAGCGTTGCCAGTCTGGAGCTGCGTATAATAGAAACGTTCCTGAAAAAACAAGTCGGATGGTACTCACTCGCAAGGATCTGGATCTGTCCGGCCGCTCGCAGCGCTTCCTTGATAGTGTTGGAGTCATCAAACACTTCCCTCTTGCTCGTCTCGCGAAAGTACCACGCCTGCTGCTTGGCAGCCTGATACAGGCAGTCGAGGGCCAAGGGGCTCACCGCACGCACGCCGCCGCCAGGGCCCAGCAGCCGCGTGATGCGACGGGCGAGGGAGATGACCCCCGGGCTGAGGCTTAGGAGGCCCTCGAACGCGACCTGCTGCATCTTCAGCTGCCCGGGGATGCCCGTGACGCCCTCGAAGCTGAGACACTCGACACAGCTGTGCGAGTCAAACAGCGCCAGCTGCGTGCTGTAGGCAAGACCCAGCGCCGCCAGCAGCGGTGCCGCCTGCGAGTCGCTCAACCGGTCCGCCTCATGGGCCACGGCCGAGGTAAAGGCGGTGGATGCGCGCGCGAGGATCATCGACTCGGCGTAGTAAGCGTTGTAGTCGTCCGGCCGCTGGTTGATGTGCCGCAAGACTCGGGAAAGCAGGTTGGCTGCTTGACATGTGCGGGCGAAGGGGCATGCCGAGCTGTCCACCTCGGCTGACACTGCCAGGGACGGGCGAACCCTTGGTTCCTGGATATGTTTAATGGTTAGGCTCATCCCGTACGCATTCAGAAACAGCCGGGAGGGATGTAGAAGCAAAGCGCGATCCGTATGCCTACCCCTGACTCCCAGGACCCTTCATCCATTGGCAACAGGGCATCTGGACTTGGGTCAAGGCACGAGAACGGACGATGTTCGGGTCCTATAGTGACATATCTGATTTCGGTTGTTGCAGGGTCAGCGATCTAGGAGTTTTGTGGTGCCAACATACGCGGCTTCCTACCTGTCGAGAACAATGACTGCCCACCAAGTTCGGCGGGCCTCTTCGTGATCGACCAAAGAAGCTGTAACAGAAGCATGGGGAAGCTTAACATCAAACTTTTATGGGGCAGGTAAGGGTGAGCCAAGGAGGCTCCCAGAGAAGGCCAGCTCACTTCGAACCGAAAACATCTGAGGTGCGCGCGTGTGGTCGTGGATTCCAATGGCTTGTCCCACTCTTGCGCAAACAGCCACGCTCATGAAGGCGGCGGGATATATGGCATTGGAAATCTCGTAGTACGTCACCAAAAGCAAAGCTTGCAGCAGCCGAATGGAAAGAAGCCCGTTCGCCTCGAGGAAGCTCAGAGCCCTCTTGGCCTTCCAGTATAGCGATGCCTGGACGGCCTCGTCTGTGCTGCGGCCTTCTAGGCTCCGACACGCAAGGCGCATCGCAACCAGCAGGACCTGGGTATCGGCTTTCAGGGGCTGGGAGCTGGAGGACGCCAGCTCCTGGAACATTCTCAGCTTGGAGACTGAGCGCACGCAAGAGATACATGCCGCGCCGGCTCACGGTTAGAATATGATGCCCAGTTTGTTGTACAAGTAGCCAAGCCGATTGATGACATCAAGCTAGCTGGAATTAAGCTTATGGAACGAAGACATGGGTCATATGAAAGCCTCAAACCTATGGGGAGTAGAGGGTGAGCCTCAGCAAAGTATACTAGGACGTCCGACTGGAGATCGGCCACGTTCTCCACAAGCTCGAGAATCTCACGTGGCGGATGGATGCGAGGCGTATTGATCACAGATCTCCTCCGGCCGAACATGTACGAGTCGAGGAAAAATAAGGCCACGGTGGGATCTCGAGGGGGCAGCTGGACGGACAGATTTTCGTTGGTCTCTGGCCTCCAGGCAATTATCAAAGTCAGAGCGACATCGATCGCGCAAGACTTACATGGGAGTCGGACACTGCTGACTGAACCAAATCGGGCTCGCTGGGGTACTCGCACGGACGGCGGTTCTTGAGACAGAGCTGGCAGGAAGGGAGCTGGCGGGTACATTTGCGGCGTTGCCGGCGGCACGTCGAGCAGGCCTGGCGGGCCAGGGCCTGGGTCTGCTCGGGGTCCGACATGGTGGCAGGGCTGTATCTACTGCAGATTGACTGAGTCGCTGGCGTTAGGTTGAGCTCTGTTCATTTGTTTATTTAGTAGTTGTCTATTTGGTGGTAAAGGCGAGGCCAGCCTGTTCGATAAAAGTTGGAATCTATAGTCGCGGCGATGGCGGCTTAGTAAGTCATCTTCATGCTCGTCTTACACCCTTGAAAAAGTGCAGAAAATCAACGCTACGCAAGCCCGTGCCCATAATATTCGCCTTTATTCTGCTTCTAAGCCGCGCCATCGCCCCCAGACCGGCCGGCGCTTTGGAGTAAACGGCCCGGACCGGCCAACAACAGGTAACCCTACACGGCCGAGATGTGGGTGCTGTCGGCGCGCCTAGGTCTCTTGATTAACAGGGCAGTGCGTGGGGATTTTGAGTGTCTTGATCGGGTCCATTTGCCCCTTCTCCATGGACGATTCTAGAAAGGCCAGCGAGGGGCCCTTCTTCACCATCACTTCTGGTGCAGATTTTGATGCATCGTTTCGCGGATTTGGGGAAGCTAGGCTTGCGGGGCGTGGTGTAGCTGTTGGGCAGACCCGAGCATACATACACCAGAGATACCAGGGGCCGAATCAAGAATGTGAGCTTCTACGTGAGTTCGCCAGGTGGGTGGCAGTCTCCTGACCTGCATGGTCGACATCGTCAACCACACCGAGTCCCTGGAATTGAGATTTGCAGCTCTCAACGTCCCGTTTGGCTTCGGAAGCCAAAGACCCACAGAATCTCGAAGAAGAACCGGGGCCCCAGCGCTAGTCCATATATGGTATTAGCGCCCACCCACTCGGCTTCCAGAGCTGCGCAAACCGACAATTTTTTTTTTATCACCGAATTGGACATCGGGAAGCTACAGCGTCATTGCTCGGCAAGCAATTTTTTTTTTAACCTCCCGTCTCCCGCCCGCATCTCTCTCCTCTGGTCTCCACGAACACACTGTGGCAGCACCTTTTTTGCTCTGCTTTTTTTGCGGCCCTTTGTTTCGTCTGTCTCTCTATTTCTACATAACCCTTAATACACACAATGCAGCGCGCACTAAGCAGCAGGACGCGGGCCTCGGTCCTGTCGTCGGCCGCAAAATATCGCCATACCGGTCTCTCCCAGCAGGTCCGGTTTGCGCACAAGGTGAGTCTGAACGGGTTGCATCTTCCCGCAGCTTCCTGGGGCAATATTTATAAGTTATTGGCTCGGCAGTCCTGATCGAACTGCGCATCGCTGACCTTGCCCCCCACCAACGCATAGGAGCTCAAGTTCGGTGTTGAGGCCCGCGCATCACTCCTTGCCGGTGTCGACACTCTTGCCAAGGCCGTGTCGACCACGCTGGGGCCCAAGGGCCGCAACGTCCTGATCGAGTCCAGCTACGGTTCCCCCAAGATCACCAAGGGTATGTGCTCCCCAGACATGTGCCCCGCCCCGCCCCTAGGAACCCGACAGGCATGTTGACGAAGCCTTAGATGGCGTTACTGTCGCAAAGGCAATCACTCTGAAGGACAAGTTCGAGAACCTGGGCGCTAGGCTCCTGCAGGATGTAGCCCACAAGACGAACGAGGTTGCTGGTGACGGCACCACCTCGGCCACCGTCCTGGCCCGCGCCATCTTCTCCGAGACTGTCAAGAACGTCGCAGCCGGATGCAACCCCATGGACCTGCGCCGCGGCATCCAGACCGCCGTCGACGCCGTCATCGACTTCCTCCACCAGCAGAAGCGTGATATCACGAGCGCCGAGGAGGTTGCCCAGGTTGCCACCATCAGCGCCAACGGCGACGTCCACGTCGGCAAGATGATTGCTAGCGCCATGGAGAAGGTCGGCAAGGAGGGTGTTATCACCGTCAAGGAGGGCAAGACCATGAACGACGAGCTTGAGGTCACCGAGGGCATGAGGTTCGACCGCGGCTTCGTGTCGCCCTACTTCATTACCGACCCCAAGGCCCAGAAGGTCGAGTTTGAGAAGCCGCTGCTGCTGCTGTCAGAGAAGAAGATCTCGGCTGTCCAGGACATCATCCCTGCCCTTGAGATCTCGACTCAGCTTCGCAGGCCACTGGTTATCATCGCCGAGGACATTGAGGGCGAGGCCCTTGCCGTCTGCATCCTGAACAAGCTCCGTGGCCAGCTCCAGGTCGCTGCCGTCAAGGCTCCCGGCTTTGGCGACAACCGCAAGTCGATTCTGGGCGACATCGCTGTGCTGACGAACGGCACCGTCTTCACCGACGAGCTCGACGTCAAGCTCGAGAAGGCTACCGTCGACCTGCTCGGCTCCACCGGCTCCATCACCATCACCAAGGAGGACACCATTGTTCTCAACGGTGAGGGTAGCAAAGACGCCATTGCCCAGAGGTGTGAGCAGATTCGCGGCGTCATGGCCGACCCCACCACCTCCGAGTACGAGAAGGAGAAGCTGCAGGAGCGTCTTGCCAAGCTTTCGGGTGGTGTTGCCGTCATCAAGGTCGGCGGCTCATCCGAGGTTGAGGTTGGCGAGAAGAAGGACCGGTTCGTTGATGCGCTCAACGCCACGCGCGCCGCCGTCGAGGAGGGCATCCTGCCTGGTGGCGGCACTGCCCTGCTGAAGGCTGCCAGCCAGGCTCTGGGTAACGTCAAGCCTGCCAACTTCGACCAGCAGCTCGGTGTTAGCATCATCAAGAACGCCATCACCAGGCCTGCGCGGACCATTGTCGAGAACGCCGGTCTTGAGGGCTCCGTGATCGTCGGCAAGCTTATGGACGAGTTTGGCGCCGACTTCCGCAAGGGTTACGACGCCGCCAAGGGCGATTACGTGGACATGATCGACGCCGGCATTGTCGACCCGCTCAAGGTTGTCCGGACCGGTCTCCTCGATGCCAGCGGTGTTGCATCGCTGCTCGGCACGACCGAGGTTGCCATTGTCGAGGCTCCCGAGGAGAAGGGCCCCGCCATGGGTGGTGGCATGGGCGGCATGGGCGGCATGGGCGGCATGGGTGGCATGATGTAAAGCGTGCACGGTTATCGAATCAATGCGGCGGCTGACTGACCGACTTACACAGCAGCAGCAGCAGCGGGATGACTAGCCCGCGTGCTTCCTTGTATCAACAACGACCATCTCCGGACGCGGTTACGTGAATGCTTGCATGTATATGGGAGGTAACCCGGTGTTTAGAGTTGACGGATTCTCATTTTCGGCCACTTCCTGCGCGATTTCATCTCCCCTCTATTTCACGTTTTCACGTCTTGCGATGACTCCCCTATTACTTATATCCCCTCACCAGCCAGGGGCACGGTTCTGCCTGACCGGGGCCTCCTAGCCAGTGAATTGTACCATAGCCTGTCGTGCGGATTAGGAGGAAAAGAAAGGAAAAACAGGCAGAGAACAAAAGAGATACCTCAAGCGTTTGCACATAGCTACCATCCATGGACGAGTCGTTTGGTAAAAAGCTGCTGCCTTTTTGGGCTGACGCCATCCTTTAGTGATGGCATGACGTGAAGGCTGCTGCGGCCCGACACGCGTCCTTGGTCGTCGTGCACTAATATGTGGGATGGCTACCTGGGGTCTGCATTGTGACCATGCGGAAGGGGTGATTTCAGTTAGATGTGCTTGTCGGGATAATTACCATCGTCGCAACTGAGGTTGGCCGTCTCACAGCCAACCTCGAGATTGACGGCAGCAACACAACACCACCCCGCCAATTGGCGCGCACTCTGCCCCACCAAACCACAGAAGCAGCTACCACAGGCAAGCTGCACAGCCCACCAAGGGGTCGGGTCATCCATCAACGCGAAGCCATAGGCTGAAAAGCTGGGAACGGCCCAACCCACCACACCCCTCCTCAGCCTCCCTGGCCTTCCGACCGCAACCCCCAATCCCTTTAATTACCCTGCCTGGTCCCCCAGCTGCATCGTCCTTCGAGCAAGCACTAAATCTCGTCGAGACAGAACACTCACCGGCGACTCGATTTCCGCCCTCGCCACCGACCGGTACGTGCCTGCCTGGCGTGGTCCTCGCCGGTGTTCTTGGCCAGGACCCCCGTCCCTCCTCTGTCCCCCGCTTTGGCCTCGATTTCCAAGTGGCGGCTCTGGGCCCCTCCTCGACCATGATCATCTCGTGCCCCTATCAGGCTGCGCGCCGCTCTCTGCACGCTGCACACACTCTCCCCACGCACGCCATCTTGCCTGGCAGAGAAGAACTTTGGGCCACATAAAGAGACACTGATGCTAGCAGCAACAAAGTGCTGACCTAAAGCAACCCGATCTCCACCCCGCGCTGCCCGCGGTCTAGTCTAGAATCTGCTGCCGTTTTCTTATCAGCAAACTTTCTCTCCCGCGAACCCCAGCGGAAGCCTTCCACCTCTCCCTCACGCCTCGCCCTCCCAAAACCGCACACAAATATGGTGAGCTTTGCATTCCTTCTGCTTCGCTCGGGACCCTTTGACACTGTTTTTCTTTGTTCTGCAGTGCTAACGAATCTCACCGTTTGCCAGTCTCAATCCGGGTTAGTAGCGACTCTCGTGACCCCACCTCGAGCCTTTCCCCGTCGCCGACACCGACCATGATTGCCTCCCCCTACTCCCCGCCGCGACGTCCACGCCTCGCCGGGACTGCGCCATAGAGGGACTGCGTGGAAGGGGGTGCGTCTGGTCTGCCTCCCACCAGGAAATAGCAGCCCGCGCCGAAGGGGCAATCAGGAGGGGTCGGCCCGAGCGGGCGTGGCTTCGGGACTGCCAGTTGCATTAAACCCCGTCCGTTGCACCGCTGCTGGGGATACGGACGACGATCGCCAAGACGATAAACTAACATATGACCGTGCGCGCTTACTGCGCTTCCGTGGACTGTTCTCAGAGCGACCGTTGCACAGGAGTGCATAGAGAAGTACAATGAGCTCAAGCTCGGCAAGAGCCTGAAGTTCATCATCTTCAAGCTGTCCGACGACAACAAGGAAATTGTCGTCGAGGAGGCTTCAGACAACAAGGACTGGGAGGCTTTCCGCGACAAGCTCGTCAACGCCACCATCAAGTCGCCATCCGTAAGACCGCCCGAGAAATCCTGACATGATCTGACAGCTACTTGCGTGTGACGTGACGAATAGCGCGTTGCTTGGGGCTTTTTGCTGACCCTCAATTTCTTTCCTTCCGGCAGGGCGCCGTTGGCAAGGCTCCCCGCTACGCCGTCTACGACTTCCAGTATAACCTTTCGTCGGGTGAGGGTGAGAGGTAGGTTGATTGCACACGCTCTCGGCCCCGCGCTGGCGGCCATATTGCAGATTACCGCCGAGCACACACTGATGCGATCATAACCGTGCAGGAACAAGATCACTTTCATCGCCTGGTCCCCCGATGATGCCAGCATCAAGGTTAGTCTCGGTCGAGCCTCTTCCTCTTTCCCCTCGCTTTGCCTCTGGGCCATCAGCCTCCACGTCCCGCTCACACATTTCCCCGATATAGCCCAAGATGGTCTACGCGTCGTCCAAGGACGCCCTCAAGCGCTCGCTGAACGGCATCGCTCATGAGCTGCAAGCCAACGACGCCGACGATATTGAATACGACTCGGTCCTCAAGGCAGTCAGCAAGGGGCTGGCCTAAGGTAGCTGTTACTCCCGTGGGGGCACTCCAATCTGTTTTTCCGCTTACCTTTTGCACCCACATATCAAGCGAGCCGGAAGAGAGCTATGGATGTGGCTTGGGAAGGAGTTGAAGGATTGTCAGGGCCAACAATGATTGTCAAAGGCGGGGGTAGCAACTGATAGAGGAATGCCTGGGTCGAGTTGTCTAAGGAGCCTCTTGTCTTGATCTCTCTCCTTCCCTCGGGGGTGCTCAAGTTCTCTCCAACTGCCACCCCGAAAAGACCGTCCATGAGTGCATTCGCAATTTCGAATGAATGAGAAAAACGACAACCTCTTAACCATGATCGGGTGCTGTCACCTTCCTCTCCACAGTCGGATCTGTAATTCCATTTCCTTCTATCAGGCGACGTTTCACTTTGCTATTCATCATTTGGCCCGTCTTTTTTCAAGCCGTAAAAGTCGTTGGCATCATTAGGGAGGTCCATTTAAGATTACACAACCCAATACGTGCATGGCCGTCCAATATGACAAGAAGGTCTTGGGGTCCCAAGGGGCAGGGTAGCTTCGTTATGACTTGCCCTCCCACCCTTTCCGGAACGTGTTGAATAGCTCATCGGCATACTTCTCGTCGCGTACCCTCTGCAGCAAGAAGCCCCTGAGGTCGACCCAAAACTCCTCGCTCTTCACAGCCTCGGCGCCGCTGACGCCCTGTGCCGTGGGCGCAGAACTCGTCGAAGCCTGGTCCGCCCCGTCGTCGGCCCTCGGGGCCGCAGCGGTGCCGCCGCCCAGGACCATGACGGAAAACTCGACGAGGGTCTCGCCGTCGCCGGCCACGAGGTCGCGCAGGACCTTGCTGTCAGCCACGGGCTTCTTCTTGTGCAGCAGCTTGACCTTGTCCGGGCTCAGGCCGGCCTGGGCGGCGGCGGCGGTCCGGACGTCGAGCACCGAGGTGCCCAGTGGCTGCGACGTGAGCTTGATGTCGAGGGGCGGGTTGCGGAGCGAGCGCAGGGTGACGGTCACGCTGCGCTCCTGGCCTGGGTTCGAGGTGCGGGCGCGTTTGCTCATGGGTCTGGGCATGCGTGGCATGATGTACTTTTTGGATATTCTAGTGTTAGTGACTAAAAATGGTGGTTAGGGGTGTTAGATAAAAGAAGCAATCACTCACGGCCGACCGGGCAGGGTAGTTTCGCGGGTCCTCGACATGGTCTGGTGATAGCTTCGTTGGCCGCGAGTCCAGCTGCGACAGGAAGCTGCTTGCGAACGCGACCTCGGCCATGTCGGGCGAAGCTGCGAAACAATGTGCTGCGGATGCTTGGTGGTGGTTGTGTGGCAGCAAGATGGTAGGTGTCGAAGGTTGAGGCCAGGATTTGGAATTTGGGACGGAGTAATGTCAAATGTCGCTCCATCAATGTGGGACGGACGGGCAGTCTTTGACCCCGCCATCAAGCTCCAGCCCACTGAAGATCAATTCTCGGCAGGCATCCCAGCCCGCTGTGGCTACAACCCTTAGCGGCCTCGCGCCGTGCATCAGGCCCCAGCATCAAATTCCAGCTGTGCTTCCACCAAATCGCCAAGCAACGGCGATGTGCCTCACTTTTAACCCCTGGCATGTGATGCGACACCCCCCCCCCCCCAAAAAGGAAATTTCCAGATGGCGGATTCTAAACAGCCAAGTCGGCCCAAGATGGCGGAAGCCGAGCAGACGTCCGCGGCGTCGAAGCCCTCAGGCGCGAGGGTAGGAAAAAGCGCGGAAAAGAAGCGCCAGGCGTCAAAACGGGACGATCAGGTCATGGGCGTGAGTGCTCGCCTCTCTATCTCTTCCGACCCTTGACCAAAGAAGTACCAATCAATCCTCAACTGTCCTTTTTCTTCTCGTCAGACAAATAACAGCAGCATCACGTCCAAAAGAAGCGTTGAGAAGATCTACTACCCAGACGAGCCTCACTTCTTCCGCTATTTCGTGAAGCGTTTTCAGCGCCGGGCCCCTGTCATCAACCGCGGTTACCATCTTCGCATGCACCTCATCGACTGCGCGGTGCGAGATTTCCTGAGCGCGCCTCTTGCCCCCGGGAGGAGAACTAAAGTGGTGGTCAATCTTGGGTGCGGGAGGTCAGTCGCTTGCTGCTCTCTCCCCTGTGTGTCCTGTCCCCATCTCACACATCTCGTAATGAAACCAGCGACGTGCTGCCCTGGCAGTGCCTCACTCGCTACCCGGACCTGTGCGAGTCAGCCGTCTTCGTCGACGTCGACTTCCCGGACCTGGTCTTGAAAAAGCGCCCTGTTGTGTTGGACACGCCTGAGCTCAGGGGCCCGTTTGCCCCGCTCGAGACCGTCGAGGCCCCTCCGCTGCTCCTGCGCTCCCGTCGCTATTTCCAGGTCGGGTGCGACCTGCGTGATGTGCCGGTGCTGGAGTCCGCGCTGGCGTCTGTGGTCGATCTAGCCCAGGCGTCGTTTTTGTTCGTGGCAGAGGTATCCATCACTTACATGCCAACTAACTCTGCCGACGCTGTTATCCAGTGGGCCAGCACTCTTGGGGACTGTGAGCTCCGTCTTTGTCTTTCTTCTCGTCTGGGCCCTGATGACCCTACCGGCTGCCTAGGTTACTAACCGACCTGGCTATCCCAGCCAACTTCTGCCTGCTCGAACAGGGACTTCCAGATGGGCCCCAGCACCCGTTCGCGCAAACCATGATAAGACATTTCGAGAGGCTCAACACTCCTTTGAAATCTATAGATAAGTATCGGACATTGTCAGACCAGAAAACCCGCTTTTTGGATCGAGGTTGGCCCAGAGTTGAGTGCTGCTCGCTCTGGGACGCCTGGTCCAGTGGGCAGTTCCTACCCGAGACTGAACGCCGCAGGTTGGACATGGTAGAGCCTTTTGACGAGTGGGAGGAATTTTCACTTTTTGGGAGTCATTACATGCTCCTCCAAGCCTCGACATCTAGTGCCACACCCGCGCCGACGGATGACACGTCTGACTATATCAACTCCCTCTCTCTGCCTTCGCTACGTACTCGCGTCAGCTTCTCGGAACAGCAGGGTGCCCAAGGGCCGCGGCGTTTCGGCAGGGCCATGACCTTTACCGACGCGCTCGGCCGGCATCTCATTGCCGATGTGCTTGGTATGGGCTCCAACGGTAGACTGCGGTCGATCGACCTATATACACCCGACGGGAAGACTCAGGGGCCCATTTTGCGAGCCGTCAGCGGTCCTTCTAGCAGGGTATGCCACTCCCTAACAGACCTCGGGGAACACAGCGCGCTACTGGTTGGCGGCAGAACTTCGCCTTCCAGCCCCATGGCCGATTCTTGGGTTTTTGACAAAGCTGCGAGGAGCTGGCGGCGGCTCCATGGTGCCCACGAGCTGCCTGTCCCGCTCTACCGACACACAGCCATTAGGCTCGGCCACTCCAGCATGGTGCTTGTTTTCGGCGGCAAAACTGGACCATCTGCGATATTCGATGGATATCTGTTGTACCACCCCGACCGAGGCTGGACGAGATGCCGTGTTGTCAGGTCGGCTGCCCCCACACCGGTTTTCGGCGCGTTTGCCTTCTGTTCTTGTAGAGTTCCGCGAGGGTCTAAGAAATTTTCGGGTGTCTATGCCGGCGGCACCGGAGAGGGCGGAACTATCCAGGACCAAGTGCTGCTCTGGGAGCTAGATGTCTCCGACACTGCTGTGAGTTCAGCCAGTCCACGAAAAGTCAACCGTGAACTGCCGGTTTAGCTGACACCGGCATCCAGGCCCCTGAGCTGCGATTCAGATGCGCCAATACTGTTCACCCCAGTCACCGTGCCCTCATGGCCAGGTTCGGCGCAAGTTGCGTCCCGCTGGGCAAGGGCTTCCATTTGCTGGCCGGCGGTGTGAATATGTCCGGCCTTGTGCGACAGAATCACGATCTTGTGGTGCTACGAGAAGAGCCATTCTCCGATGGTCTCGTAGCCTGCCGCTTGGACATATCTGATCCAAGTATACCGCGTCCCTTGCTCATCGGTTCGTGTGCGGCAGCCTGCCCGGGCGAGATAGTCCTGCTTGGAGGAGGCGCTACATGCTTCTCGATGGGGACCTTCTGGACTAAAGGGACATACACCATCACCTTTGATCCCCGTCAGTTAGTGGACTTGCTTTCACCCTCCGGGCAGCCTCAGAGCGAGCAAGACGTGTCTGCATTTGGCACTGGTGCTGAGGATTCGGACGAGGAGATAGAGAGCTGGGGCTGCGCTGAGACGGTGACGCTGATTGAAGCGGAGGGATTGGCAGCCGCCGTGTCCAAGACCGTTGAGCTGAGACCAATCCCCCGTGTCAAGCTCACGTCAGAGGCACAGTTTGCCCAAATCGTGCGCGAGGGAAAGCCAGTGGTAATGGAAAGGGCGAACATTGGTCCTTGCACCGATAAATGGACCCCTAGCTACATGACATCAGCCGTCGGTGCCGACAGAGAAGTAAGTGAAGAAGGGCTTTGTGAGATGTTGGTCTGCGGTACGGCGATCGAGCTGACAAAGAGACTAAAAGGTGGTTGTTCACGAGGCCCAGGGGCAAGTGATGGACTTCAACGCCAAAAACTTCCGCTATACAAATAAGCGGTTCTCTGGGCTCGTCGACGAGATAGAGAGGGGCGGTAGGCTCTATCTTCGCGCGCTGTCGAGCGATGAGCCTACATCGCGGCCGGCCAATCTCCAAGAGGATTTCCCTCTGCTCGCCGGCGACTTTGAGCTGCCCGCTGAAATGGCACTGGTCATGGACAACCTCTTCAGCTCCGTGCTGCGCATGTCGGGTCCGGTGAACATGTGGCTTCACTACGACGTGATGGCAAACGTCTACACCCAAGTGCGGGGCTCGAAACGGTTTCTCCTGTTCCCGCCAAGCGACGTGGCCGAGCTGTCGATCGAGGCCGGGGGCTCCAGCTCCAGCATCGACGCGTTCGCCGGGCTCGACGGGGGGCTGTCCTCGCAGACGCGGCCGCAGGAGACGGTGGTAGGCCCTGGCGACGTTCTGTACCTACCACCGTTTTGGCTGCACACGGCGACGCCGGTGGAAGGCACAGGGGCCAGTGTCGCGGTTAACGTCTTTTTCCGCGACCAAGGCGAGAAAACCTACGCGGCAGGCAAAGACGTGTATGGAAACAGGGACCTCGCAGCCTACGAGAGGGCACGCAAGGACGTGGGGCGCATCATTGGAGGCTTCGAGGGCGTCCCTGCGGACGCCAGGGAGTTTTATCTGCTCAGGCTTGCCCAGGAGCTACGGCAGGGTGTCAGCCCTTGAGCGGTGAGGGTTGGTACCGGCCAAGTGCCAGCACAGACGTTGGCAGAGAGAACGTGAACACCAAATGTAATCCCCAGGCGCCCGGTTTCAACTGCTATATTGATTGATTTTCACAAGTACTCAGCATACAAGTAACCTACCAGGCAACACAATTCTTTTTTCTGGTGGCTTTGACGGCTGTTGAAGTGGAACATTTCTAGCCAGTTGCCAGCCAGCCAATCGAAGACAGCCTGCAGACCAACCCAACGAACATGGGCCTAAACGCTGAGGCTTATCGCAGGGCGCAGCACAGCACCGCCCAGCCACTACGGTCCGCGGCACGCCAGCCCAGACGCGATGTTACGCTACGGCCTCCACAAACCTCCCCCGAAACAGGCAACGAAATTATTTGAGCTAAGCATCAGGCTCCATGTCAGGCAAAGCGAGGCGAGCAGATGGGACCCCGCCAAGCTGTTCGCCGAGCTGCATGCAATTATGACATCACGCGGGCTGTGGCAGTGACCCACGTCCGCGGAAACCGGGCGAACCAGACGAGAACAGCGCCCGTCTTGCGACGGCCTCTTAGGCTCCCACATAAGGCCCGCCGGGCGCCCGACCGTCTCCCTTCCAAGAGCTAGCCAACTACCTCGACGAACACGTGTGACGGGCAGAAAGGCTGGAGGGCGGCACTACTGAATGTGCGCCGGGCTGCCGCAGTCTCAGTCTGGCACAGCATTTCAGATACGCCGCGGCGGCTGACCAAGACTAAATTCTTTGATTCCCCTCGGCTGACCCTTTTTGTGCCTTGCGCTCTCTCTGACCTACCTCTGCATCCACTCTGTCCATTCCTCCTTCTCGCCGTCCGAGTCCCAAGCACTCTTTTTCCTGGCGACTGACCACGCACGCCTGTCTCTCCTGTTCGCCGTCGTCACCCTCGGATTTTAGGCTCGCACTCTATTTGGGGCTCTCTCAGTATTTTGACCAGCCAGCGTGCCCAGCCCATCGCCATGTCTCGTCACTACGCCCCTGACGACGAAGGCTTCCGCGACGGCTACTATGGTGTGGACAGCCGTCCGAACGTATATAACCTCCAGCCCCCGCTGTCGGCACAACGCCCTCGATCTGTCCCGCCGCCCTCGGCCGCTATGGTCGAGCGCAGCTACATGATGACGCCGGCCACGCGCTCCCACAGCCGCAACCGCGGTCGCAGCCGTAGCCGCAGTCGCAGTCGCAGTCGCAGTCGCAGTCGCAGTCGGAGCCGCAGTCACAGCCATAGCCGCAGCCGCCGGAGGGGCGCCCGGGGCTCGCGCTCGAGGGGCCGCGACGGCCCGGTCGAGAAGGCGGAGAAGGCGGTGAAAAACAGCTTCACGTCGTCCAACTCGGGCCTGGGCATCGGCATCCTGGGCGCCATCGTGGGCGGGCTGGCGGCGAGGCACGCCAGCGACTCGGCGCCCAAGCATCGCCACGGCAACAGTGACAGGGAGCGCGACCAGCGGATGCTCATGTCCACCATCGTCGGCGCGGCCGTCGGCGGCCTCGGCGCCAACGCGCTCGAGCGGCGCCTCGAGATCAACCGCGGGAAGAAGATGGAGGAGGACGAGGCTAGGGGCCGCACCGGTCGTCGCGACAAGGACGATCACGGCTCCCACCACCAGCATCACCACAGCCACCATCGCCACCACCACGATGATCCGCAGCATCACCGCCACCACCACCACAGCCATCGCCATCACCACTCTCGCCACGACGGCGTCGACCACGTCTACGATGAGATCTACGAGGAGCGCCCGGTGCGCAGGCGCCGGAGCTTGGATGACCCAGAGAGACGGCCGTACCGCCCACTGGATCAACGTCCCTAGGGGCTCCCTAATCTACAGATATGGTGCATTTTGACAAGTCAGGCTTCTTTTTTTTTTTTTTGGCTTAGTCTCTCTCGCCATTTATATCCCGATTTTATAAGGGTTCTCTTGTATCTCCCCAGCGCCACGTCAAAGCATAAACGCCTCGATATCTAGCCTGGTTTTCCTTTTTTCCTTGCCATCCCACATCCGCGCCAGATTCCAGGTTTCCCATTTAATGATTTTACACACGCCGCCGGCGCAAAGTCGCGGCACCCATGATAAGCCCGGCCATTCCCACCCTGTTGAGCTCTTCGCGTCCACCTTGGATCGCGTGAGCAACTGTTCGCAGCCCCTAACGAAGCACGATTTGACGAGAAGAACGATGAATCCCCGAGACAGAAAAAAAACTCCAGGCTCCTGCACCCAGAAATCAAGCTCCCAATGTTCCCCTTTCCTGTTCCTCTCCATTCGTACAATGTCAGTATACGACGCTTCATGTTTTTTTTTTTTTTTTTTTTTTTTTTTTGGGGGGGGGGGGGGGGGTTTTGGTTTTTTTTCCTTCGCCTTTTCCATCGTCCCGGTATTATGTAGAAAACTAGAGTGAAAGCTCTTTCAACATCATATCTCTTGAACATGAGTCATTAATCGTAGAAGCAATGAGCAGTGCATGCCCTTGGAAAAGGAGAAGAAGATGAAAAGAGAAGGCAAGGTCACGGTTTGCAGCCCACACGCAATCTTGGGGCGACACTATATCCGGGATATGGACCAGGCCCACGGGCAGGCCGCAGTCGAGAGGTGACGTTAGTAACGGCGGTACAGATCCTTCTCATCCAGCTGATCCTTGGAATGGTGGCGGCGACGGTGGGAACCATCATCCCGAAGCTCGCGGTGGCGGTCGAACCTGGACAGGGCGTCCTGGGCCGGGACGCGTTCGGCCATCTCGCGCTGGAAGCGGCGCAGAGGCGTCGCCCTCTTGGGCGGCGACGGCGGGCGGCGGTAGTGGCGGTCCTGGATGTCCTTCTCGCGGGCGAGGACGAGCTTGAAGAAGCGGACGACCTGGTGGAGCTGGTACTGCAGGTTTTCGGGGCAGCCGATGATGTTGAAGAGCTTCTGGGCGTCCAGCAGCTGCTTGGCCATGACGAGGTCGGGCTGGCAAAAGGTGCGGACGCGCATGGCGCGGCCGTCGGCCCGCATCATCTCGAGCACGCCCGTGATGGCGGCGGGCGAGCTGCACTCGACGCCGTAGAACTTGAAGTCGTGCAGGTGCATCAGTACCAGCTCCAGCTGCGTCTCGATATCGTACCGGAACCCCACCACGCGCGGCCGGCCCTTCTGCCGCCACGCCTCGGCCACCTTGTTGAGCTTGACCGGCTGCAGCCGGCCCGCGTTGAACTGCGCCGCGATGTAGCCCTCGAGCCCCGTCGTGACGAGGAACTCGAGCTCGCAGTAGAAGACACTCTGCTCGCGCGGGTCCAGCGAGATGTCCAGCCTCGACACGGCCCGTCGGTCGCTGGTGCCGCCGCCGCCCGGTCCGCCCATGGGCCGCGGGCCGAGCCGGTGCGCCGTCGCGCCCTTGAGGTCCGCCCGCTCGACCACGTCCTTGGCCGCCTTCTTGAGCGACTCGAAGATGCCGCGCTTCTGCTGCTGTTGCTGCTGCGCCGGCGGCGCCTGGGGCCGACCTCGGCCGACGCCGCCCACGCCGCCATCCACCGTCCGGGCCGTGTTCTCCAGCCAGCCCCTCTCGCCGATGAGCACCTTACGCCGAGGCATCTTTTCCTCCATCGTCTCGATAAAAGGCGTAAGAGGCGAATACACACGCGGATAGTTCGCACCCCGATCGGGGCCGGTTCCCGCCGCGGGACGCTCGCTCACAATCTCGGCCTGCATCGACATGTGGGTGTTGTATAACTGCTCGTATTCGGCAAGGGACTGCATCACGGCTCCAGACCTCTCAACACCCTCCGATCCATCCCTCGAGTCTGGAGGGGTGACGGCGACTATGGTCTCGTACTCGGACTCGTACCCATCCTTGCGGTCCTCGGTCGAGTAAAAGGAGGGCGAAGGATTCGAGTCTGCACGGCCCCTGGCTTCACCGAAACGAGACACGCTGGCAGTGGTCGTCGACTTGGACCGCTCAGGGACAACCGGCTCCTGCATGATCTCAATGGGGGTCTTGCGGTGGGAGGGGCTTCCGCGCAGCTGCGCCGTCAGAGTGTCGACAGACGGGCGGGGGCCGCCACGCCGTTGGGCGATGGTCGGGGGTCCGTAGCGGTCGTCAATGGCGGCAGACGGGGCCGCCTGCCCGCCAAAATGACCGTCATGGCTCAGGTTGGCTGGATAGCGCGCTCGCCGGTTGGCACACCGGGCAGGAGAGTCCTCGCGAAGTTTTTGCGGGGCAAGTGGCACCGGCCTGACGGGGTACTGCCGCGGAGGAATTGGGGCGGCGCGTCGGGCAGGGGACTGGCCGCGGGCCTTGGCATAACCATGCGAGCCAGAGGGCGGGACCGGGGGAGGAGCATGGCGGTGGGAGAGAAACGATGTCGCCGCTTGGGGAACCGCAGCGAGCGCGTCGTCCTCGCTGTATGCCCGATGGTGAGAGCGCTGAGCTGGAACGCCATCTGCCCCACCAGACCTGCCTCGTCCAGGGCCCTTCTCCGGGGAGTTAGGCCGCGAGATTCTGTCGGGCCGTTAGCTGATTTGGCTGCTATACTGTGACATGGGGGCCATGATAGCCAAGGATAAGGTTCTCACGCTTCTGCCAGAAGGTTCATCTGCGAGTCGGTGAAGCTCATATGCAGAGTGACGCCGTGGTCCGGAGACTGGTCGCGGCGAGGTGGGGATGAGGGCATAGTGAGAGACGAGGTCGACACAGGAATGAAGTCGCCGCGAATTGGCGTCGGCGTCGGAGTGTCTGGGCGTGCCGTGGCCGCCAAGGGCTGGACGGGCGAGGCTTGCGCTCGAGCGCGAGGAGACGACATGGTGTTGAACATTCCGTAACGGTGCATGCCGGTTGTGTCCCTGCCAGGCTCTGCTTCCCCATGTGCGCTGGCAGCCATGATGATGATGCAGCGAGTTGGACGTGCATGAACAAAATGGGAGGCCGAGCAGTCCAGTCGCGGGTCAACTGCCTGGAGTTGAATGTGGTGGGTGTGTGGCACCTACACTTGGTACCCGCACGCGGTGGGCAGAGACGGGAGCGCGGTGGAGGGGGAAGTAATTCCCAAACGGGACGCGGGAAGGACCTAGACCAACGCGCGGTCACGGGGTCTGGGTCTTCCGCGTTGCGGGTGTTGCTTGCCCCGACCTACCGTGGCCCAAGCTCCATCTCTAAGCCGTCTGAACTTACCGGCGCCAATGTATCAAAGGGAAGGTGCGTGCCTGCTCACTTGCGGCTCCGCTCAGAGTGGCGGGCCAAGCTGGCATGGCTCCCAGAGAAAGTCCCGTCTCAACAGCCGTACCGTTCCACGGCCAGGCAATATCCCAGCAGCTCACGCCCAACACTGTCTCCATTGAGATGTGGCAGCAGAGTGTCTGAGTGTTTTGCAGGCAGGATGAGCTTGATACCAGAAGAGCCGAGGCCTTGGCACAATTTGTCTTTGGACATTCCTCTTTTGTGCACCTACACCACTGCTTTTAACACCCACACGACTGTGAAACCATCTCCGAGTCTGGGCCTAGCCTCGGGCATCGGATACAGAATGAAAATTGACAACTGTATGCATACTTGGGGAATAGAAGCAAGGATCTAAAGGGGTAATGACAGCAGGGATCAAATAGAAGAAGAGAAACAAAGAAATGCAAAGTACGTGTACCTTCCATCATGGTCAACTCGTGGCAATATTATAACCCGACACTCCATCTGCCCGGCTAGGGGCAAAGGCATATCACATGTAGGTATCGAAATCGCCCCGATGCAAAAGGAAGTAGGGACACATCCAACATCCATCATTTGTTTGTCCGTCGGCCGACGCTGATTCCGAAGTGGATCTAGCCCGCGTATCTGCCGTGCGTTAGCACCGTTCCGGCTGGCCAACCGCAAACCCTCCTGGAGTCCAACGGCGTGTTGCGTGTTGCGTTTGGTTTTCCCTTTCCTAACGGTGACGTGTGTCGAGTGGAGTCTGCGGAGAAACTCTTGGCACTAAGAGTGGATTGGGGATGGATCACGTGCAAATCCTCACCCAGCAAAGTCCGGCCGAGAAGACATGCCCATTGCCGACCGACACAGCCGTGGGCCACTGTGTCTCCACCAACCATGGCGGGTGCTCAATTACCGTGCTCGACTCCCGGGGTTCTCCTCCCAGGTCGCCTCATGGCAGCACACCCTCACCCACGTCGCCGGGGGCCGCCAATGTCTGACGGCTCCAGCGAGCCCCGCTCCCGCCGTGTCGGCTCTACTATCGGTCGCCCACTCTGCCACCTAATTGTTTCCCCCGTTTCAATCCAGACTGCGCCGATGTGCTGCCGTTGCTACTGCTGCTTCGCTGCCAGGGGCTTCTCATCGCCCTGGTCCTGGTCCTGGCCTGACTGACCCTCCCTGGTCCTGGTTCTGCCTCTCATTCAGCTTCGGCTTTCTGCTCCTGCTCGCAGCGAGGCCCCGTCGGTCCGCCGCCGACGCCTGGGTCCTGATTGCTTGTCACGGCTACAACCAGCCCTCGCCTGCGGTTTTCCCGGCGCTCATGTGCTTCCCTGCTACCTCCGTGGGACTGCCGCGCGCCCGTACCGGTCCCTGAACGCTGGCATGCTCGATTCGCCCTTGATATTGCATGGCCCCATCGGTTGGGTGGCTCCTTGCGCCGGGGGTAAATTCACTTTTGCCATTTATTCCCAGCTGTGGCCGCCGTAGCAATGCCACGCGCCTCTGTCGCCATCTGACTTCGCTCCCCTAAATCCCCAGACCGGAGATATACCTACCTTCACCGACGTGTCCATTTGCTTCTCTGCCTCTGTAGCCACGCACGCGCACGCACACGCATCCTCTTTCCTCTCTTATCAGTGACCCTCAATCTCCATCTTCATCTATATCTTGTTTGTTCCTGTATCCTCTATCCTCCTCCGCGCGAATTCCGCCGGCTAAACTACGCATCTGGTCACCGCACTGCCAACCAACACACCATTTTCGAAACTGTAATGGCTGAAAAAGCTCAGCCAAGTCGAGGCTCCTCGACCCATTATGACATTGGTAATTACCTTTTGCTGCCACATATCGGACTGAGAACACAGAGAGGAGGTGGAGAGAAGCAAAGAAAGAAAAAAGAGTACGATTATGCGAGTCGACACGGCAAGTCCAGCTAACCACTGTGGAAATAAAAAGTCATTGTCGGCGCCGGCCCCGTGGGCTTGATGCTCTCCACCTGCCTTGCGCGATGGGGCTACAAAATCAAGCACATCGACAACAGGAGCGAACCTACGCCAACCGGCCGTGCTGACGGCATCCAGCCACGCTCGCTGGACCTGCTGCGCAACATGGGACTAAAGTCGGCAATCATGGCACATAAGCCCGCGCGTGTCTATGAGGTTGCCTTCTGGGACCCGCCCGCAACCAGATCAGGCATCGAGAGGACAGGCACCTGGGCCAGTTGCCCCAACTTCATCGACGCCAGATACCCATTCACTACGCTGCTGCACCAGGGCTTCATCGAGCGCGTCTTCATCTCCGACTTGGCAAAGAACAATGTCCAGATCCAGAGGCCCTGGACCATCACCGGCTTCACCTCGGACGCGGCCAGCGATCCGCTGTACCCGGTTGAGGTGCGGCTGCAGCACGTCGACGGCACTGCCAGCGAGACCGTCCGCGCCAAGTATCTCTTTGGCGGCGAGGGCGCCCGCTCCTTCATCAGGGAGCAGCTGGGCATTGGCATCAGGCACAAGGACCCGATCGAACACGTCTGGGGCGTCATGGACGGAGTGGTCCGAACTGACTTTCCCGACATCAAGGTATGTGTGCTCTTTTAAAAATCGGGCTGGATTCCTTCTCGAGCGCCCGGGACCTTGCAGAGGCCGTTGCCAAATTTGGCAATCTTTCGGCACACCCGCCAGTCAGGTTGCCCGACCCCCGCTTCTGCGCGCCGGCACCTCCGTCGGAATCCTACGGGCCTGGGTCGCCAGCCCCTCACCGCTTGGGCTGCTTTGAGATCGGGGTGGTGTTGCCGCGAGCTTGGCTGACTCGGTCGCACCAGATGAAATGCACGATTCACTCCCGACACGGCTCCATCATGGTAATCCCCCGCGAGAACAACCTGGTGCGTCTCTACATCCAGATCGCCTCTTCCACCGACAAGGATTGGAACCCGCGCAAAACGGCGACCGCGGCCGAGGTGCAGGCATCCGCCAAGAAGATTTTCCAGCCCTTCTCGATAGAGTGGGACAATGTGGAGTGGTACTCTGTGTATCCCATCGGCCAGGGTATTGCCGACAAGTACACTCTCGATCACCGCGTTTTCCTCGGAGGCGATGCCTGCCACACCCACAGCGTGAGCCTTCCCCCGCCCCGCCCCCTCTGCAAGAGGAACCGAGGAGAGCCGCAAACGACTGACTCCAGCTGCGACAACTATAGCCCAAGGCAGGCCAGGGAATGAACACGGCGTTCCTCGATGCCCAGAATTTGGCGTGGAAGATACACGCTGTTGAACAGGGTTTTGCCAACCGCACGCTGCTGGAGACATACGAGCCGGAGCGCAGAGCCGTGGCGGAGACGCTGCTCGACTTCGACAACAAGTATGCCAAGCTCTTTTCACAGCGCCCGCCTGACGCCAGCGAAGTTCGGGCTGCCTCGGAGAACCACGGCAAGCAGGGGGGCGACGACAACGAGTTTGTCAAGACCTTCAAGGAAGCCTGCGAGTTCACGAGCGGCTACGGAGTTGCCTACAAACCCAATGCGCTGAACTGGTCGCCCAGCCACCCGGCTTCGTCCGACCTGATCCACCCCGAGGGCCACAAGCTCCGGACCGGGAGGCTGTTCCTCAACTCCAACGTGACGCGGATAGTGGACGCAAACGTGGTCCATCTGGAGCAGGAGGTGCCTCTGAACGGCTCCTTCCGCGTCTTTGTCTTCGCTGGCAAGCCGTCTTTGACACGCGTTGCACTCGCCGACTTTGCCCGACAGATTCTCCGCAAGGGCTCCTTCTTGGCGTCGTACTTGAGGCCGGACGTGGACACGGTGTCGTACCACGAGAAGCACAACCCGCACAGCCTGTTCTTTACCTTCTGCACCATTTTTGCCGCGCCTCGGAGCTCGGTTGAGATCAGCCGCGACGTCCCCGAAGTCCTCGCGCGCTACCGTGACCACGTGTACGCCGACGACCGCCAGAACTACGAGAGCAGTGCGTGGGGCCAGCCCGCCATGTCTGCACACAAGAAGATGGGACTGGACGAGGAGCGCGGCGGCGTGGTGGTAGTCCGACCAGACGGCTACATTGCCATGTCGGCTCGCCTCGTGGAAGGGAGCGGCACGGTGGATGCGCTCAATGAGTACTTTGGCTCGTTCTGCACCAAGAGCCTCGGCGGCAAAGTCACGGCACAGCTGTAAAGCGCCGCAGAAGGCGAGAAGGACGCATTTTCACCCGACCCGGCTTGATTTCGCGCGTCTGACTCACAATAGACACTACACTGCACTGTCATCTGGGCGGATTTACACCATGATCCATGCTTTGGTTCTTCTTTTAAAACTTTACATCTATGCCTCTTCTCCGTCTTGTTTCTGCTTCCTTGTTGTTCTATTCCCGAGCACATGCAATTTTGTGCACTTCCATAATGGGGCGGTATTAAAACTATATATATTTCAGCATGACCACTGTTCCTACCAGAATCGTATTCATAGGAACCCGATAACTATTCCTCCACGCCTGCATCCATGCGTCTTTGTTCCTCCTTGAGAGTTTACCAGCATTCCCTTTTCGTGCCGCTTATATAATGTGCCATGAAGCCTTTGCAGTATTCAACCACAAAAGTGAAAAGCGGACGCACCCAGACTATGAACACCGATTGCTTGGGTTAAACATATTTCCCTTATCAGCGGCTTGACGTGTTTGGTCAAGTGGAAGATGATTCCCACGCAGCTCGTGTGCAGAGTCAATCTCAACATCCATGACATCGTCGGTCGCGGTGGAGTGTGTAGCCAGTTGCCGCAAAGGGCTTAGCGCATGTCCCAAAACGGTTTGCTTGGTGTAAGAGGACTGGACTACCGTCCATCTCCAAGCCTTGTCGCCTCGGCGATTTTATATATCGAACAACCGGAAACGGCATCGCCCCCCGACCGGACCTTTGTTCCGCATCAGATGGAATCAGCAATTACTTTTTATTTAGAAAAAGAACGGTGAGTTTTAAAACGTGAATCGCAATCTTTTGTTCCTTTTGCCTGCTACGAGCCTGTATTTAGATAAAAGGCAGAAAGATGCCATTTTGCTACGCCTCCCACCGTTGGCAGATATAACCGCCCTAGCCGCCTTATAAGTATTCTGCTTTCTAACAACGTTATAAGCACTTATTGCAATAAGTGACTTTTCGAACAAGGCTCCTCCTGCCTGCTGCTATCTTTTCATTTTTTTTTCTTTCTGTTTGTTTCCGGGTGGTAGACGTCTCGGCTGCTCTTTCCTGGCCAGGGCTGGGTGCTGCCATCCCACCCCCATACTTTGGCCAGCCGGACAGTCCAGGTCACCGCCGGTGACAACCCGGTGACAGCCAGGTGAGGGCAACCTGATTGCAATATCAAAGACTGGTCCTGTCCAAAAAAAAAAAAAATCCAGCACGTGCCTACCCTCCACGCACATTTCCCCCACCATGTAAATCCTCCCGCCGCTTGATCCCGTCACCACAACCTTTCTCTCCTCCACACCACAAACAAAGCAAAGATGCCCGCCACAACGGGAAAGAGACCAGCCTCGAGCTCCGAGGCAGAGCTTCGCGCCGCCCTCCAAGAGGTATGCATCATGATTCTTTTGTTTCGATACTTTTTTCCCTCTCTGTTCTCCGGGTTTTGGGTCTCTCGCGCTCGATGCACAGCATTCTGCCTTGTCCCTCGGGCTCGCGCAGCCCGGGAACGTGCCAGTCACGACATCGCAAGGGCTGCAGCGGCACTCGATCCAGCGGGCTTCGTCTGGTAACTGGCTTCGCCTGATACTAACGATATCTTTCCTGCACACAGGGCGCGCCCACCCTTTGGGGTTGGGCGCAGACGGCACTTCGGTCCGTCTACACCGCCGTGGCCGGTGTGCTGCGCTTCGGTATGTATCAAGCAACACCATCTCCATCCTTGCACGAATCTTGCTCTGGCTGCTAACTGGCGGGTTCACAGGCGCGGCCATCGGTGGCTCGGCACCCGCAGCCGCAGCTGACGCTGCGCATACCATACTGGTGGTCGAGACCAGTGCCTCCTCTCCATCGGGAGACACGTGGGTTAAACGCCGCAAGGCGACCCGCGATGTCAACCGCGGCGAGGAGGCGCTGCGTAAGGTGAGTGATATCTGAGAAGAGCCTCGACCTGCGTGCCCCATTACCAGCTCGCAGCCCCCGCCCCACCCATCCACCTAGCAGCCGGGGCGCGTCTCCACTTTGAACAATTCCAATCCACCCAGTCACGGCTGGCTCACTGCCACCTCAGACCTGACACAGAATCGTGCAAGCTAACATCAAGAATTTTGTGTTGTTTGAAACAGACGCCGGTGAGATTTCCTAGCGGGTTCGACCCGAAGAATAGGAAGTTTCCCAGGCGCAGGCCGGTGTTCGCGCCGGTGTCTCAACCACCAGTTGGCCTGCCAGTGGCAGTTGCGGCTCGGGCTGTCGAGCGGAGAGAGGAGGGCCAGCTCGGGCGTCCTGCCGCCGCCGCCGCCGCCATTTGGAGGCGGCCGGCAGTCGCCCAGCTGAAGCGGCTGCACATCCGGCGGGAAGTCGCGTCCCGGCCCCTGCGGGAGCAGGGCCAGCCCAAGACCCCGCAGCGCCCTGCAAAGGGCATCCTCAAGCACTCGGGGACGCTGCGGCGGGAGAGGCTGCGCCGCCAACAGCGGGTCCAAGACCTCACCGCCAGGCGTCGCGTCGTCTTCAAGACGACGCCTCTGCCTTCGCCCGCTCCGCCCGCCGATTTCAATTGGCGCGGCCATTTCAGAGTGCCAAGCCCGTCGCCGTCCTCCAGTGACTCCGAGACTGAGGAACCTAGCCGCGCGGGACCTATTGCCCCCCTCTCACCGAGTCCGAGCCCATATCCCGCTCCGGATCTCACTCCTATCTCACGCCCTCCTCAGCACGTCACACCCACCTCATATCCCGCCCAGGACGTCGCTTCTCTCCAACCTTACGCTCCCGGCTTTACGCCTATCGCCGTCCCAGATCTTCGCACTGAGGACATTACACCTATCGCGTCGCGCACCGAGAAAGCCGTGGAGACGCGCCAGCCGATCGTATCAACATCGGCCCAGGCAGAGGACGCGCCGCAGACATATAGTCCTGCGTCCGCAATGGATTCCTCCAGCACCATGAGTGCCACCAAGAGACCGTCAGATTCCGCCCGTCTCGCCCAGACGCCGATGCGGCAAGCTCCCGCGAGGAATTGGAACAGCAGCTTCCAGACACCGCAACCATCGCGCGCGGATGTACTCGCCAGGACCAGGCAGGTTTCCGGCAGTTCGTCGAGACTTCCTCCCAAGCTATTCCGACCCGGCCTCATGGCCTCGCAGCGTGTCGACGCGCAGGCAGAAGGACCTGTTGCTACGAATACCGACGTACGCACCTCTACTACCTCTAACCGCACGACACACCCTCCCGCTCCCGCTATGCGCGGCTCTCTCTCCTCTACAGCGCCAGACCGAATGGACGTGGACATATCTAGCAACCCCTCCATCGCGCGCACACCTTATTCCGCTCTGCAGTCGTCGACTCGAAGGTCCAGATTCAGAGCGCCGTCACATGCCACAGTGACGCCCCGGAAGAAGAGCATCGATGTCCATGACTTTTCACTTATCGGCGAGTCGCCCGAGTCTACCGCGCCGCCCACTCCGGAAACCAAACCAACATCGCCAGAAGCCCGCCGCAAGGAGATACTGGCCTTCTTTGCCGATGATACCCGCAACATCCGCGTCCCTGCCATTGAGACTGAGGACAAGGTGGACTCGCCCAACAAGATGCAGCAGTCACCTTCTACTGGCTCGCCTAACCGTGCGCAGCAGTCACCTATTACCGGCTCGCCTAATCGTGCGCAGCATTCACCTATCACCGGCTCTCCTAACCGTGCTCAGCATTCACCCATTACTGGCTCGTCCTCCCATTCGCAGCAGTCACCTACCGCTGGCTCGCCGAACAGCGCGCAGCCGTCACCTATCACTGGCTCGCCCTACAATCCGCAGCAGCCGCCTATCACTGGCTCGCCCAATAATGGGCAGCAGTCACTTATTACTGGTTCACCAGCCCATTCGCCGGATAACTCACCGCGCCATTCTACATCACCATCAAGCTCATCATCTCCCGCTCCGTCTCAGCCGAACTCGCCACAGGCACCGTCACATACTTCATCACCACTCGCACCCTCGAAGCCTGAAGATGATCTTGATTTCCCGTCCTTCCCAGCTCTCACCATCAGCTCCAACAAGGACGATGAGCTCGCTTGCGCCGTCCAGCTCCGTATCGAAGCCGAGGAGGAGGAAGAGAGAGAGCGAGCCAGGCGTGCCGAGGAGGTGAAGCGCAAGGAAGAGGCCGAGAGACTCGAGAGAGAGGAGAAAGAACGCCTCGAGCGAAGCGGGGGCTTGCGACTCCCCAACGCAGCCATCGTCCAGCAGGTATCCGAGGACTGGCACACCAGGATCCTGGACACTCTCCGGGCCAGAGAAACGACGGCATTAGCTAGATCGGCTGAGGGAACCGAGATTCTCGGCCGCGACTTCAGACAGGTTGTCCCACCCACTGTCTGGCTGAACGACGAAATCATCAACTCGAGCCTGTCGTACGTGGCAAAGTACGTCAACGACAAGACCGGCACTAAGAACGCGGTCAAGTGTGTACTGCTCAACTCGTACTTCTGGAAGCACCTCACCGACCGTGGACCCGAAAGCACGCAGCGATGGCTCCGACGGCTGGGCGTCAACCAAGGAAACTATCTCAGCGTCGAGACGTTCCTGATCCCAATCAACCTAGGCAACGCGCACTGGACGCTGGGCATCGTTCGGCCAAAGCAAGGCATCGTGGCGCACATAGACTCGCTCGGACCACAGGGCGCCGGGAGTCCCCGGATCGCAGGCGTACTCCTCAAATGGGTTCAGACGTTCCTCGGGCCTCACTACGACGAGACCCACTGGAAAATTCGCGACTACGAGTCAACCAGTCAGACCAACTCATGGGACTGCGGCGTGCACTCGATTACCAACGGCTTCTGCATAGCCCTCGACATCGACCCCTCGACATACCAAGCCAGCGACATGCCACAGCAGCGCCTGAGGCTTGCAGGTGTCCTTCTAAACGGCGGCTTTACTGGCGACTTTGACATATCCGATCTCTGAAGCCGACATGCCCGACATGCTGCCCGGCTGCCACGGCCTCGCCGATGGTTATGGAGCCACTCATTTCTCCTCTCCCTCCCACCCTTCACGACTCGACGTCCATGCGCACGCCGGATCTTTTCGCCGTACCCCACCGTGGTCGGAATTCTAGCTCAACATGTCCCATCATGTTCTAGCACGACATACGACGCACGACGCACGGTTCGGTCTAAACCGTGAGTCGAAATGTTTGGCAAGAGCGCCTCCACCTTTCTTCGTCTCAATGCCGCACATTGATGACCTGTCTACCTATTATCTTGTTGAAATACCTTGTCTGATTTACGCGCACTGTTCCGTTAAGATTTTTTTTTCCCCGTCTTTTCTCTCTCGATGCCCTATATGCGACCAAGCTGAGCGCATCATAGACAAGGGGGACATGTGGTCGGTTATCGTCTGGGCAATATCAACCGAACCCCAGTATGAGCCGGCTCTTCCGAGCTAGAGATCACAGATCCGCTCATCAAAGGGATTACCTAGGTTGGCCGTTTATTCAATTTTTCTCTTCTTTTTCTCGCTCGGACGGACCGAGGGCAGCATTGCAATTTCCACATTAAAGATGTTGGTCAAGACGAGAAGCGGTCAAGGCGGTTGCCTTATCCGAAATCTCATTGCACCGCCACGCGGTTGAGTCGGACCAGTTATTCATCATTAAGCTCCATATGGAGAATCATGGAAGGCGTTGTGGATGTTGTGATTACGTTTCTTTTTCTCACCTTCTCATTCTCGGATTTGTTTTTCCAGCGCCGGTTCACCTCTACTTGTTTATTGGTTCTCGGCGTCTCCGCACTCCCTGCTTTGGGAGGAGCAATTATCGGCGCTTTTGAATCATGTATGTTGGATTACTAGGTCAAAAAGGGTACCTCGTTAGGCGGATGGATGCCTTTTTTATTTTCCGTTGGACCGCGCCAACCCGGAGGACCCCGACCTTTTTACTTGACTACGAAGGAAGGCTTGTTTTTGTGTGCTTATGCGTTGGCCTTGTTTTTTTTTTTCTCCGCCTTGAATATTGGCGTCATTAGTGCTTGTTCTAGAAATTTTCTACAGGGTGTGGCATGTCAAGCCAAAATTTGAATGGATTGCTTTGATGCAGTCGGATCAGCTGGACCAACGGACGTGCGCCCAGCTCGGTTGCTCACAACGTGCGTAAAACATGGGGCGATGGCTCAGGCTCCATGCCCATGTATGACGGTGGTCCGACGGACGAACACGATGATGACGCGATACGGTGGCAAACGACGCGGTCGGTCGAGGGAGCAACCCGAAACCGGCACCGCGGAAAAGGGAAGGAAAAAAAAAAGAAAGAAAAAAAGTAGAAGAAGAAAAAAATGCATTAGGGGAGATAGTACCAAGATGTTGGGTATGAGGCCGGACATAGAGTATGAGGGGCGGGCACCG
This sequence comes from Magnaporthiopsis rhizophila, assembly GCA_003049465.1. Classification (NCBI taxonomy): domain Eukaryota; kingdom Fungi; phylum Ascomycota; class Sordariomycetes; order Magnaporthales; family Magnaporthaceae; genus Magnaporthiopsis; species Magnaporthiopsis rhizophila. Next base: position 174,924 of record PYSS01000060.1, on the reverse strand, counting down.
GCGTTCCCGCGCGTGTCCCGTTTTCATCGTCACTCCAGAGTTGTGGGGCCCGCATTCACACGCACGCCCACTTGAGATGTGGCACGTGTATGATATGTGTATGTGCATGCCCTGTGCGTTCCATGCGTCCAAAGTAAAAGCCACTTTTTGATTCACTGGGAAACGATCCGATGGCCAGGGGGGAATCGATCGGCCGGTCGGTCTATCGGTCGGTCGGTTCAGGCTAAAAAGCTAGATCCTACGAGGAAATATTCTCGAAAGGCGCCAGAAGGGGAACGCGCGTGCGTCCGTAGTGTCGGCCGGTCTGTGGTCTTTGCCCGGCTACCAACCAACCAACCAACCACTAAGACGAGACGCACAACAAGCAACCCCCTAGGCACCGAGGTATTTACGCAGGGGAATCCCTGCGCGACGGGATGGGAAATAGCATTTTTGGCTTTTCTCATTTTTATGCCATTTTCCACCCCGGCCCTGCGTTTTTTTCTCAGCCCGACGACGATGAAAGCCTAACGAAGCCCGATCCGAAAAAAGTCCGGCAGGGTAGTCCCAACATGGAAAAGGCAGCTGAGAGCGGGAAATTTTTGTGCGGTGTGATGTGTGATGCATTCCTTTCCTTCCTTGCCTTCCCCCTAGCGACTAGCGACTAGCGACGCTTTCGATCGATAAAAAAAATAAAAAAAATAAAAAGATGACTACAGCACGGCCAAAACGGCGGAGAGACCGGGAGATGAGGGGGTGGGTGTGAGAACAGTAAGGCCAGGCCTCCGGGGCTGAATGGGTCGTATCTTCCTTTTGGGCTGGGGTTCGTCGTCACTTTGCACAGCCTGCGAAATGTCTCATCTGGACGACGAGAGTGCGTACGTCGCGTCACCTCGGTGCAAATTTGCATGCCAGTGGCGTTCACACACAACACCCACCACCTTAGGAACTGGGCGCTCACGCCATGCTCGGCTGTTGCGGATGTTTCGGTTGTTTGCTTGGTGTGTGCAGCACACAGTACGCGTATTCCCACAGACAGCTTTGGATGGTGGTGGTGTCTGCCGGCACTCGATTTGACTCCTTTCTCGGGCATGAGTGACGGTGGTTCGTGTGTGTGTGTGTGTGTGGCTCGTACAAGAAAGGAATGTCGAATAGCATCGTTTGGTTCCCGAAACCAAGGGGCACACTGGCACGGAATTGTTCTCTCCAATATCCTCTTTGGGAAGGCGTGCTGACAATCCCGTCTCGTCCTGTCCTGCAGGCGTCGTCCACTGAGTTGATTGGTATGGGCATCCCATTTGCCACTCATGCCGGCCACCACACCACCTGCGGCCTTGGGTTACATGTCCCGCTTCTCTGCTGCTGCCCGCTTGCCCATCACCAAGCGCAACTCCACCAGTGGGCGCGCCACGGGAGGGGATGTCGGCACCAGTCTCCTCATCATGGAATGTACCGTACATACGATGCTTGCAGATGTCCGGATATTGCCCGCAAATGACGGCACCACCTCGACAACCCTCCCCCCTCTTCCGTGCTTGCCTTCGCGCCGCCCGTCGCCGCCGAATTTTCCGGGCGCGAAGAAAAGGGCCACCTGTTCACCCCCTGCAATCCTACCTGCCGAATCGCTTGTCCGGCTATTCGCCCCCTTATTCCCGCAGATGGCGGATTCTTTGCCCTGTACGGCGGGGCGGCCCAGGTCCAATTCTTCAAAGAGGCATCCATACAAAAAAAGAAAGGGGAAAAGAATATTCCGCAAACGTCATTGGCTCTGGGACGAAGCACAAGGAAAGGAGTGGCGGGGCCGGCACGCCGGGGACGGAGCTGAGGCAGGCAGAGTGGCAACTCGGGGAGATACGGCAAAGGGGCATTGCCTGACTTTTCTTTTGGTGCCTGCCGATGCCAAAATCGGAGGTTACATGTTTCTCTTTTACGAACAGGCTTGGAAAACCATGGGTTCACAGCTAGACAGGCATCCAGCCTGGATGGAGTCAAGGGGTCTCCTGGTAAACTGGGGATCCGCTCTTTTTTGGTCTTATTTTTTTTTTTTTTATTTTGGCAACCGCAAACTCAACGAGAAACACTATCCACCCAGGGCTTGCCGAGTGGCGATATTCTAATTCTGATTTTTTTTTATGTTGTAATTGGACGTTGGGGCGTTGCATTTCCCTCTGGGATCCGACAGCCGTCTGTGTGTCTGTGCGACTCTCACTTGCTGCCTTCGGGAACACAGAGGGCACGGACCTTATCATCCATCGTCAGCATTTTCTCCCTCGCCCAGGTTGATGACAACCTTCCATTTTTTTTTTTTTTTTTTTTTTTTTTCGGCGTCGCTCTTTGTCCATCCAGCTTCCTGTCTCAGACTCGGTCACCCGCCCATCCCTGTGCAAAGGATGACGAGGCCCATCAGGTCGGACACATGCAGTGCGGCTTTTGGAACAATTCTAGCGCCCTTCTAGCGCCTGGCCGTTCTCCCCGTTGTGCTTTCGCATGCATGCCCTGTTCGCCTTTCGGACCCGTCGCCGAGCGGTCAGCAAACGAAACAGGGCGAATCAAGGGCCGAGCTGGCTGGCGTTGTTGGCTGGCGCCTTCCTTCGTGGCTCATTTGACCGGGCACCTTCCTGACTGGCCCAGCGCTGGCCATCTCTCTGGCCTCACTTTACATCCATCCGCTCGGGCATCCAGAATAAAACGCCGTTGCACCTCGGCCTGTTGGTATACCGGCACGCAAATGTATGCCCTGACGCATTTACCGTTAACTGTATGTTCGGATCAATGTCGCCCCCCTGGACCTTTTGTTGCGGGGAAAGCCTCCTGGGTCGGCTGTTTATGTCACTTGAACGGATGATGCGCCTGTCCGTGTTTGGTGTTTGCGCTGGTACGGCACAGAAAGGGCAATTGCCATGACATAACTGCGCGTGACTGGGTCTGCGAGCCCGGCACCGAAATGCCAAGACAGGCCCTGGCTCCCCTGTCCGCCGCCAGGAAATTACTGTGTGACTCTCAGCGCCAGCAGGGCTCGGGCCAATGGCGTGCTGAGCCTGGCCAGCCGGGCCCCTGGCTGCAGGTGTTATGCAGGCATGGACTGGACGCCACCCCAAATTAGACCGGTCATGTGTGGGTTAACGTGCCTTTCCCCTGAAAGGAAAGCTGTCAGCGAACAAAAAGAAGCAAAGGAAGGCTGATGGGAAGGAAGAATGAAATGAGAGAGGCACAGGAGTCACCACCACTGGCATCCATGCATGGAACTTCAAGGCTGAGCTCGGCCAAGCCACCACGCGCACGACCACGGCCTTGGGACACAACACACTCCCGCGCACAAAGGAACCCATGGAATTCAAGCAGTCGGCGGCTGAGTGCTGTTGGACGGATAGAGGTCAGCGTCTGCAAGTCTGGGAGCCACTAGCCGGATTAGTGAAGTGGTAGTGCTAATGGGGCTTTTTGCCGCCCCACACCCGCGCAGGCCGCCATACCCACCACAAGCAACGGAGGCTTGGCTGCACCCACGCCTTCCCTTTGGATGGCGAGGTGGGTGGTGTGCAAGAGGCAAAAAGTAAATCAATTGATCAGAAACGGGAATCGGATGGGAAAGTGAGGTGTCGCCTGCGCAAGGCGGTTAAACTATCAGGTTCTTTGCAAGTTGCCTTCCGCTTTCTAATTCCAGTGCTCACCAGCCCATGGCCCATAGTCACGCCACTCGTCCACACTGTTGCGCGCCCAACCTGACTGAACCTGGAAGGCGCCGTTCGCTTGGGCTCGGCCGTGAGTCCTGCCTGCTTGTCAGTGGTGGAGCCCACGCAGGACGCCGCTGCGGGGTGTGCTCCATCCCAGAGCGTCTTGGAAATGGATTACTGTAGTACCATGGAATGGAATGCACACATGTGCGGTGGTGGAGGCGTGGCCCACCCGCGACGGCACCAGCAGGCATCTTTGGGAGGTAGGTGGTGCTAGCAGACGCCCTGTTCGGCGCTCCCCTCGTCCGCTGCCCAGCGCGCGCGTGTGCGCGCGTTTGTGCGTGCGTGCGTGCCTGAATGCCAGCGCCGACGGGCGACGGTGAGGGTGAAAGAGCAGAGTGAATATTCCTTTTACGGTCGTCTTCATTTCTCGTGTCTCGGCCGGTTGGAGCAGTGTGCCAGACCGTCGCACGCTGGTTCGCCAGCCAGGCAACTCCAGGCCACCTCTGGCGGATTTTCATGCCACGGGATCGACAGTCCTTGGCCCTGGTCCAAGCCAAGCCTGTAGGGGGGGGG
>PYSS01000060.1:144996-170654 GCA_003049465.1 Magnaporthiopsis rhizophila | reverse complement strand
GGGGGGGGGGGGGGGGGGGGTGTCAGGTCAGCACGCCCTCTCAATGGTCCGCGCCTTCAACTTCTCCCGCCCTTCCAGAACCTAAAGACTGAGCCGCTCCAGATCTGGCTTGCACCCATCCAATCTACTCTGGCCACCACCACCACGCCAGGCCACTCCAGCACCCAGTGCCTCCCGCAGCACATTTGCCGTCTCCGACCCGCGCGCCCTCGCATTTGGATATCTCCTCCCTGCCCGCTCCCTCATCCGCTAAATCAACCCCCATCTCATTTTCGCCTGCCAAATCGGAAGAGACAGAAAAAAAAGCAAAGAAGAAAAGAAATTTGCGAAAGCTCTTCCTTTCCTTATTCTTCACCCTCTGCCCCTTTGCACCTTTGCCTCATCGCACCGCTCCTTCCACGACGCCTTCTCCTGTCTCACCAACGGACACCTTCTCTTTTGTTTGTCTTTGATCGAAACGGCGCTGTAGTGGCCGTCGCCCTCTGTCCTCCCGACCCGACCACTCTCTCAATTTTCTACCCTCGCTCCCATCAAGCGGGAACTCGCAGTCACCCGTGCACGACAGGGCCCTTGCACTTGCCTGCCCACCGTGCAACCGCCGTCCTAGGCCTGATCGACACCGCCGTCCGTCTCTGCCCTACCATCTGGCCGGCGCCCCATTGGCCACGCCCTCACCGGTATTTGCGTCGAAGCCGTCACAAGGAGGCCACTTGCATTGCGCTTGTCTGCGCTGTTTATCATTGGCCTCGCTGTCTGCCCGGCTCGTCTAGGGCCGCCACCATCTGAATTTCCCGACTTGGAGGGCCCTCTCTCTCCCTCTCTCTTGGCGGCCACATACGACGACGATTGCCGACACCGCGACCGCAGCTGCGACCGCGACGACGACGTGCAGACGTTAACGTTAATCGCGACTGGCCCGCGGAACAAATCTAAGCCGTCATTCTGATCTATCACCGCAGGCGCGCCCCGAATGGCCCTGCGGTGTTGAGGAAAAACTCGACAAGCTCCGGCAGCAGATCGGCTCGGGTCTGGATCGCACACTTCGCCCCGCTAATCCTGCAAGGCGGCAGCGCAAGCATGAAAAGATCCAGAAAACGAACAAACTCTCCAACCTACCTCAGTCCCTCGCCCACCCCGAGGAACCTTTCTCCGGCTCACTCGCCGAGGCGCGGGGGTAGTGACGGCATCATGCCGGCCACCTCGCGGCCAAACTCTTTGGCCGCGGCCCACCCGTCGCTGCAGGACATTCTGGCCAACACCGCACCGCCTCCTTGGACCCTGAGTGCCTTCATGGCCTATCTGTCCCAGAACCACTGTCTAGAAACCCTCGAGTTCACTCTCGAGGCCGAACGCTACCGTGCCGCCTACGAGCAGCTCGCCCACAACCAGGCCAGCTGGACCAGTGATGCCAACGATCACGTTTGCAACCTGTGGCAGCGGCTGATGAATGCCTATATCCTTCCGTGTGGGCCTCGCGAGGTCAACCTGCCCGGACCTGTCCGGGACGAGTTGCTGTCTCTCGCTGCCACGCCGACTCCTCCTAATCCCTCAGAGCTAGGAGAGGCCGTCAGGATTGTGCACGAGCTGATGAACGATTCCGTCCTGCTACCTTTTATTGCTTCCACGAATGCTTCACAACCGTCACTTGAGCAACTCGAGGAGGAGTCCGACTCACGGCAAGGACGCGCCAGGCTACGCATGTCGAGAGAAGGGTCATCGCGAGAAGAGTCCAGCCGGTCGCCCAAGCTGTCTCTGCTTCCTAATCTCCACATTGGACGCAGATCCGAGGGCGCCGCGCGTTCTCCTTCGTCCTCCTCCACAGACGCTGCCGACCGAGAAGGCGCCAGCGCCGACGAGAGCAGCAACTCCACACCGCCCCCGGGCGAGCCCTTGACGCCTCCAACCACACCGCCCACGTCGGATTGGGGCTTTGGAACTTCGCCTGGCAGCCTGCAGAGGGCCATCAACGCGCACAGCAACGGTTGGAAACGCATGAGCGCCAAACTTGGGCTCGGCAAGAAGCGCCGGTCCACGCGACGTGGCAACACCTCGGACGCCGCTGCCGCCTCGTCGTCGGGCTCCACCGGCTCCGATGTCGACGTCCACATGTCCGACCCTAGCTCGCCGACGGCTGTTATCACTACAAACAGCCACCACGACAACCCCTTATGAGGGTCACAGGTCGTATCACCACCCGCACAACTCGCGACCACCGCCGTCTCACTGGCACAGCCGGCTTCTGGGATCCATGACCCAGCTCCTAGCTGTGCTGGTGCTGTCCATCGCGTCGGTCAGAGTCACCCCTTGGAGGCTGACTCGGATCACTCGGATGGATCCTCAGACGGGTGGGAAGAGCCCCATCCGGGCCAGAAGTTGTCGCTGTCATGCCCCAGGGCGGAAAACGCCCTGGACTTTGTGACAGCTAACGGCAGTTTGGCCAGCGATAGTGGGGTGCGCGGTGGTGATACGGCCGCAAAATATCGCACGTCGCCGCAACAAACGCGGCATCAGGGCAGGATGTGGCTGCCGCGGCGAAGTGCACGGTCGAGGGTGAGGAGCACGCAGCCCGGTCAACCGATTCTCCGGCTTCATACCCGGACAAGCCAGGAGCCATGGGCCCTGAAAGGCGTGCCCAAGTCGGCTCCGCCATTGGGCTGTCCCGACACGAATTTGTGTCTGGGCCTGTCGCCGGGAGCTAGTGCTCCACAAGCTTCAGACGTCGAGGAGGGCGCCGAGTCCCTGTCCGTGACGATCGCGGACCCCGATGCCAAGACTGAGGTTGGAACTACGTGTAGCTCTTGCGAGACGGGTGCTTCTACCATCAAGGATACCTCTCCGGATACCCAGTCACCATTGCTCTACTTTAGCGACTTTTCAAACCACCTGGGCACCGATATGGACGGTCTCAACGGATCATGCACAACCATCGTCGACCGAAGCGCTCACACGACACCTGTCGAGGCTGAGAGTGATGCGTATGGCTGGGAAGCCGAACTGCATCGACGTCAGTGCTGCATAGTATCACCTACGAGCAACCCTGGCAGCTCAGCCGAAGGCCACTCTCGGCAACCGTGCGCTGTCAAGCGCAGCCTTCTACATCGCGTCCTTAGCAGCATTCCGTCTCATAGGCCAAGTGCCGACAGCACGACCCCCCCTTGAGCCGCATCTAGTCAATCTTTGATCTTCGGGTCCTGGATTTGCGGCTCTTTGTCGTCCTTAATATCAAGTGCCGTCGACTAGAGTGGCACTCTTTTTACTTTTCTTACATACATATACCAATTTTGCTTTGTACCTCCATCGTTGTCATCACCATCACCAACATCAAAACAACAACATCATCATCATCACCATAGACCAACCTCTTTTTTCTTTTCCGCAATCTCTGGGATCCTAACACCGTTTAGAGGCCGGGAAACTGGGATATTGGGCTGGCGTTTGGGGGATGCTCTGACGACACATGCATATAACGGTCCGACGGATCCTTTCATTGTTTGCACGGCGGGAGACGGGACATGTTCATTCAGGCACGGCGTTGGGGATGACAAAGCGAGTTTCTTCCACATATCAAAATCAGCATATGCACGGTGTTATTGACTATCTTTTTCTTTTAATGGCTTGCTTTTTAGGCTGCGGACTTGTAAGCATGACAGCATGGTGTGCAAGCGAGACTAGATGCTAAACGAAAAGAAGAGGATGCGGAGAATAAAGCAAAAACAAAACGTAGAGGTTTGCTCGATACAGAATTGGAAATAACCTATCCCTACCTGTGAATGAGGGAGTACTACATGGTAGACAGACGTCACCGTTGACGTGTGTAAAAGGCAATAAATGCGTTGCTCGATATTATGGTAGCTACAACAAAAGGCGGAACGAAATTTTTTTTCCCTGCCCATGACGCCGTCTCCAGGTCCACGACGCCTCCGTTGAGTCTATAGGGATGAAGATAAGGATGGAAATAAAGCGTTACCAAGAAGCATGAAAAAAAAAGAGAAAACAGAAATGCAAGAGTTATGGTTGAAAAATACAATGGAGAACTATAACTCCGATCCAACATGCATGCAAAAGACCAATCCGTCGACTAGTTGTCGTCCCGCGCGGGCTTGTCGTGTCTCAGGTACATCTTGTACTCGAGCGAGGCAGAGAGGTCGATCTTGCCCTGCTCGATCTGCTTGCGGGTGGCGGTGAGGAGGGGCTTGGGGAGGCCCATGGACTCGAGGTAGGCGACGGCTGGCGGGAGAGGGATCGAGAAGTCAGTTTCAGTAATGTCAGATGATACCTTTATAATATCTGTACACATAAACGAAACTCACTCTCTGTCCACTCGAGGTCCTTGCGGTGCCTGCTCCACTTGAGCTCCTCGGCCATAATGTCAATAACGCGCGGCAGGGCCTCGAGGGCGGCCTGGGCGTTGAGGAAGGCGAGCCTGGTGCGGCGGGCCAGGACGTCGACGGCGGTCTGGGCGTACTCGTGGCGGACGGCGTACCGGACCTCGCCGTCGACGAACGGGTAGAGCTCCGAGATGCGCTCGCCGCGGGCGGGAAACCGCTTGGAGGTGGCGGCGCTCAGGGCGGCGACGGTCCAGGCGCGGTCGCCGTAGCTCTCGGTCAGGTGCTTGGCCACGTCGGTCTCGACGCCAAAGTGCTGGATCAGGTGGATGAAGAGGTTCTTGCCGTAGCCGTGGGCGCCAACGAGGCGGACCTTGTGGGTCTGGCACGAGCCGTCCAGGTGAGCGCCGTCGTCGACGACGTCGGTGCCGCTGACGCGGGGCGCGTTGACGACGGGCCCCGTGCGCAGGCCGAACTCGGACACGGCGGCGTCGACGCACTCCTCGGCCATCTGGCGGTACGTGGTCCACTTGCCGCCGGCGCAGGTGAGCAACCCGGAGGGCGAGAGGTCGATGAGGTGATTGCGCACGAGCGACTCGGTGTTTTTGGCCTTGGGGTCCTTGACCAGCGGGCGCAGGCCGGACCAGGCGGCCAGCACGTCGCCGCGGCGGACCGTGATGTCGGGCGAGAGGTAGTGTCGGATCTCGTTGAGGATCCACTGGATCGACTTCTCGTCGGGCACGGGGTCGCGCGTGACGGTCGAGGGGTCGTCGGTGGTGCCGGCGATGGTGTTGCCCTGCCAGGGCAGGAAGAAGATGACGCGGCCGTCCGACGTCTGCGGGTCGATCAGGCCCATGTTGGCGGGGCTGTAAAAGCCCGGCAGGACCACGTGGACGCCCGACGACGGCGCCACGATGTCCTTGCAGGTCGGATCGTCGAGCTTGCGGATGCCGTCGGTGAAGGGGCCGGTGCAGTTGACGACGCAGCGGGCGCGGATGGGCACGTCGCGGGCGGGGCGGCCGTCGCGGACGGGCACCAGGTCGCGGGCGGTGGCGCCGCACAGCCGGCCCGTGGCCGGGTCCTTGTGCAGGGCCGTGATCTCGGCATGGTTAAGCACGGTGGCGCCGTACAGGGCGGCGGTGGCGGCGATGGAAACGTTCATGCGGGAGTCGTTGTGGGCGCCGTCGTAGTAGACCAGGGCGCCGACGAGGCCCTGCTTCTTGAGCATGGGAAAGGCGTCGAGCGCCTTGGAGCGCGTCAGGAAGTAGGAGCTCTCGATGCCCTCGGAGCCGGCCATGAAGTCGTAGAACTTGGTGCCGGCCCAGTAGTACGGGGCCTTCCACCAGCGGTCGAGCGGCAGCATGATGGGCAGCCACGAGCTGAGGTGCGGCGCCGTCTGCAAAAAGTACTTGCGCTCTTTGAGTGCCTCGCGCACGAGCTGGTACTGGCTGTAGTCGAGGTTCCATACGGCCTTCTCGAGGTAGCGCACGCCGCCGTGGACCAGCTTGGTGCTCTTGCTGCTGGTGCCGCACGCGAAGTCGTCGCGCTCGACCAGCGCCACCCGCAGCCCGCGCGTCGCCGCGTCCAGCGCCACGCCCGCCCCCGTAGCCCCGCCGCCGATGACGAGCATGTCGTACACGGCCGCGTCGTCCTGCGCGCTGCGTCCCAGCGCCGCCAGCTGCTCCTCTCGCGCCGGCATGCGCGGGAACCGCGGCAGCCGGAACGTGCCGTCGGCTCCGTAGATGGGCGGCGGCACGGCCGGGTCCTCGAGTCCGGGGATGTTGCGCGGCCGGTAGGCGTACACGAGCAGCCCGCCGCCGACCGCCGATGCCCCGACGGGCAGGGCCAGCCGCCGCAGGAAGCGGAGCCTGGACATAATGGCAGGCGGCCTGGCCGACGACGACAGCCTAGGGAGGCTCTGGCCAGGTGTGTGTGTGCGACAGGTAGATGCCTCTAGATCGGTAGGTAGGTATATAAAGTACCTCGGTTATTCTTTGTATCAAAGACGTCGTCGGCCTGCAGGGCTAGCTAGGCCAGATATCCAAGGCGGCGACAGGGCCAAAAAGAACAAGAAAAGAAGCTTGATGAGAGAGATGTAAGGCAAAAAAAAAAAAAAAAAAAAAGGCAAACAGATGGAAAAAGATGAAGCAATCCTCCGGCCGCAAAGATGCAAAATCAAATGGTTGGTTGGTCCGTCGGCAATAAAAAAACGGCGATGGACAAGAACTTGATCAGATCCGATCCGACGGGAAGGTGCTGCTGAGGCGGGTATGACATGACGTTAAACCGAGCCGATCCAGTGGGCCAGTGTGGGAATTCAATGGGGGTGCGCCTCCACCGCCGGCCGAGGTGAAGCAGAGAGCAGGAGAATAATGGAGTCGGATTGAAACGCCCGCCATCTCAATCCCTTTAATAGGCCCTCAGCCCCTAATCTCCAGGCCATTGGAGGCTAGACCGACGGGCTGGCGCTAAATACTGTAACTGCTGCCCTATGCGCCTTTTATACACGCAATACGCCAATGCCCATCTGCTCGGGTAAAATTAAACGATTCTCCACCAATCAGACCGTGGCGTCGGCGCAGGTTGTTCGTGTCGCCCCTTCGATTGGAACAGTGAAGTGATGCGTAATAATCCGTTTGGATGTTATAAGATGATGCGGTAGATGCCTCGAGATTTACTTGGTAGAATATGATAATACATAATAATAAGTACAAATATGAAATGGTTATCCCAACGAAAAGATACGAAAATCTTGCCATTCTCTGCTCAGTACCGACCAACCGTGAACAGCTTGTCCACAAAGTTTGGCAGCTCACTATCCTCTGTAGGTGATCGCCTCCCCTCGGGCCCAACTTTGCGGCTTCGCCCCCCAGGCAGCCTTCTCATCTCCATGCTGCCCTCCGCCCCCGAGTCCCGCTCGTCTGTCGGTCCCGGCTGACTGTGTCCGCCGGCTTTGCGCATGAGTGTTTCCAGTGCGCTGAGCCGATTGCCCGCCGCCGCTTTGCCATGCTTGCCTCCAGATCGCTTTGGTGCCCCTCCCGTCGCCGTTTCGGATCGGGTCTCCTGCGGCGCCATGGCGCTGCCGCTGTTCTCGCCTCTCCATAGTCTGAAGGTGGACGACCCTCCCGACTGCTTAGACTCCCTTGGCGAGCCCTCAGACCCGGTCGGCATCGAGCTACCCACGCTCCGCGGCCTCGACGCTCGCCGCTTTCCCAGCGGTGTGCGGCGGCGGCCCGCTCGCCACCTGCTCCACCGCCACGTGCTCTCCTCGGTCGGCTCCTCGACCTGGTCTCCCGCAACGGCCGTCTCCACCATCCTGGCTGGTCCTGCCCCTTTGATTTCCCGGTCTGCCACGTTGCCGGGCGTGCTCGGCCTCAGCTCCCGCTCGGCACGCCTAGCGAAGGCCGAGTGATGAGGTGACCCCTTGTAGACCATCTGGTGCGCTCTGAATAGCCCAAGCGGCACGAGCTCGCACCTGCTGTTCTCCGCCAACCGGTGGCTCACGGGGATGACGACGCGGAGCGCGATCATGGTTGCTGTCCGACCCATGCTGCCCTCAGAGTTTCCACTGCAAGGCACCTTGGCCACCTTGGACGTCACCATGGCCTCGGCTAGTGTCGGGTCGTCAAGCCACGTCCGGAGTGCTGTGAGAGCATCGCTAAGCTTGCGCGCGAACACGTCCGTTTCCGTCTTCTTGTCTGCCTTGCCTCCTTTGCTTCGACCCCCGCTCTCTAACACGTGAAGCATGGCGTTGATGCTCATGCGGTCCAGCTGCTCCAGATAGTCGACGTGCCACTTTTCCAGCCTGTCAAGCTCCATAGGCACCGACGGCAGCAGGTTCCGTGCACCCTTCTTCACGAGCACGTTGAAGGCGAACATGGAGGGCTGCGCGTGCACGCCAAAGAGACCAAGATGCACTCCTGGCTCCAGCATGGTCTTCTGCTGCGCGTGCGCCGCCATGTTGCGCAGTTTCCCTTCCAAGTCCGGCGTTCGGATCCTCATCCGCGTGCGGATCACGCTGCTCACCTGATGGAGCTCCGCGAATCGGTACCCGGCTGCCTCGAACGCCTCTGCGTCGCTGCTCGTCTCGGCCTGGCGTACCAGGAACAACAAAGATCCGCAGCCGTCGTTGCCGGTCTCGACCCAGAACCGGGATCCCTTCTCGGCGAGTCCGGTGTCTGATGTTCCCCCGGACTGGCGGCTCTCCACTCTGCTCGCGCCCGACATGTCTTCGGCATCCCGCTCATGTGACGAGTTCCAGCTAAACGCCGTGTTCTTAGTTGCTCTCAGCCCTCCCGTCACCAAGACGTCGTCCCACAAGACGCCGACCTGCTCAAGGTTGGTCTTGAGGTTGGCAGCAAGAGCCCCGGCCGCTGTGCAGAAAAGCTGTCGCACTGTCATATCGTAGTTCTCAATGGGCTCGTGGTATCTGTTGCTCAGACGGAGCCCTCGCCCGGGGCCGCCCGACAGCCTGGCCAAGTGGCTCGACATGTCTTCAACGAGAGGACTGACGCATGGCCAGTTCCGTGAGACCTGGAACATCCAGAGGAACAGCGGATGCGCAGTCCCGAACTCGTCCTGCGGGCTGTTCTCCACAAAAGCGTCGGTGATCTTCTCGCAGGGCAGGAACCCGTCCGGGCTGACTAGTACCCGACCCTGCTTGTCGAACACAGCGGCTGCCAGTTGCACTTTGCGCGCCCGGTTCGCGGATCTTTTGGTCGCGTAGGCCATGTATATACCGAGACCACCCACCAAGAAGCTGGCCCCGAGAGCCTAGCCGTGGCGAGATGTCAGCCTGGTGCCTGCACATGGAGCTCCGCCGTCTAGACTTCCCAGCCGGCTCGCATCTTGGAGATGAAATTGCCACAACCTACCAGGCAGATTACTATTATCACCGTCGTGTTACGCGACAGCTCGCCAGGTGTGTTGGACCTGAGGGCAGTAAGACGATACTGAGTGCCTCCGGAGGCGCAAAAGTGCATGCCCGTAACGGCGCCGGCCAGGATGATCGCGCATATGGTCCTTTTCCACCACGCACCCGTCCAACTGGAGCGGAAGACGAAGAAGAGAGCAAGGGCGATGCTGCTGGCCGCGACGGCGATGATTCCCGCGGCAACTATGTTGGCGTGCTCGTACTCGCATACGTAGTTGCTTATGGCCGCGTTGCCCAGGTAGTGCATGCCACATATGGCGAGCCCGGCAAGCGTGCCGCCGACAGCGATGCGCCACCACGAGACTCGGTCCTTGGTTCCTGTGGCGACGAAGGCCACGAGAAGTACTATGATGGGCACAAACAGCGAGAGGGTCGTGAAGCTGCCGTTGTACGCGATCTGCAGCTGCGGCTCGCCACCATCCATGATGATTGCACGGTTTCCAACGTAGTGCTATAGTTATCGGGAATGTTGTAACACTGTCAGCACAGCTCTGAGGCGAAGACGAACCGCAACAGATGCCTACCATTGACCAGATGGCTACGCCACCCATCGATATGGCCGCTCCAACAAGCAGCACGTTGTTGAGCCTCCCCATCTGTGCGGTCCGACGCTGGATGAGCTCCAGCGTCGTCGCGGCGCCGATATAGCTGACCACATAGCTCAGAACAACGAAGCCGGGCTCATAGGACCATGGGACCAGCTGCGCATGCCACTCATTGAACAGCTGGTCGGACGTCGGAGAGGTCGTGTTGGCGTCCGCCATGGTCCGGCCGATTTGTCTCGCGTCCTGTGAGCCCTTCCGCCTTGATAGATGGAGAGAAGCAGGCAGGATGAGCAAAATCAAAAAGGCTAGCAAGGGAAGGAAAAAGGAGCAAAGACGACAGGGGAAGTCACCTCGGCGGGAAAAATAGCACCTTTTGGACCCCTCGCCTCCAAGGCAAAGGGTTTCCGCCCCTTTTCTTTCATTTCTCAAGTCCGCTTTGCTTCCGTTTCTCCATCTTTCCATCCCCAGGCCTCCGTTTCCGGCATCCTTCGCCTCAGTCACAGCGGGAGGCGCGTGCCTTCCGGGCAGGCACGTTGGCGAAAAAGCCAACAAAGTCAAGTGGGCGAGACTACGACCAAGCCCTGTGATAGCGGGCCAAGCGAGTGCACACTGGCTGCATCTCGGCGACTCGGCCATGGCCAGGCAGGGCGCCCGTATCGCGTGGTCTGCTCTTGGACGACAGCAGGGGCGTAGGGAAGTCGCGCTAGACGAGCCTGGGGGTGCAGCGGCGGCCAGGCCAAGCGCCTCCGGCAAGCGGCCGTCGATCTGGTGGTGAGGCCAGGCCGGGACCGCTTCGGAGCGTGGACGCTTGGAATGGGCAGTGCGGCCAAAAAAAAAAAAAAAAAGGCTTGCCCTATCGGCACCGGCACGCCCAAGTGGGCTCATTAGCTGCAAGGGGTCGGGGGAGCGTCGCTAGCGCATCCCCCTGGCGAGCAGCCCAATCGCGCTCAGTCCATTGCTGCTACTAGCGACTTGGCTTAGGGAAAAGAAGCGATGCCGAAGCGATGGCTTCCGAAGGGGCGCTTGCGCTGTGCGTGGAGGCGAGAAGATATGGAGGCGCGGCACGACGCGATCGGCTGAGCGCCCGCCGGTATCATGCAGGCACACAGATGTTCAGGCTTAGGCTCCCTCACCTTAGGTTAGTGCCGCATCACAAGCGCCAGTCATACCTGGAGACCTGGGGTTGAATCTAGATAACGCGGGGGAGCAAGGACGGCGGAGAAGCTCCAGTCTGTGCTGAGTACGAGAAGCCCAGAGAGGAAAGAAGCGAACTGGAGCTGGTCCCTGTGCAGGATGACGTCCACTCTGGCCCACCAATGCCCCGCACTGCAGATCGCAGTACAGCATAGTGGGTCACTGAACAACGACTGACGCATGGAGGGGTCGTCAATTTCGATTGTGCATTCATACAATTTCGCATGCAGACCTCGCAGTTCCTCGGCAAGCAAGCACAACTCGGCCTGCATAGGTATCTAGGTATCTAGATGTAGGTGAGGTTCTTCGTGACGCCTCCGGCCGTAGCTTAACCCCAGGAAATTGTCGCTATTTCTGGCTAGCCGAGTTTTCGGTCAAGGCTGAGTGCGCACGCAAAGCCTTCCGAACTAAACCGTGTCGACCCGGCCGAGTGCGGAATAAGGAGAGATAAGAGAGACACAAAGCCATTGGGGAGCCAGCTGCAGGACGCTAGAGGAGACCGAAGCGAGCAACTGCCATAGCCACTAGGCTGCTGGATAGTGTCTGCCTGCGGGTATCTTAGGTGGTACTTATCTAAAGCGGGCGCCAGGCCTAGTTATCAGCCCCAGGAAGGGAAGGGACGAAGAGAGAGATGATAGAAGACGACACTAAGGAGGAAGGGGCGGACAGGCAGGAGAAAACAATGCCGCCACCGGCGCGGGTAGACCTGGAACGGCTTCCCGCCTTCAAGCCGGACTTATTTCACCGCGCTTGGTCGTCGACGCCGCATCCGACCCTGCCGCTGCTGGCCACAGCCCACGAAAAGTCCGTCACCGTCTTCTCGCTCTCGGACCTGTCGGCCCACAGCAGCCTCACCGGCGGCCACACGCGCTCCGTGCGCTCTGCCGTCTGGAGGCCCGGGATGGCCCCGGGGAAGCTCTGCCTCGTGACCGGCAGCTTCGACTCCACCGCCGGCCTGTGGCGCTGGGAAAAGGAGGCCGGCGCCGCGACAGAGGTCGACATCACGGGGCAGCAGCAGCAGCGCCAAAGCGGCGATGATGACAACGACGCCGCCGACGCCGACGAGGACGAGTGGGAGTTCACGCTGGTGCTCGAGGGCCACGAGAACGAGGTCAAGAGCGTGGCCTTTGCACCGTCGGGCCACCTGCTGGCCACGTGCAGCCGTGACAAGTCCATCTGGATCTGGGAGGACGTGGGCGCGTCCGAGGGCGACGACGAGTGGGAGACGGTCTCGGTCCTGACCGAGCACGACGGCGACGTCAAGTGCGTGGCCTGGTGCCCCGACGTGCCCGGCCGCGCCTCGCTCGCCGGCCGCCGCCGCCACCACGGGCCTGACGCCCTCGCCTCGGCCAGCTACGACGACACGGTCCGCGTCTGGCGCGAGGACGCCGACGCCGAGTGGGTCTGCGCCGCCGTCCTCGACGGCCACGTCTCCACCGTCTGGGGCGTCCAGTGGGAGCCCAACCCGTCGGGCCCCAGGGAGGGCCGCTACCCGCGCCTGCTGACCTGGTCCGCCGACGCCACCGTCCGCGTCTGGAGTCTGGTCGAGGACGATCAAGACGAGGCCAGCGGGCAGCAAGGCGGCGGTGAAGGCGGCAGTGGCTTCGGGTCCGGCCTCGGCAGCATCCCCAACACCATGCGCCAGGCGCCCAAGGAGGAGTGGCGGTGCACTGCGGTGCTGCCAAAGGTGCACACCCGGGACATCTACTCGGCCTCGTGGAGCCGGTCGGGTCTCGTCGCCAGCACCGGCAGCGACGGCATCATTGCCGTCTACGCCGAATGCGACGAGCCGGCCGCGCCGCTCGCCCGTGGCGCTGCTGACGCTGCGGACGACCCCGGCCCCAGCCCCGACCCCGCACTCTCGTCCCCAGACGTCGCCGCCGCCGCCGCTGCCGATGCGGCTGCGGCAGGGAAACAGCTGAGCCTACAGCAGGCTTCAGGCCAGGGGTGGCGTGTCATAGGCTCCGTTGCTGACGGCCATGGCCCCTACGAGATCAACCACGTCACCTGGTGCCGCCGGTTCGACCCCGGCGCCAAGAGAAGAGGTGTCGAGGAGATGCTGGTGACAACCGGCGACGACGGAGTTGTTCAACCCTGGCAGCTGAACGGGCTCGATATTCCAGGCGTAGCTGGAGGTGAAAGATCAACAAGATAACAGCCTGCCAGTCAACCAGTTTTCCTCCTTGCCTAGGCGGGTGGACAGAGAGGCAATTGGCGGAAGAATGGATTCTGCATAGAAATACAAAATAAAATAAAATGACAAAAATAAGAATTGTATCTCTTGTGATACACTCCGGTGGTCGCGTTTACCAACATAATCCTCCAAGCTATCCTGTACAGTCGTGTTTGCGGTCCGAGGTACCTAGTCAACCTCTGATCAAGAACTTATTCAACCCCCCGCCAAAGTCCCGGCCACTCAGTGCCCCATCATTCACCCATGTTTTGATATTTTGTTTTTCCTATGAGGCTACGAAGGCGAGCTGCTCGCCTGCCTGCCAATCCGGACAAAGCAAGCAGCACAGAAAGGAAAAAAAAAGGAGCTCCCTTTATATCACCCAAGAAAATATCTAAGATTGCGCCATGTGACACCTTGGCAACAACACGTCCAGCGGGCCCTCCACGCAAGCCTTGCTGCATCTCTTACTCCCCCTTGAGCTTGGCTTGCCTTACGCTGAAGGCCATCTCGAGCAGCTCCTGCTCCTCCTTGGTGTGCGACGACTTCATGCCCGTCGCGACCGAGGCACTCGGGTTG
Source organism: Magnaporthiopsis rhizophila (assembly GCA_003049465.1). Classification (NCBI taxonomy): domain Eukaryota; kingdom Fungi; phylum Ascomycota; class Sordariomycetes; order Magnaporthales; family Magnaporthaceae; genus Magnaporthiopsis; species Magnaporthiopsis rhizophila. Next base: position 156,905 of record PYSS01000060.1, on the reverse strand, counting down.
CGGCCAGCGTACATGACGTGCTTGCGGTCGTGGTGCTGCGTCTGGTTCAGCAGAGTCTCGATACGGGGCTGGGCGTAGCTCCAGGCACCGGCGTTCAGAGGCTCCTCCTGGGCCCAGACGATGGTCTTGGCATTGGGGTACTGGTCGAGGTTATCACGCAGCGGCTTCCACGGGAACGGGTGCAGTTGCTCGATACGCGTAATGGCGACGTTGTCGAGCTGGTTGTCGGCGCGATACTTGTATAGCGCGGCGTACACCTGGCCTGAGCAGACGATCACACGTTCGATCTCGTCTCGAGGCTTGATGGCTCCAGCCTCATGCGCAGGGTCCGGGATGATCCAGTGGAACTGCGAGTCGCCCGTGAACTCCTCAATGTTGGATCGTGCCAGCGGGTGTCTCAGCAGCGACTTGGAGAAAAAGATGATGAGAGCTGTGTTTATTTGTCGTCGTCATGTCAGAATTACTGGCTGTCCACACAAGAAAAAAAAGACGGCACGTGATGGGGGTGTCATAATCTTACGCTTCCTGAACTGCCTGTTCATCTGCCGGCGCAGGATGTGGAACAGGTTGGCTGGAGTCGTCATGTAAGCGATTTGGATGTTGCTGTCCTGGTGCTGGCGTTGCAGCTTCTCCTCCGAGGGGAACTCGCGTGGGTCCTCGTTGCAGAGCTGCAGATACCTCTCGAGGCGCCCAGACGAGTGCTCAGGGCCCTGGCCGTCGTAGCCGTGGGGCAAGGACATGACCAGTCCTGTGCGCTGCATCCACTTGACCTCGCCCGACGCGATAAACTGATCGATAATGCACTGCGCGTTGTTTGCAAAGTCGCCAAACTGGGCCTCCCACATGACCAGTGCGTTGGGCGACGTCAGCGAGTAGCCATACTCGAATCCAAGGACGCCATACTCGCTGAGCGACGAGTTTGACACCACAAACTTGCCCTGGTCCTTGCTGATCTTCTGCAGGGGCGTGTAGGTCTCCTCGGTCTCCTGATCGTGGAAGACGGCGTGGCGCTGCGAGAAGGTGCCGCGCTCAACGTCCTGACCCGACACGCGCACGTGGTGGCCCTCGGTCACCAGAGACCCAAAGGCGAGCGCTTCAGCCGTCGACCAGTCGATGTTCTTGCCCTCTAGCACCGACTTGGTGCGGGCCGTCAGAATGCGCTTCAGGTTGCGATGCAGATTAAAGCCCTCGGGAGCATTCCCGATGACCTCGCCGATGTGCTCGAGCGTCTGCTTGTCGACACCCGTAGGGTTGTGCGGCAGGACCTCGGTGGCAAGCTCCTTGGGCGATTTGAAGCCGTTCCAGGCCGACGTGGTCCATTCCTTGGACGTGGGTTGGTAGTCCTTGGACTTGGCGAAACTGTCCTCGAGCATGCCCCAGACCCACTGCTTGTGCTCCTCGATGTCCTCCTTGGTGAAAGTGCCGTCCTTGAGCAGCTGGTTGACGTAGATGTCGATCTGCGGCTCGTGCGACTGAATGCGCTTGTACATGAGCGGCTGCGTGAAAGACGGCTGGTCCGTCTCGTTGTGCCCGTGCTTGCGGTAGCAGATCAGGTCGATGATGACATCCTGCTGGAATTCGGCACGCCAGTCGGCCGCGAGTTGGCACACATAGTTGACCGCCTCGACGTCGTCGGCGTTGACATGGAACACGGGGGCGTCGATGGCCTTGGCGATGTCGGTGCAGTAGGCCGTCGAGCGAGAGAAACGGGGATCGGTCGTGAAACCGATCTGGTTATTGACGACGAGATGAATGGTGCCGCCCGTCGAGTAGCCAGGCAGCGAGTGGAAGCCGAGGCACTCGTACACAACACCCTGGCCGGCGATGGCCGCGTCACCATGGAGCAGGACACCCATGGCGGTACGGTGAGTGGTCTCGTCGTTGTTGTAGTGCTGGATGGCACGCGTCTTGCCGAGCACGACAGGATCCTCGGCCTCGAGATGTGAGGGGTTGGCCACAAGCGACAGCTGCACGCGCTTGCCCGAAGGGGTGGGGCGCTCAAAGTTCATGCCTAGGTGGTACTTGACGTCTCCCGAGCCCTCGTCCTCGGCGCCCGCGGTGCCGGCAAACTCGCTGAAGATGGACTCGTTGGGCTTGCGGACAACGTTGCTGAGCACGTTGAGACGACCACGGTGGGGCATGCCGATGACGATATCTTTCACTCCGTAATCGACGCTGCGGTCGATCAGAGCCTTCATGCCAGGGACAAGGGTTTCACATCCCTCCAGGCCGAACCGCTTGTCGTTCGGGTACTTCGTGGCGAGGAAGGCCTCGAAGCTCGAGCTCCAGATCAGGCGGTCGAGGATGCGGCGTTTCTCGTCGATCGAGTATTTGAAGGGCTGAGGGGTCTCGATGCGCTCGCGAAGCCAGTCGCACTTTTCGCGATCGGGAATATGGATGAACTCGACGCCGTAGGAGCCACAGTAGATCTTCTCACATGCGGCCACAATCTCGCGAAGCGTCATCTTCTCACGGCCGTCCTTCTTGAAGCGCGGTAGGATACCGGGACCGAGAGTGTACTCGGTGTCGAGGTCTTTCTCGGTAAACTGGTAGTACTCGAGTGCGAGCTCCTTGGGCTTGATATTTCCAAAGCCTTTAGACTCATTGCGAATGCCAAGCGGGTCGATGTTGGCCTTGTGATGACCGCGGGCCTGGTACGCGCGCACGAGCAGCTGCACCTTGAGGTGGTTAGCTACGTCTGAGCCCTGTTCGAGGCCCATGCCCGGGTTGGCGGCAAATCCGGGAACACCGCCGGTAGCGCCGGGCACCAGCGACGGCGGAGGGGTGAAGGCCTGTGAGATGGGCATGTCACCCGACTCCATGTTCTTGAAGTAGACCTGCCACGACACGTGGACGCTCTGCGGATCGCGCTTCCACTCCATATACATCTCATCGATGTAGTTTGCCGTGTTTCCCGACAGGAAGTTGTCGTTGGCATCGGGCGGGCTCGAGAGGGCGCTCACGAACCTCCTCGAGGATGCGACGGCTAGTGGGCGACGGCCTGGTGCGAGCGCACCGGCGTGCGCAGTCGAAGGTCGGGTGAGGCCGGTGGAGAGGCATCTTGAAGGTGTCGCGGCCGAGGCAGAGGCGGCACACCGCGCCGCACGGCTGCCAGCTTTGAACAGAGAACTGCGGAGCATCTTGGCTGGGTGGACGTGTGAGCAGGAGGGCGCACAAAGCTATCAAGCGGTAGCGCAGAATTTTGTCTATATTTACCTTGGATGATGAGGCTGGAGTAGTACCTCGAGGAGGGGGGACCAAGGTTGAGGAACAACAAGAAATCACTTGCGCAAACAGCAAGCAACCGACGCAGCCAAGAGCATGGGAACGCGCTGCGTCTCGATTTGGCCGTCGTCCGCTAGGGTGACAGGTTTTATCGTCGGTGGTATTTGACACAAGAGGCCGAAAGGAACAAGGAGAAAAAAAAATATATATGGCCGCCCTCAAAGTTCGAAGGGTCGAGCTAAAGAGTGGCGGAGTAAGTCCTCTAAGTTCTGTGTTGTGGAGGAGGCTACGACACAGGGCGGGAATTAGAAACTGGTGATACAAGACCGAGAGGGAAAGCGAGAAAAAAGCAAAAAAGAGGAGAAGCCAGAAGGGCAGAATTACGGATGGCGATGGCTACAAAAGCTGCATGGTCTGGCAGACATGGCAAAAATGACGGGGTTCGAGAAAGCCGGGCCCAGTTTGGCATTGGCAGCTCCCGAATCTTGCCGCGCCCCGTGCAGGCTTGGTGCACGGGAACCTCAAACCGATTTCTGACTGGTGCAGCCTGCACCCTGGCCCCAGCCGCACGGCCAGGAGGAAACTCGACACATGCACAGTGCGGCTGCTGGCACGTTGCGACTGTCGGAATTTAGACGCCTTAAGCCACCTTTTGCGAGAGCCGCGCTCGATCTCCGCGCTGGAGACGGTGTCCCTAGCCCAATTGAGTGTTTTAATAGGCGCTGCTGTCCTTGCGTGGTCCATAATAGCCTCTCGCTGTCCTTAATCAGTACCCAGGCATGCAGCCTGGGAGCGGGCGCACTAGGAGGTGGCTCGTCGGTCGATGTTCGGTTATTGTACCTATGTGCGTCGGTGAGGCTTTGCCAATGTGTGCCGGGATGCATTACGTATTGGTGGTTCAATTCCGAATCGTTTAGGTAGCGTAAGCGTGCATACGCACTGTGGCCAGAAGTTGGGGCAAAGGGAGCTGACGGTAGCTTTTGATTTCTTGGCTCCATATTTTGGTTCCACACAAGCTCCCCAACGAGGAATGCTGTGGCGACTCCAGGCAGACAGAAGACAGCACGGCCATCAGGGTGACACTGCCCCAAACAACTCGGTGCTCATGTTTGCTTTACACCTCTGCCCACCTGCACCTATTCGGAAAGAATAGGCCACATCCTGCGATCCCAACACCAACCTCAAGCGGTCAAACTTTGTGTTGCGCTTCGATCAAGGCTATCGGAAATCGGGGCTTGAAATCCAGGGACAGGGCGTTCGACGGCCTCGCAAAACAAACCAGGAAGATAGAGAGGCGAAAAGAAGCAAAAGGCCTCCAAATACATCCATCTGCCTCTACCGTCTGGGACGGTTGCTCGGGCTCACGATACAGGCCGAGCTCCTACTATCTGCTACATTGAATTGGTGATTCGCAGCCGAGCGCCTGCTGTCAGGAAGCAAGCCTTGAGCGAAAAAGGACGCTGGGGCGTGTCTTGGGGGCCCTCGCTCGCGGCAAGGAAGGACGGGCGGTCCTCGAGGGCCTGATGTGATGGCGGCCCCGCGAGGCAGAGCTGTCTACAAAAAGAAGGAGGGCATCATCACACTCTCGGATGACCGAGCCGCAGTGATCTGGACCCCGACGCCGGGGTCCGGGCCTCCATCCGTTTCTCTGCCGATCGACACCATCACAAGTAAGCCAAACCACCATCCCGTCCATGGGCGGCCGCGGGCCGTCCTGGCACGGCATGGCCTGGCATGACGTGACATGACATGCTGCGAGATACACATGGCTCACATGGCAACCAAAATAACTTGGGGCACCACAGACCTCCAGCAGACTCCGGACAGTGTGGCAAAGGTCATGCTGAGGATTTTCGCAAAGCCTCCTGGCGAGGCGGGGGAGCCGGTCACCTACCTGTTCAACTTCACCTCTGCCGACGATGCCAGGGCCGAGGCCAACGCCATCAAGGACCTGCTATCCAAGTTGTTGGCCGAGGCTCGCACTGCCGATGCCGACGTCGCCCCCAAGGCCCCGGCGGCGCCCTCGCCAGCTCCGGCCAACGGGGGTGGGTTAAGCGGCTCGGCTGCTATGTCCTTTGCCAGCACAGTGAACGCCGGAAAACCACGCCCTCTTGATGACGCGCAGCTGAGGCTCGACATCGCGCTGCAGCAATCGCTCATGAAAAAGGACAGAGGTCTCCACCAAATGTACATGGAGGCGCGAGCCACCAAGCCCGAGTCCATCTCAGACGCCACCTTCAACACCCAGTTCTGGTCCTCTCGCACGAGCCTGCTACGCGCGCACGCCATCGAGACGAGCCAGAAGAGGGGCCAGTACAACGTGCTGGCGTCCATCAAGATGACGCCCGAAAGCGAAGGGTCAGCCAAGTACAAGCTCAACTTCACGCCAGAACAGATCCTCATGGTGCTGACGCAGTACCCGCTGCTGCGCCGCCTGTACAACGAAAAGGTGCCCAAGGAACTCTCCGAGGTCAAGTTCTGGTCCAAGTTCTTTGTCAGCAATCTCGCTCGGGAGCTCAGGGGCGAGAAGCTGGACCCGAACCACCATGACAACGTTTTTGACAAATACACGGCTAGCGACAACGACAAGGCCATCTTCAGTCGGTTTGAATCACAGCAGCTGCCTCACATCATCGACATCTCTGGAAACGACGTGAACCAAGGCGGCATTAAGGGTGGCAACCTGTCGGCTCACGATCCGAACAGGCCAGACCGTGAAAGGGGTGGCCCCGCCAAGGTTCTAAACAGCCTGAGCGAGATGATGCTGGCGCACGTCAATCCGGTGGATGGAGATCGGTCAAAGGCCGAAGCTTTGAGCATGCCCGAGAAGGAGTATCGAGAGCTTGCGCTGCGGGATCTTCACGAGGCGGCGGCTCCAGACCGGATCGTGCTCAAAGTCAGGGACCAGGCGCACTTCTTTGATCAGACATCGGGCCCCTCGGGGGACGCCCGGGAATACGAGGCGCAGATCCCGACCGTAGTCCTCGAGGAACTTGGCGCGGACGTGTCGGAGCTGGGTCAGGGTGGCGAATCAGGCCTGAGCCGGGGCATTGATCTCCATGCCGCCATAGGGGTCAATGACGAAAGCGACAGCGACGAAGACGAGGGAAGGAAGCGGAAGGCGCCGCGCGTGGGGTCGCGCGAGGCGCGCTCGGCAGCGCAGGCGCAGATCTGGCGCGCGCTAGCCAGGAGCAGGGGAGACACTCAGGGGCAGGTCGAGGACGAGGCGTCACCCATGGGCCTCCCCGTGGAGCTGGCGCAGAAGACGTTCATCACCAACGCGACGACGACCGAGTTTCTCAAGCAGTTCTGGGGCGCATTTCTGTCGGGCGACCCTGATCGGGCACAGGAGCTGGCGTACCATGTGGAGGCGCTGAGGAACTCGGTGTCGCGGATCGAGGCCGTGGCGGAGGAGGCCGAGGAGGCGCGGCAGAGCATCATCGCGGCGAGGAAGCAAGAAATCATGGAGCACTACCGAAGAACCAAGGAGAAGACACGGTTTAGCGACAATGAAGTCAAGGGGGGCAAGAACGCGGTCATGACGCTGCTGAGGCCGACGCTCGACTCGCTCAAGGCGGCCCAGGACCGGTATCAGGAGGCGTTGGCGGCCGAAGGCCTCAAGGCGTCAACAGAGTGAGAATTGAAGCAGGCGGGACATGCAAGCTGCGATATGGAAAATAATAGATCTGGGCCTCTTATGCAATGAGGTGGATATATTCCTTGGTAGGGTTGTGTGGTACATCAAGTGATTGTGAGGTTGGTATCACCTGCTGGATCCGAGGTGCCTGGGTGCTCTACTCGATGCCTGCCTAGGCTCCTCGGTAACCAAGCTCCCAAGTATATAACTGCCCACCTACCTACCTAGATAGATACCTACTACATAAAGCAATTGTGTGCCTGTCCATCTCTGATTTTATGTACCTACAGTTGGTCGGAGCTGTACCTCGAGTTTGAAGCCACAAGAGACGCAGCAGCTGAGATGATCTTTGATATGCGCTCCACCCTGCTATAGAGACCCACCCCCACCGAGTGACATTGGTTGACCGCGTCATTTAGCATAGAGTCGTGGCCCACGTCGGGAAAACCCGCGAAAGGCAATTCCACTGGGCCGGTCGCATGCGCCTAGCAATACCTACCTATGCATTGCTCGATGATCCACCCGCCGACCTCGCTCGCGGACATGCTCTCTCTACCTAGTCCGGCACCAACGAAGCACGAAGAACTAGATCGCCGTATTTTTATTTTCTTTTCACTATTGTCCCACCCGCTGTCCTCTTACTTCATTCTCGGGTTGGATTTTTCCCCGCTCCGGCCGGCAGCAGCATCCCGAAAGGGCCCCAGCCCGTGCTGGCTGCATCGTTTGCCAGGGATGCTTCTTGCCGGACGCCGCTTTGCAGCGAGCTCCCCGAGTGAGTAGCCGTGCCCGAGCCTGGCTCAACCCCGGAGCCTCCCCAGGACCAAACGAACCGGCTGGCTGACATCAATCCCGACCGCGTCCTCCAGGATGTCGCCCCTTGCTCCCTCGGCAGCGCCGTCCCTGGGCACGCCAACACTTGTACAGCTCCTCAGACGCGGCTCCGTCCCCCCAGCCGAGCCATGAGCCGCACCATGCCCTCCCTGCCGGCTCAGGATCCGCAACATCCCCGCCCGATTCCAGCGCCTCGCCCCCGAGCGCGAGCACCGTCGCCAGCACCGCTACCTCTCCACGCTCCCGCTCCGCCCGTGCCGCCCGCGCCGCCGGCTCCGGGTACCCTCCGGTCGAGCTTCCCCAGTGGTTTCTGGACCGGGAGGTCACTCTGCTCCACGAATGCCACCACTATCCCAAACTGGGAGACTACCACCTGTACAGGGGCGAGGCTGGCGCGAGGGAATGCTTTCTGGACAGCCTCTTGTGGAATCTAGACGAAATCGGGTGGAGCCCAGAGAGTGTGGCCAAGACGAGGGAGGCCATTGACCGTGTGGCCAAGGGCTTCAAAGTCGAGGCAGACTCTGCCAACATAGAGACTCTGATCTCTTTGCATCACCAGGCCGTTTTCCTGGCAGCCGAAGCTGTCGCTGTCGTTGCTTACCAAGTCCGTGACGGCGCGCTCCAGCCGCTGGAGAGCTACGTGCCGCCTCCTCTGCCGTTCATGAGGCCCAGTCCTCTGACCAGGGACCGTTTGCGTTTCGCCGAGCAGCAGGCTCGCGCGTCCTCTCGTAGCTTGGTATCCGACTCTGTGCTGTCCCTGTCTCTGGAATTCGGTATGGCCGATGCCTTCGGCAAGGAGTGTGTGGCTTTCGCCGAGAGCATACATGGCCAGCTGCGTGCCGCCACCGTCTCCAAATCCAAGTCAAGGCCCAGGCAAAGGCACTCGCCTGGGACCGCGGAGGCGCGTGCAGGGCGGCCCATCCCTGTGCTTGCCGTGATGAACTATTCAAGCCAGGCCATCGCCAGGGCCATGGTCGAGAGAGCGGCCAGCCACCTGAGGGCCGACGTGATCCACCTGGACACGCACACGTTGGCCCACATCACTGGCGGTGTGCTGGGCCAAGATCTCTATTCGCATAAGGGTCCCTTCTCCCTGATGGGATACCGCGTCGACGAACTCAGCGGCCGGCTTAGCCCAAGAATCACGCCCCAGCCCGAGACGACCTCGTCCCCAGAGGGTTCCGACTCGCAGTCTAATGCCGAAGCCGGTAGTGGCGGCGCCCTCTACACGGTCAGCTCGAACCAGCTACGAACCATGCTCCTAGGGTCCGAGCAGGGCACGTCGTCCCCGGCCAGGGTCGCCGACTGGGACGATCTGAAGCTGGGCCACGCGTTGGAGCAGATCCTGAACGCGGCGGATGTAAAACGGGCTCCGCTGCCCAAGTCGGAGTGCCCGGGGCTCCCAGACGGTGGACCGCGTCGGCTTATCGTCCACGTACAAGACATTGCGGAACTTACGGAGCTCGGGGAGGGCAGCCTGATCCTCTGCAAGCTGCGCGCCGCAGTCGACAGGCTGGCCGATGGCGGAAAGCCCATCATCCTGGTCGGCTCTACCACACACATAGTTAACAAGGCGTGGTATAAGCAGCTTTCGAACCTGGTGGACAACGTCAACTGCCATATACATCCTTTCGACTGCCCCCCTCCCCACCACACCAAGTCTGCCACACTGCTCGGGAGACGTGCGGTCGGGCACAGAAACCTGTCGAACCTCACATCAATGCTGGAAGCCATGCTGGGTCAGGAAGTGTCCATACCGCTTGGGGTCATGGCCTCTAAAGTTCTCGAGTACCTGGATCGGGAATGCCTTGAGTAAGTTGTATCCAGCCCTCTCTGCTTCAGCTATGTACGTCCTCCTTTCTGACTCCATGCCACGCCGTGTCCCATCAGTTTGCAATGGGCACACAATTTCGCCTCGGCATTGGTGGCCGAGCTACCAAAGTCCTTTTCCACCGCTGGTCCCGTTCAGCTCCCCGCCAAGTACCTTCTCCGCGGTCTGAGGTGGTCATCAAAGGACCGCAGAAATTGGGAGAAAAAACCTGGCTACGTGGAAACATCTCCCTACCCGTGGCCCTCTGTTCTGGCCAGCCGTGTGAGTTCATCCGTCAGCGGTTCAAAGACGACGTCGGCCGACGGCGACGGCGACGGCGACGGCATGCGCGAAGCCTCCTCCAAGAGCAACAATACCACCGAGTACGGCAGCAGCAGTAGCAGCAGCAACGGCAACAGCAGCAGCAGCAGAAGCAGCAGCAGCAGCATCAAAAGCCGAATAGAAAACATCAAACTGGATGAGAACGAGCGGCAGCTTCTGCATTGCATCATCGAGCCGGGAAAGATCAAGACCACGTGGGACAGCGTAGTGTGCTCGGCTGAAACCAAGGAGTCGCTCCAGGCTCTGACATCGCTGGTGCTGACGCGCCCGTCAGAGTTCTCGTACGGCGTCCTGGCCAGTGAGCGCATGGCGGGGTGCCTGCTGTATGGGCCCCCCGGCACGGGCAAGACGCTGATGGGCAAGGCCATCGCCAAAGAGGGCGGCGCCGCGATGCTCGAGATCAGCGCGGCCGCCATCAACGACCGATGGGTAGGTGCCAGCGAGAGGAACGTGCGTGCCGTCTTCACGCTGGCCCGGAAGCTGGCGCCCGTCGTCGTCTTCCTGGACGAGGCCGACTCGCTCCTGGGCACGCGCGAAGGTCGTTTCCGCAGCGGGCACCGCGAGGTGATAAACCAGTTTTTACGCGAGTGGGACGGCTTGTCGGAAACGGACGCCTTCATAATTGTGGCTTCAAACCGCCCACACGACCTGGACGAGGCGGTGCTGCGCCGCCTGCCACGAAAGATCCTCGTCGACCTGCCTTTGGCTTCGAACCGGCTCGACATGCTGCGCATCATGCTGCGCGACGAGCAGCTCGACCCGGCCACCGTCTCGCTCGAGCGCCTGGCCGCCGACACGGAGCTGTATTCGGGCTCGGACCTCAAGCACTTGTGCGTCGCCGCCGCCTTCCAGGCGGTTCGCGACACCATCAAGGCCCGCGACGCCAGCCCGTCGCCCGCGGACTTTGTCTTCCCTGACCGCCGCACGCTCACGGGCGACCACTTCGCCCGCGCCATGGACGAGGTCAGCGCCAGCGTCAGTCCGGACACTGGCCTGCTCAAGGCCATCCGCAAATTCGACGAGCGCTTCGGCGACGGCCAGAGAAAGCGCAAGAAGGCCGCGGCCATGGGTTTCGCCGTCGCCCCTTACACGCACCGCGCCGAGACCGCCCGCGTTCGCCACGAGCTGTCCAACAATGCCTGAGCGAGCAGGGAACTTATTGTACTCGTTGCGCATGTCAGATTTGCTGCCAATGTACTCTACCTATGGCTCCGATTTTAATTTTAATTTTAGTTCATGCCCTGTCGCCAAGTGCTAGCCTCTCTGGCCGGCGATCTGATGGGTGAAGCAAGTCCCTGGATACATGTATAGACCATAGTCTCTGTATCAAACAAGACCATCTTGTGCCCATATGCGTGTTTTGGTTTCCAGAGGCCCTGCCCGTATATAACCTAGTTGCCGTAGACGGGTTAATGCCTACACATCAAGGCCGGCATGAACGACCAATAATTCTCAGACAACATGGTTCCTCACCCCCACTAAGACATTGCTCCTCCGGTAACAACAAGCCATTCATTATCTGCGACAGTTCCAGGCAAAGGTGCATTCCTCCTGGTCTGCCTCGATCATTGCTGGCCCGTCGGGGCGATCGATTTGCATACAGTTGTGGCTGCGTGCGGTCGATACCAAAGAGAATCGAGGTTAGACCTGCCCTAGAACGCCCGCCGTTAGCCAGGAGCTTCATTAGGTGGGACGAGAGGACAGAGCCCGTGGCTGTCTTTTTCTCAGGATGTGCTCGCGCAAGGTTATGGGCTTGGAAGCACTATACATTAGTAGATGCCCAGATAAGCCGCCTACATAGGTAGGCTAGAGTTACATTTGAGGAAGTTATTGTTTTGCCCATCAAGAAATTGCAGCACATCCCCGCTCTCTGCTGTTCTGGTTTCCGGAACAGTGGTATCTTTGATGCTTTTCGGAGACCTTCCCTTTGTAGCAACCATTGGCCGACGAGCTGTTGTACATTCAATATCACCAGAGAAACATAGTGGGAGAGAGAGAGAGAGAGAGAGAGAGAGAGAGAGAGAGAGAGAGAGAGAGAGAGAGAGAGAGAGAGAGAGAGAGAGA